>JAPUBQ010000048.1:10000-610000 GCA_035578125.1 Mellilla xanthometata | reverse complement strand
ATCAGTTGTGTTAGCAACCATAATACAAACTAAAAATGGCTTAGTATGGAGCTAACCAGCCGTGTGTGAAATGTGTCATAATATTAACTTATATTATACGTATTATTTTTTTAATTCATTTATTAACAAATAAGAAAACGAAACTAATTTACGTAATTAAGTGTTTATTTTAATTAAGTAATTTATTTTTAAAGTTTTTTCTTGATAGTAAAAAAAAATCTAGAAAACTGCATTTCATCCGCAAACTCGAATTGAAACAGAGTTCAAGAACAGAACAACAAACTATCACAAACTATGTAAAGATGCAAAGTTAGAAGCCTCACACTAAAGTTTATCAAAGTTCAAACCCTAGCAGCAATAATTAAAGTCAATTTATCAGTAGAAGTAAATAATTAGAAATGTATCAACATAGGTCAGAGAATATTTCCACTCAAATACAGGGTTAGGTGTTACCTTCTTTTACCTGAGATGTACTATCTGGGAGTCATCAAAACTAGAATTAATAAGTACTATCTAGGTAAGCTTCTAATATCCTAGACTATACCGTAGCTCAACACCAGGCAAGTTATGGTCAAACGCGAACTATGAATTGTTGGGATCTTCGAATCGAGAGTTAATAATTACTATCTAGGTAAACGTCTATTATCCTGGGTCATAGCGTAGCTTAACACCAGACAAACTGTGGTCTAAGGTAAGGTACGCAAACAAAGAGTTGTTAAAAAAATTATGCCTAAAAAGTTAGGTACCCTAAAATTTTGGTAAAACATCTAGACTAGTAATTTTCGCTCTATACCTTTTGTAAATGCACAAAATTATGTACTAAATTTATTAAGAAACTAGTAAATAAATAAAACATTTGAAAATTCATGCCCTCTCGCTTACATAGCCGGATGGGTTTTAGTAAGAAATACTTTTAAGTCGTTTAACTGGCTAAAATATACCTACGTACAAAGGTATAACAATAGTTCTCCCATACCAAGCTAGATGGCGTTACTGGAAAAATTAGAACTCGTAAACGAAAGGCATCTTAATTTGAAATCAATTCAATAATTGAATCCCGTGCTTATAATTTGTATTACTTATTGTATTACTCCGCTAAGTTCCATTATACAGCTGATTTTGAGTTGTCAATAAAAAAATACACTTATGTATTCTACATTTGAGAGTGTATTTATAGCGATGACAGCTCAGTTACGCGAGTCATTTTACTTTCCGTAGGACGTCGGTTCGATTGGAGTGAAATTAACTTATACATTAACTAATTAATTGACCTTTTGCACACCGCATATGCGGTAGCCTACATGTGACATTTTATATTATTTTCCATGTTTTTATATTACCTGTGGCTACGCAAATAAAATTATTTCATTTCATTTCATTTCGATCCCCGCTTACAAGCTACAGCTTTAAGTAAAGAGCAAATAAATTATTTGACTTTGACTTTGAAGAGAATTTGTACTAAGACTAACAGCCATGGCCTACAATTAAATCGTGTCATCTGACCCACGATAGCGCCCTGATGAAAATATTCCTTTTTATATGAAAGTATTTTGTGTGGTCACCTATGTACCTAGAGAATATCGGGTAAGCCTGTATAAGTATCAATAATATAATTAGCAACAGTGTTGTTTGCCCGCAAGCTTTATCTATGTAAAGACCAAGATCATTTGGTCCAGTTGTTGATTCAGTACAATGGAATAGTTTGTGGAATTTAATGATAAATTTGTATTAATTACTTAGAATGTAGGTTCGTAAACATGTTTGTATGACTACCTACTGTGATTCATGCAGAGGTTAAAGATTTTCACGTTTTTTTTAGTTTTTGTGCAAAAAGTTGAAAAGCGAGTGTGGCTCGGTGGTAATAACGCCTGATTTTCAATCAGACGGCCCCTGGTTCGATCCCGGCCTTACATCAATGTTTTTTTTTTTCAAGTTAAGTGTGGAATTGCACTCGCTTTACGGTGAAGGAAAACATTGTGAGGAAACCGGCATGTTTGAGAACCACAAAATCCGAAGACGAGTGTCATCCGCCAACCCGCACTTGGCCAACGTGGTGGATTATGCCCTATATCTCTCTCCTGGTGACAGAAAGCCCCAAGCCCCAGCAGTTGGAATGTAAAGTGGGCTGCTTATGATGATATGTTTATGCTTATAATTTTTAGCTCAAAATTAGTTTTACAAACCGCAAGGGCATTTGTAGTGTCCTCACAGGGGCCGCATAATATAATAAAAATAAACAAACAGTCGGTATGTCGGGACAGCGAACCCCGTGTCCCCTCCTCCACTACAAATTGAGTAATCGTGCGACCGGCGGGACCCACCGGGAATATTGATGTAACTCCACTAATTCCAATTCAAATACATTTATTTCAGGAACATGTCTCAAATTTGACGACCTCGTTGGCGTAATGGTTACCATGCCGGACTGCCAATCAGAAGGTTCCGGGTTCGATTCCCGGCACGGCCAACATCTTTTTGCTCAACTAAATTTGTTGGCAGCCGGTCTGGGGGTTAAATATGTATGTATATAAAATATGTATGTAAGTATATGTAGTATATCAGTTATGTTAGCAACCATAATACGAACTAGAAATGGTTCAGTATGGGGTTAACCAGCCATGTATGTATGTACGTGTCATACATAATATTTATTTATATTTATACGTTCCCACTGCTGAAACTCGGGGCCTTCCCTCACGAGGAGAGAGATATAGGCCATAATCCACCACGCTGGCCAAGTGCGGGTGCGGATGACACACGTCTTCGGATATTGTGGTCCTCAAACATGCCGGTTCCTCACGATGTTTTCCTTCACCGTAAAGCGAGTGCAAATCCACACATAACTTGAAAAACAAGTCAATGGTGTAAGACCGGGATCGAACAAGGTACCGTCTGATGGAAAAGCTGACGTTATTTTTTTATTTTTTTTTTATATGAGGACACATTTCACACACGGCTGGTTAACCCCATACTGAACCATTTCTATTTCGTATTATGGTTGCTAACACAACTGATATACTACATATACATTACATGCATATTTTATATAGATACATATTACCACCGAGCCACACTCGCTTTTGATGATGAGATGATGATACAATTCAAAGGCATGTCAATAAAAGACTTTGTCCAATAAATAGTCTACGCTGTGTACGGATGTATCGTTTGAACGAATTAGCTGTTCAGTAAGGCATCCGCTCCGCTGACCAACTCAGAACGAGAAACGCATATTGGTTAATGGTCGAAACACTGCTTCTTCATCATCGCTATCACTAGGCTCACACACTAAGCAGTCTAATATTATATACATGGTGTAACACAGTCATAAATAGATGACAAAATTAAATATTTAGTGTACTTCCGCTGTGATCCGAAATCCAAATTAAGACAAGTAAAGGAAAAATCAACTAAGATCAATTAACTAAGCTTAATTAACTAAGACTAATTAACTAAGATTAATTAAGATTAACGTTACCTATCACAATTCGGAAGTTCTTAACTATACACGTGTTTCGCCTAACCACAAGGCATCATCAGGAGATGCTGACTCTTCGAACGACAAGTCGAGAGTGACTTGTCGTTCGAGAGCGATTTTTCCTTTACTTGTCTTAATTTGGATTTCGGATCACAGCGGAAGTACACTAAATATTTAATTTTGTCATCTATTTACAATGGATTTCCGCAAAGTAACGCCTGAGTCAATAAGTTAACACAGTCATGTAAAACTTCAGATAAGGTACCTGAGGAAATATGGATCGCCAAGACACAGGCTCACGCCTAGGTTGGGGTCCATGGAGTAAACTCAGCGGCCTTACTCAAAACTAATCAGCTATATAAACTGTGCAAATTATACAATAAGGCCGAAGTTGTATATGCCATAGGACGATTAATTGTATGGTAATTATAGAATGTAGTACGTAAGCCCTGTTAAATGTCCATAAATAAACTATTTTGATTTTTGATTTTGATCTTCGTATGAGCTAAGTGGCCAAGCTCTGGTGCCGATAGTTTTCAAGCTACCCGAAGGCGTCTAACTTGGCTTAACGACTGCTTGTGGTAAGACTAACCGCCGGGACCTACAATTTAACATGTCATCCGACACACGGTAGCACCTAGATGAAAATTCCAGTTAAAAAACGACAGATAGACAGTGAGCATGGTCACCCATCCAAACACTGTCCGTCGACCGTTGCTTAGCTTTGATGATCACGTCAGATCACCTTAGCTAGTTTTATCTATCTATCTATCTACCTTCTGGCATGGTAACTAGTACGCCAACGAGGGTGTCAATAATATTTATTTATTTATTTATTTATTAGGCACTCAGACAGATTACAAACATTCATTTTAACATAACTAAACTAAAAGGAACAAAAACAAGTCTGCAATCCAAAAGAAGAGTACACAGCATGCTAAAGTAAACTTAATGATAAAGAAGGTTCATTTATATCTAAAAAAAAAAAGGGGAAATCTTAAGAACTAAAACAATTTAACAATTTAACCTGTAACTTATATTATTTCTAAATTGACTGAGACTGTTACTAAATACATCCAGTTCAGTAATGCGAGTCTTACATTGGTTGTTATCTGAAGCGTCACAACATTTGAGTACCAGCTCGTTATATGAGCGACACATGCGCTGTATAGGACTGTTACTGGAAACGTTGTTTTTATACAGTTTATTAGTGTGAAATAGTTTAGATTTTTGCTTTTTGCTTCTAAGCCGAGGGCTAAAATTAAAGCTTATAGAGCTAAGCAGACTCGGGCAGTCCACGTTCGAGTGAATAACCTTATGAAGATATAGCAGCTCACCAATCTGTCTCCTAGTGGAGAGCAGGCTTAACTTGAAATAACTTATGCGATCTTCGTATTCGGGAAATTTGCGTATCAAACCATGGCGACGGCAGACCGAAGTCATGCACCGACGTTGTATACGTTCTACATTATTTGTGTGAGTTATGTAATATGGTGACCACACTATCGAGCCATACTCAGCAATAGGTCTAATTAAACTTCTATATAAGTGCAATAAGCTAGTGGGATCCTTAAAAGATTTAGTAATTCTAAGTATGAAACCTAGCAGCTGGTGACACTTATTAACTATATAGTCATAATGGAATAGCAAAATTAACGATACAAATAAAACTAACAGTAAAAGTATTTGCCTATGAAAAACATGAATCCATTTAATGGGAAAGCTTGTATTTTTCAGACCTCCCTGACCTATGATAGCGTTATCGAAAATAACAACTTACTTATATTTTCCTCAAAATGTGACTAATCGATTCTATGTAATCGTCATTACAAATATTACAATCATTCGCCTTGACAGTGACCATAATTAGTTATCTAAAACTAAGCGACATATTCAAGCAAATATAGCCTTTATTCCCAGCTTATAAGAACTAAGTTTCCAAGTTAATTACGTGTTTAATTTTAGAGATTAAATACTTTGTCCATTGTTGTATGGGCCTCGATCTTTGACTCCTATTATCAACTATCACTGAGTTCAAAAGCTTACTGTACTCATTTACAATGATGCCTTTATCTTGTAGAAAGAAGTGTGGTTACTTTGTTAAATGATACTTTAAGGCTCAAAAGCTGAAGATACCTATCGTATATTTACTTATCTAATATCTACAATTCTCGACTGCCTGTATCACGCAGTGTGACTTACGTGTTATTCCCATGTCTAAGGACGTTTTTATCCGGGATAAAAGTGGCCTTAGACATGAGAATAACACGTATTATTCCCATGTCTAAGCTATTTCGATATGGGAATGAAATTATTACGGCTGATAGAAGAGTGCGGATGCAAAAAGCTGTGTCGACCCCACATAGTGGGAAAAAGCGAAGACAAAGAAGTAGAAGCTGGTTCGATATAAAATGTTATCTCAATCCGTTCAGCCAGTACGTGAAAGAGTATCTTCACAAATTTACTCGTTGTCCCGAAAGAAAACGGACTTGAGTCTTGTTAATATTCTACTTATTTGGAAAAAAAATCTCTAAGAGAGTAAATTAAAGAAATGATTTGCCAATAATTGCATTACAGTTTTAATGTATCTCTAATTATAACGTGTTCTAAATATAGGTATATAAATAAAAAACATCTCTAATATTGTATTTAAAACATTTCTATAGACAACGAAAAATATAAAGACCATAACTCATAAATGTAAGCATTTATAAGATATTTTATATAAAATTAAATACTAAGTTTTGCATTCAACAGTAAATTATTTATTAAACAAAGAAAAAAGTAAAAATATTTCTTCAATTATCTTGTCATTGATACCCAAGTAATGACAGATATCGTTTATCTAAGTTCAAAGTTGAACTAAATATCTTTGTTTATTGCAAACATAAATAACAACTATCATTATATTGAAGTTAAGTAATGATATAGTTTATAATTTCAACTTATCGAGGTTCGCAACAGTGTGATAGGGGAAAGTAGGTATTCTTCAATTATTATCTTCTTCAGAACATTTTAAATATTGTTAATCATTTTTAAGATAAATAAAAGAAGGTTCGAGTAATAATGTTATACATTACGCAACTTATTAAGTTCTTTCTTCACAAAGTAAAAACAGAAAGAAACTAACTTCACAAAAGATTCAGAAAGTCTTATTAAAGCTTTCTAAGCTGAAAGATCTATTTTAAAAATCAAATAAAGAAGTCTTTTATCTCAAGTTTGTAAGTATCTATATTTATCTTAGTCTATATTTAATAAGAGATGGTAAAGTTGTTTAAAAAAATAAGCTATGTTAACTTCTTGTATGTGTAACTGTAAAAAAATAAGTATATTTCGAAGAAACAATAAAATACCTGTAGCTTATTCAAATAAACACTAAAAGACTAATTCAAATAAGAGTAACAAAGACATAGAACCTTTTTATAAATCCTGTTGCTTAGCAAAGATTAAAAAGAACAAATAACCTTTAATTTTAACTTGAAATTCGGTTTAACAATGAACAAAGAGTTCACAAGTTCTATAAATAACTTATTAGTACAACAAATAAGTTATTTATCGCCTAACTAAATGGTAGGTAAGTGTTTTCATGGAAAGATAAGAACTACCTTCGGTGATTAGCGGAGTTAAGTTAAAGAATAAGAACAATAAAACCAGGTTTTATGCAAAGACGGAAAGTTGGGTAAAGTTTAACGCGTAAAGAAAGCTTAAGAAAATAGGATTGATATTAAGTAATGATAAAGAATACATTATTATACCAAGTAATAGTATTGATATATTTCTTCAATTTTAATTGACTGTGACCTTATTTTTCATGTTATTTATGTTTTTTTCTCTTCATATAAGCTAAGTGGTCAAGCCCTGGTGTCGAGACGATTCAACCTGTCCGAAAGCCTTTACTAAGAGTAACAGCTGGGAACTACAATTTAACGTATCATCCTTCCCACGGTAGCGCCCGGTGACACGTGTATGATCACCCATCCAAACATCATCCGCATCGACGGTTGCTTAGTTTAGATAATCGCGTCAGATCACCTTAGCTAGCCGAGTTTCAGGCGCTACGGAATTTAATCTGAATAGGTGCTTACTTTGCTGTTGTCTACGATATGACGCGCTTGCCTAGAAGGTCACAGCAAAAGCCTCCTTAAGAGCCAGTTACTCCAGACTAGTCATGCCTCACCTTAGGCCAGTGGCGCCGGCTCTGGTTACGTGGTTTGATCAAATGCCTAGCTGTATTGTGTAAAAAAAGAAACCTATTAACACCAGATTTTAACCAAACGATATTTCCTGCAAATTATGATCGCAAGACTAGTGTTATTTTGTTACAACTTTTATTATATATTGTAGTTAATACGAATATAATATGATTTACACATTGGTTACTTTTTTAATACCGCGGACCGCAGATTGTTAAAATGAATAATACATGAATTTGTTTTCTATTTGTGTAAGTTTCTGACATCTTCACACGCTTAAACAGCTGAACCAATTTTGATGAAACTTGGCATGGAGGTAGCTTATATCTTGGATCAACATACAGGCTACTTATTTCACCGAATAACGTGAGTACGCAGGGCGTAAACAGTATTACATAAGACATTTTTTTCTTAGGGCTATTAAAATTCAATGCTCGGCTTTCATAAAACCCATAGATGAAGCATATTTTTTGAACTTTTGTGAACTTTTCTTTCATGAGTATTAAGTAAGTGCTTTTATAGGCATTTTTGTGAGTAAAAGAAATCTTTGAGTAGGTTTGAATTAGTTATTCAGATGAATCTAATTAATTTTGAATGTACAGCTTTTACGTGGGTGGAAACATTTAACAAAAGCTTCATGGAAGCTTTTTAAGGAATAATAAGTGACAGAAAGTTAATAGTTATATATTAAAAAGGTGTATAACTTACTAAAAATATACAAAATATATGAACAAGTATATAAAAAGAATATACGCGTATCCATATAAATATATCTACATTATCTAGGGAGCTTGTGGCTTATCTTTTTTTCTTCTAGTTTTAGTTATTTGTTTCACAATTGGCAAAGTCTATTTTTGACATGAATCCGATTATGATAATAACTAGGACTTCTTAAAGGAATTACTTTAAAAGTCTAAATTATGAGTCTACAACTTCTGTTCACGTAACTTTAAAAAAAAGTTTACAACAGTGCAAGAAAACAATTTCTTGGAACCTTTTAATGTATAATTTTAGGTTTATTTAATCTTAAAAAAAGAAATAATGTAAAATAAAACTCACCAGTACTGTAAGCCGGTTTCCATAGAACAGAAACTAATAATAAAACACTAAATAAACTAATACTACTTTTCCCCATTTTGACAGGGGTAAAAGTAACACTTAATTTAAATTATTCAGTCTGCGGTACTTATCCTAGCAATACTATGGTGACGCCGATGCGAGATCCCGCACGCAAATGCGGCGGCTGCGCGCGCGCATCTCCTTTTATAGACGCAGGGGTCAGCCTATCAGGAGGATAGGGTTCCAAATTCAAACATGGCTCATTACTTTATTACTGCTGTTGTGGGCAAAGAGGTTGCTAATGATGTTATTTTGTTATTCTTATTAATTGTTTGTCGCCAGGTTGTATTTTTTTATACTTTAGAGATAGGGCTTTGACCTGAAGGGCGAGTATTCACACGAGTTATCGACTCTCGTGGAGCATGCTTTGATTGGAATGTCTAAGTCTCAAGGAGGCTGTAAAAACACACTGTTAGATGCTTGGCGATAGATCCAATATACAATTCAATATGCTTAAATGTGATTCATATTGTTAACGTTGTCATTTAAGTTTTGATATTTGTTAGTTATATATTAATATGTAAGTTGATATAAAATTTACATAATATATTTGTAGTTATAAATCTTCTCTTCTTCTTTGCCTTCCCACTATATGGGATCGGCACAGTCCGTTTTTTTCCACACTCTTCTGTTAGCCATCATAGACACATTCACTCCTTTCTCTTTCATACAATAAAATTCATCCACATCTTCTTAGGTCATCCTCTACTTCCACTACTTTGTACAATCGTATTCATACTTCTCCTAGTCACATGCCTCTCCTCTTTTTGCATGACATACCCATACCAGGATAGCCTTCCGTTCTTTACTTTCTCTGGCAAAGGTGCCACTATCAAACTTTCTCTAATATACTTATTTCTTACCTTGTCCATTCTTGTCACTCCACAGAAATAGGTATTTTTTTGTATATACTATTACACATTCTATTAAAGAGACTATACATTGAAACGTTATTTCGAGTGGGCGGAGTATAAAATACGTATCTTCCCTAGAACCAAGTACAAAAATTCTGGAAGACACATTTTCTACTGAATACATCCAACTTTTGTTTTACCCAAATAAAATATAATAATAAGCAAAGTTGTTAGTAAACAATGCCTAAGGGAGGCGTACCCCCGTAGGACGCACCCTGTTTCGCTTCATATTTTACCCTTACTTAATGGACGGATAGTAAAGTACATGTATTTATTGTCCCGGCAAGTAGCGTGGACTTTTTACATTACATTTATGATACAAATACAGTCAGTCATATTGTAGCGTCTGTAGCTTGGCTAGCTAAGGTGATCTGACGCAATCATCGAGGTTCAGCAACGAAAAAAAAGCGGTCGATACGGAAAGTCTTTTGATGGGTGACTCTATAATACTATAGTTTAGAGAAGTGGTATTTTCATCTCGGCGCTACCGTAGATCGGATGACACGTTAAATTGTAGGTCCTGGCCATCTTAGTACAAGCCTCTTTACGAAGAAGAAGAATAATAAATCGAAAAAATATGTTCTAGGTTCTAAGGAAGATATATCTTATCGTATCTTCTTATATATAAAATTACCATGTCACAATGTTAGTTACCGTACTCCTCCGAAACGGCTTGACCGATTTTTACCAAATTTTATATGCGAGTTTACTGGCGAGAATTGAACCCACGACTTACGGGATGTAAAGCGGCCGAACGCCCGACTGAGCTGTTATCGCTGCACGTTTTAACCTAAGATTCAAAGGTCAACGCACTAAATTTAAGACTTATCTAGAGTATGTTTTTTTAAACAGTGGGTTCAATTCATTGTCACTGCCAAGACGGACTTTAAAAAAAGGGTCAAGCGCGAGTTTTTTTTCATAAAAGCAGTCAGGGTTCTGCATATGTTTTGTTTCTATGTAATGTTATTTATTTTTTACTAAGATGACTTTGATGATTAACTAACGTTTCATATTTAAATATGTTGTTTTATTTTAATTTTTAGTACGTAGTTTCATATGGGTTTTGTTATTTTACCTGAAATGAGGATTATTATTATTATTATCTATTTATATATAATTACCATGTCACAATATTAGTAACCGTATTCCTCCGAAACGGCATGACCAATTTTTATTCAAATTTTTTAAGCGTATTCAGTAGGTCTGAGAATCGGCTACTATCTATTTTTTAAGGCAAAACAACGTTTGCCGGGTCAGCTAGTTATGATATAGAAAGAAATATTTTTAAATGCTGTTCTTTAGTTCCTAGGTGTTAAAATATATTCAATCATATTTTCGTTTTTTTACATTATTTTTTCTAATGTCTTCTGGGGAATTGAATGAGAGTGGAAATTGAACTCAGGTTAAAAGATACAAGGCATTTTTCACGGAACCCAAAAACTGTGTAGTCAGTAAAATATAATAATGATAAAAACTAATGTTTTGACTCACTTTATCTTGTATTCTCGATTTATTAATGAAAAGTGGATTCACGAAAAAAATAAGATCATTATTTAAATATATTGACAAAATATGATAATATATTGGCCACATGATGAAACATGCCATTTTTTCATATTATATTGAATATGAATATATCAAAAATTATGTTTTACTCTATCTATGTGTATATATAAAATTTGGCGTCTTATGGCGTCTTTACGCGCATTACATATTTGAGCAAAGCACCGGCGCGGTATTTCACGAAATAAATTCATAAAAAATCAATATTTAATAATACTTAAATCATAAGCTTTGACAGTTCTATAAAAAAGTAAGATTTTTTCAATATCTTTAGTACTTTCAGTTTTATAATATAAAGTTCAGTTTTTAGAAGCGTTAGAGTTCAAAAACACGATTACGTTATTAAATTCATTTTATTTTTTGAACAATAGTAGTTTTAAAATTTAAAATATTGTGTCATTTAAAGCGATAAAGATATTAAAATAAATCTTACTTCTTTTATTAGGTAATGATATTATCTAGAATCTTTAGAGATTATAATATCAATATTGTAAATAATTGATATTATATGAATTTATTTCGTAATAATTCTACTGCCACGCGTCATGCACTTCGCTCAAATTTGTTTGACGCGGCTTAACACAGTAGCGCCTTAAAACGGTTATTTTTCTAAAAATAAAACAATCGAAACGGTTCTTAAAACTAAATCCTAGTAGATAATAAAACCGAAAAAATGTAGCATCATCATTTATGCAGGATTTTTCAACCTATGCTATTTTACCGGTAATTGGCCAGTAAGTGAATACCAGCTTAAGCCCATCTTAATCTTCTTAATATATATAAATCTCGTGTCACAATGTTTGTCCTCAATGGACTCCTAAACCACTTAACCGATTATAATAAAATTCACACACCATGTGCAGTTCAATCCAACTTGAGAGATAGGATAGTTTAAATCTCAAATTATAGTCGCAATTTTAATTTATTGCTAATTATTGTCTGTTATTATTTGACAGTCACAATTATCTGTTAACTCCAAATGATTCTAACAGATGTCGATACCTTTCGACTGGGTTGAGTAAGTAATCAATAGATGGCGCTGCTATGGTAGATCTACGAACGTGTCATATAAGCTACACTATCTATTTTTCATACCCCTATGTGAGGCAAAACAACGTTTGCCGGGTCAGCTAGTTAGATTATAGTTTTAAAGCATTTGACGGCTCATAATCGATCACAACATAACACAATGACACTCGTCCCTGGAGAGAGAGACACGTGCATGTATCAACATCCGTTTGATAGCGAGCTGCTCCCGCTGCGAACTCTGTACAATGTTGCTTATCTATCTGCCAATTAAATTGTGAGTAATCAACGAGATTCGTGTCTAATTATGCCCTATGGGTCGCTGGACCGTTGAGAAGTGAAGGTCCCCTTCTGAGAATTCAAATTCAAATTGTTGCGAATATGGTAAGAGTATACAGACAGGTATTCGGTCATACAAAAGTGCACTATATCCTGCCATTTTTTTGTGAGTAAATACATGCATCTCCCGCCACTAGCCTGGACGAGGCGGGCGGGGTATGTCGGGCTCGAGGGCCAGAGGGGCCGTCACTACCGACTACAACCTCACGGTGTCCCATCTCACGACGGGGGCAGGGACCACCATATTCTGCTACTTACGATATTATACAGACCATACTTAAACATAATGGCTGGCTTTAACAAAATCATACATTCATCTAAAATATACAAATGAACACATTCTACACGAATGCCATACAAAACAAAATCAAAAACAATTGAACATGGAGATTTTATAGATCTTTTTTTGGGCTTCGTTGAATAGAACTAGCCTCAACATTAGATATAGTATTAAGTTTGGTTGCTGTCAATTCGAATAACATAATATTCTGTCTCGCAATATGGCTGTCTCAATCTGCGTTCCCTTTTTCCAAGGAAAATATATTGCAACCATAAAAAAAAAATCAATTTAGCACTGTTTTTTTTAATATTTAACGTACTCACTATAAAATTGCTAACCTCTACCAATAGAAGAATTATAAAGAGGAAAAGTTTGGCAGGTCACCGAGGTTGTAGTGGGTAAAAAACCCTCATAGTCTGGCTGCGCCCATTGAAGCCGGTGAACGTACCTTGTCTAAGATTTCCCCCTCGTCAAAAAAAAAATAAGTCTTTAAACCTTAAACCCCTAACTAAACAGAAATACAGAACTTTATTACCCATAAATAACATACGTTAAAGGCAAGTCATACGAGTACCTATACCCAGAACCCACGATCGCGTAACTTACCCATTTTTTACATTTGAAAATTACTATAACAATAACAACTGACAGTCTTAAGTGAGATAAGAGTGAAATACCTAAGTTTGGGAATTTTGAGGTAGTTAATATACTTTTCAAGTTGAAGTAGAGATGGGCAGGACACTTGGTGCGTAGGGAAGTCTCTAGATGGAGCAGGGCAGTCACCGAGTGGTATCCGAGGAACGGAAAACGACAGAGAGGCAGACCACCAGCCCGATGGTCAGATGACATCGTTAGGCTGGAAAGAGCTGGTGGAAACTGGCTGAAGACCGTACTATATGGCGTGTTGGAGAGGAGGCCTATACCCAGCAGTGGGAAGATACAGGCTGATGATGATGATACTTGTATCAAAATAATAAAAAAAGTTAAAACGGTCTAAAAGTAAGTAATAATAATAATCCCTTATGAGGTGAATGGCCAATCTCTGCTGAGAGTTTTCAAACCGGCGAAGGGACTTTGACATAACTTAACTACTGTTTGTACTTAGACTGGAACCTACAATTTGACGTGTATCCACTCCACACTTTGCCACTTTTCAAATAAGACTTTTGTATGGTCACCTATCCAAAGACTGCATCGACCATTGCTTGACTTCTAATCTAGAGTTAATAGGTACTTTCTAGGTAAGCGTGTAACATTGTAGACCATAGTATTGTTTGATACCTGGCAAGAAATGGTGAAACGCAAACCTATAAGTGATAAAAAAATAACTTTGGTAAACGTTTCAATTTATTTTAGCGAGCCAAGTTACGCAAGCTATTATCTTATAAGACGAGAAACAAAAATGTAAGTGTTATAACACTTACATATTTTTTGTTTGAGTTAAATTAATACGCGACTACTATTACGCGATTAATAGAAATAATTTCAGAGTTAGTTGTGTTATCTACTGATAAGAGCAGGTTGGAGGGCATTTTACTCCACATTCTAAGTTGTCGTGCAAAAATAGTCTGTACTACTTGGTAATAAGGTTCAAGAAAGGTTGAAAGAACGATTTGTAAAATTTAAAAAACGTGATACTTATTTGTAAACAGTGACATTCAAAATTGTGTAGATAGCCTACTTTCGTAGCACGTCGTAGCGCTAATGCCTACGAAGGTGCTACGCCGGAGTGCTACGCTATCGGTGATAGACTTCGGGATAAGGCAAAGATAAGTGCAAATACTTGATTTTACAGCTTTTTCGTAAACATTACGACCTCGTTGGCGTAATGGTTACCATGCCGGACTGCCGATCAGAAGGTTCCAGGTTTGATTCATGCTCATCATCTTTGTGCTTAACCAAATTTGTTGGCTGTCGGTCTGAATGTTATATATGTATCTTTATAAAAATATATATGTATATAATATGTAGTGTATCAGTTGTGTTAGCAACCGTAATACGAACTAGAAATTGTTCAGTATGGGGTTAACCAGCCGGGATAATGATTCAGCTCCTTGACATTACACATGACATAAAAAGACTAAAAAGAACGAAACCATTCGAATTAGTTTAGTGTTGTGTTAAATCTTAAGTGAAAACGAAATCCAAGATGTTTAGTGCTGATAATAGAACACATGAACAATGTTTATTCGACTTAATAGAGACATTAAGAAATGTGCTAATGAGCACTTAGAAACTTTACTTAATTAATAGTTTATGATAACGTACTAATACTACTTATTAGCTTACTAGGCTAGATTATAGTTTTGTTAAGGGATAACCTTTCGCATTACCTTCCAAAAAATCGGTTCAGTATTTTTTTTTCTTAAAATTGGTCTTGTAATTCTTATATTTTTCACTTGTAAATATCGTAATGATCAATATTATAAAGAGGAAAAGTCAAATTTTTTAGTTTGTTTGACGCGAATAAGCTCCGAAACTACTGGACCGATTTGAAAACTTCTTTCACCGTTGAGTAGCTACATTATCTCCGAGTAACATAGGCTATGTTTGTTTCTAAAAATATTGGAGATCCTTAGTAAAATGTATAACAAAAGCCCTGGCTTCGCACGGGTTATCCGTGCGAAGCCAGGGCGGTCAGTTAGTTTTTGTAAATAAAACTCGTTCCTTATATAATGTACCTTTACGCAATATTCTTCTTATATAACGCAAAACGGGTTCAATGCCGGTCCTTGCTATTTTTCTTCGGGTTTATCAATGTTACAACGTATTATAAGACGCGATATCTACTCGAGGGTTAACGAACTCTAACGGTTTCATATACAGGGTAATGGCTAGCTTCTTCTTCGTATGTTCTGTAGAGGGTAAAGGTTGACTTCTTCTTCTTCTTTGTATGTTTTGTCGTTATTACCACCTTTTTTCGTATGTTTTGTAGTCATTACCACTTTCTTTCGTATGTTTTGTAGTAATTACTACTTTTCTTCGTATGTTTTGTAGTCATTACCAATTTTTTGGTATGTTTTGTAGTCATTTCCACTTTCCTTCGTATGTTTTGTAGTCATTACCACTTTTCTTTACTATAATTATTAATCAAAGGTGAAACATATAACGAAAAATAAGGTAACACTATCGTTGTTGCTCGATAAGTCATGGGGAAAAAGCGGATGGGATCTACTGTCGCTCTGCATAACAGGACCATCTGGCGCCTAGTGCTAAGCGCAGCGACTCTTCCTGTATTTGACCTTCTTACGGCATAAATAGAACCTGTTTGAATGTTCACTGAATCTACTTGTACCTATATTTATATTTACTTATATGTTATACTTATGTTGTTGAAATAAATAAAAAAGAATTGTGAATTTGTATTATAAGCTAAATGATATAGTCATTTTTTAACCGCCCAAAGGCCTCTGACTGTACTTGTGACTGTGACTTACAGCCGGGACCTACAGTTTAGCGTGTCATCTGACCCATGGTTAAATTATACAACACCTTTAAAGGGCGGCTGTAGTACGCTTTGCTGTGGGTCGGATGACACGTTAAATTGTAGGTGACGGCTATTAGTCTCAGTAAAGCAGTCGTTAAGCCAAGTCTTTGGGTGTGTTGAAAACTCTCGACACTATTAATTCAATATACAAAGAAACTAAACTATAAGTACAATAGAAATGTATAAAAAAATATTATCAAAATGAACGACAGTCGTGACATATGACACAAGGATCATATTAATATTAAAAGTTAAAAATATGTAAAACCTAAAAAAGGTCCCTGCCAACGGCAGGGGAAGAATATTGGTGGAGGAGGACGGCTAAAAAAACTCTCAACACTAGAACTCTAAGTATTGAAGATTTTTTATTCGATATTTTTCTCTTTATGATTTTTAGCGAAAAATCTCTAAAATCAATATTTTGCTTTCAAAGTTAAGTAATGAATAACACTGTATGTGTTATTTCTACTATCTAACGTGGGAAGTTTCCATGTATTGGTTTGTTTAAAATTTGATTGATAATTTCGGTGTATGGCAGTTTTTTTCCTATGTGATTTAGCTTTGCATTTGCCACAGCTTGTCTGATGTTAAGATGCACCGATGCTTGCGTTGTGCTTACCTAGAAGAATAATACTAACTAGAAATGGTTTAGTAACAAACCAGCCGAGTGTGAAATGTTTCCTAAATATTCATTTATTTTATTTCATTTAATAGAGTCTGAAGTTTGGCTAACTAAGGTGATTTGGTGCGATTACCGAAGTTAAGCAACGGTCGATACGGACAGTCTGGATAGGTGAAATGCAAAAACTCGTTAAACAGTGCTACTTTCATGTGGGTGCTGCTGATGTTCGGATGACACATCAATTGTAGGTCCCGACTGTTATATTTTTTTTACTCTAATTAGGTCAGCACTTGACCACAAATTCACCTGATGGTAAGAGACATTGAAATCTACGGTGAAGCGCGCTTACCTAGAAGGAACCGGTTCAATCTTGCCTTGAACATCGCCAGATTACAGTCATTGGGGAACAGGGAATTCGGCAAGGAATTCCAAAGTTTGTGGTATATTATCTTTTAAATTAAATATTTAAGGGGGGTCTCCCATACATACAACAAACGTAATTTCTAAGCTATTTTTAACTCGATCTTTATAACGAAACGCCAGCCATAAACTGGCCATAAGTGATGTTTTGTCCGTAATAAAAATGGTTAAGTATTTAAAGTAGTCTAGTAAAGCGTGCTATAATATATACTAGCTGACTTGGCAAAATTTGTTTTGCCTTAAAAATTGATAGTAGCCGATTCTCAGACCTACTGAATACGCATATAAAATTTGGTAAAAATAAGTCAAGCCGTTTCGGAGGAGTACGGTAACTTTAATAAAAAAAAAACTAACATTGGGACATGGAAATTTTATATAAATATAAGAATATATATATATATACGAGTATATCATAGCTAGTCTTTTTAAGTATTTAAGTAATGCTTGTAATGTGCCTTGCCATTAGCGTGATATTATTTATGGCCAATAAAGTTCCGTGTTTCTGTGTTCCATAGGGTACAGCGTAGCTTTCCATCAGACAAGCTGTAGTCAAAAGCAAAGTCAATCAACGTAAAAAAAACAGACTCCCTAGAAACCTGCAAGAATTATAACTATTTAGCGGCGAGAACAGTGCCACTAAGAATAATACATATGTACAATAGTAATACATTTCGGGGAGTGCGCAACGGAGTTGCATAATATTATACCACCATCTCCGTTTCGTTACAGAACGAGCAGAAACTCAGCGAAGAGACATATGTATACAGTCAAAATCCCAAAGTACCGCACAAGCCGATTCGCTTCTACATTTCTTGTGAGGACTGCACAACTTTGGAATTCTCTTCCTGAGTCACTGTTTCCAGAGAAGTACCACCTGGGTCTTTATATCTAGAGTTAATAAGTATTTTCTAGGTAAGCGTGTCACATCGAAGGTCATAGTATTGTTTAACACCAGGCAAGCTATAGCCAAACGCAAACCTATAAGTTAGAAAAAAAAGAAACTGTTGAACCTAGAAGTAAAAACATCAAACTAAATAGTTTAACTGACAGTGCGGAAACGATCTAAGCACTCAGAAAACCGATTACCAGATTACAAGTCTTAAAAGAATGTCATTTGACTCTTAAAAACTTGCAGAGATCTATAATGTTACAGTATCTAAGTAAGTTAATCAGGCCAGCACTAAAACTAGAAAATCTACCCTTAAAATAAACATTTGCTCTTTCAAACTTCTGTGATCAGTTAGGACCATCTAAATCAGCTGCGAAGTGTATTCCAGTTCATCTGCACTACAGTTGAACTTTGCAATAGATACGGATATCAAAGTGCAAACATCTAATATAATATTATAAAAACATTTGTAATTCTGTCTGTGTTTCTATAATATACAAGACAGAATTACAAATGTTTTTTATATTGTTAGCTCTTCACGGCTAAATTTTATAATAAAATACTTTAAAATTCGAGAAAACTATCTAACTGTCATAATTGTAATTTTTATAACAATTTTATCTACATTATGGCAATGACATAGGCAAATCTATAATAATTAACATTGTATTGTTAATATTGGTCTGATACATCGTCTAAAAATCACCTTAAGAATATTTATACTAATAATAAGTTAGGGTATCAATCAGACTTATGAACTAAAAAAAAAAAACTTTTTATTTCATATTGATGAATTTTATAGGCATCATATTAAGTATATCTAAATGTAGCAAGTTTTTCATTAAAACAGATCAAATGATGTTTTTAGACGGTCAGAAATAATTTTTTGAATAAGTTTGACCGTATTTAATTACCAAAAATGGTAGATTTTCCTCATATATGCTCCTTTGAAAAACCAGAAGATGCAAGTTAATTTTAATCTCAATCTATATTTTTTGGGCTTTTAGCAGATCATAAGATTATTTGAATTAATTTTCACCGTATTTCATCAATAACGTTAAAACGGTATATTCGAAAGTTTCCCTAAATCTATCTAAAAGCTCTTTTTTTCACACACGCTGGCTGGATAACCCCATACTGAACCATTTCTAGTTCGTATTATGGTTGTTCTTTGTGGGCGAGAGTGAAACTGTTTCTTCTGGGCAATCGCTTCGCTTTTTCGCTTCATCTTGGATTGCAATGTCACTTAATATCAAGTGAGCGTAAAAAAAGTAAAATTCTTTCATAGTGCAAGCAAAGCCACGCGAGTAAACTATAATGAAATACATATGTAATTAGATATGAAGTAGAGTCTTGTAGTGACATAAACAAGGATGTGCCCATTATCTGTGTAATGAACTGCTTGTTTACATCGCGCTGGTAAATAATGTACGCGGTCAAAGTCCTGAACCTGCACAGTGGAAACAATTAATGTAATAAACTATTATTTATATCAAACTCTCACCCTTACAGATATATATAATTAACTAGCTGACCCGGCAAACGTTGTTTTGCCTCACTTAGAGGTATGATAAATAGATAGTGTAGCTTATATGACACGTTCGTAGATTTACCATAGCAGCGCCATCTATTGATTACTTACTCAACCCAGTCGAAAGGTATCGACATCTATTAGAATCATTTGGAGTTAACAGATAATTGTGACTGTCAAATAATAACAGACAATAATTAGCAATAAATTAAAATTGCGACTATAATTTGAGATTTAAACTATCCTATCTCTCAAGTTGGATCAAACTGCACATGGTGTGCGAATTTTATTATAATCCGATGTGGTTTACGAGTCCATTGAGGACAAACATTGTGACACGAGATTTATATATATTAAGAAGAAAGATATATTTAAGTAGCTGACACGACAGACGTTGTTCTGTCTTAACAATGACTATTTAATTCGGATTGGTATAATTAAAAAAGTGGTTTTATTATTCTAATGCTTTATTTATTATTTTATTACTTAATCTTGATTTTAAGTTTCAAAAAATCTGTCGTTTTCTGGAGCCTTCTTCTGACAATAACAAACACAAAAAAAAAAGTGAAATCGGTCCAGCCGACGCGTGATGGCGTGATCAAGGGTTCTTTATTTTAGTATCAATGTGAAAGTAGCTTATGCATCTAGAGTCAAAGTACCAAAATAAGTAACAATATTCTTAGAGTGGTTTTTTATACGCCTTTAATTTTTTTTACTGTTTACGATTATAAAAAACCAACTTGTCTTACTTATTGTGAGCTAAATGAAAAAGGGAGTAAGAGACTAAGTTTGTATAATTTGACAATTATTACGTAATTTATGACTCATGTTAGTTAGATTTGTATTTTTAGGTTTGACTTAAATATGTGTAAATAATTTAATAAAGATAAATTTATAAGATAAATTTATTTTTAACTTTTACAAATAAATTTATCTTAATGTAATGTAATTATTATTGT
This sequence comes from Mellilla xanthometata, assembly GCA_035578125.1. Classification (NCBI taxonomy): domain Eukaryota; kingdom Metazoa; phylum Arthropoda; class Insecta; order Lepidoptera; family Geometridae; genus Mellilla; species Mellilla xanthometata. The sequence goes on along the minus strand of JAPUBQ010000048.1, from coordinate 589,180 downwards.
CTTAATTGAATGAAACTAATGATTTATCTACAAGTATGAAACTATTGTTATTAGATGTATGCTATTAATATTCATACGAGTATATAATTAATGTAATTGGTCTATATACCGTTTTAATTAAATTCAATAAATAAATAAACTCTCAAATCAAGTTGTTGCCCTTATCTTCGATTTAATCGCTCCCTTTCAGTTTTTTGGTTTTTTTTTTTTTATGATAAATGGGCTTACGTTTGACCGCAGCTTGCCTGATGTTAAGCTTGACTGCGGTCTAAGATGTATCACTCTTGCCCAGAAGGAACATATTTACTCTAAGATTTGAAGACCCCCAAATTGTACTTCTCGGGAAAAAGAGAGTTCCAAAGCTTCGCAGTTCTCACAATGAAGGTCGAAGCAAAACGCTTTGTGCGAATCCTCGAAACTTCGACAGTAAATCGGTATCTCTTCGCATATACAGACACTTGATTATTACTGTATTATTCTAAATATAGACTCTTTTTGGCACTTTCACACACGGCTGGTTAGCCCCATACTGAACCATTTCTAGTTCGTATTATGGTTGCTAACACAACTGATAAACTACATATACATACATACATATTATATATAAATACATATTTAACACCCAGACCCACAGCCAACGAATTTAGTTAAGCACAGAGATGTTGACCGGGCCGGGAATCGAACCCGGAACCTTCTGATTAGCAGACCGGCATGGTAACCTTTACGCCAACGAGGTCGCCTAGGTCGATTATGAAGGAAATAAAGAACAAACAGGAATATTTTCGGGTGTAGGAATCCGGACCACAAAGGCCTGTGTTTCTACCCACAATGTGCTTGAAGGAGGTTGATGAGAGAACAATGGCTGAGGTACTTGGTAACGTTATCAGTACAGGCGAGTACACGCCAGTATCACGCGCAAAGGTCACACGGTACCGCCGAGTGCACAAGTCAATACGCCCGTTAGCGCGCACTGTAAGCAACATACAGTACCTAAAGTTTCACGCTTTTATAACTACTGCATGAAATCATAGAAATCATAGAACTTTATTAACCTTATAACATTGCGTTGTATACTAGGCACGGCAAATTTATATATTACATATATTCATCAACAGTTAATTAAATAATTAATTAGCCAATCTTACAATGTCATAATAATAAAATAGAAAATAACAACACATTTACCCATAATTCATGTCATACTTAAATAAAGGTTCTGAAAGAGGCAACCTCACATAATCATTTAAGGCATAAAAAAGGTTTTCCATACAGAATTTTTTCAATTTTCTTTTAAATGTGTGAAAAAGTCTGTCATACTTTAAGGCAGTTTGTTAAACATACATAATTAACAACAAATTTTTGATCCCTTGCTTTTGCACTTTAAGTAACCTATTGTTTGGTTTTCTTAATGCTCTTGGTTTTCTTTATTTTTTTTTTGATGATGCCATTTTTTAAATAGCAATTTCCGTAAGTAGGCACTATACGAGTCAGCACTCTTACTCAGTACTTGTGCTGAAGGATGTCGGAACATAACACGGGGGGATGGGGGTCAAACGTCTGCTTTTCAATCAATTGCCCTGGTTCGATCCCAGCCCTACACAAATTACTTGTTTTTCAAGTTATTTGTATATTTGCACTCGCTTTACAGTGAAGCGAAACATCGTGAGGAAACCGACATGTTTGAGGACTGCAAAATCCAAAGACGTGTGTCATGCATCCGTCCGCACTTGGCTACCATGATGGATAATGGCCTATATCTCTTCCCTCGTAAGGGGAGGCCCCGAGTCCCAGCAGTGGGAACGAATAGTGAGGCTGCTTATGCATGCTTATGTGTAGTTACGCACTATACTACTTAAACGCCTATCTGAACTGTGAAAAAAAATCCTAGCTTGAATTGCGTAAAACTCAATAACTGTGTTTATAGTACACTGTGTGTTTACTTACGGATAACTCTGACTCGTTCAAATGTTATTGGCCAAAGTAATAAGATAGATACCGAAACGTACCTAAGTAAGGCGTTGACACCTAAACGTTAACTTGAGCTTTGCTTTACTAACCTTACTTAACAAACAACTTGATTACATGGACTTGAAGTATATAATGACGACCTCGTTGGCGTTATGGTTACCCTAAATTTGTTGGTAGGTCTGGGTGTTAAATATTATATGATATGAAAATTATGATATGATAATGGTGGCGATTCAGCGGCACACACTACTAAACTAAATTTAAAGAAGTCCCGTCTCTTTTCATCTTAGGTGGCCAGAAACAGACGGCACGTTCTGAACCACGCACAAAATAACCAAAATCAAACCAAATATGAAAAGTGTAAGCGATCTTAGAGCGCACCCAATTGTATCAGCTCTATATCTGACGTGTTTGACGTGATTTTAGATGCTTTGTCTATGGTTTAGATCGTACCATCTCTTTTTGGTCATTTTTAGTTTAGTTGTGTGTGCCGCTGAATTGCCACCATTATATGTTTTTTTTTTTTTCTTTTTTGGATTCATCATATACTTATATTGATAATATATTACTAGAATTAGTAGTGAAATGTTATATGTATGTTATATGCATATTATATGTTAAATATATTATATCATATCATATATGATATGAAGTATTTATGTATGTATATGTAGTATATCAGTTGTTAGCAACCATGATAAAAACTAGAATTGGTTTAGTATGGGGTTAACCAGCCGTTTGTGAAATATGTCCTAATTATTTATTAATATTATAAGCTAATTTTATTTGTTTAGATTTAAATGGAATGAGAATATTAGCGAATGACGTAGTTATGCTAATGACTGGCCAAGTACGAGTCGAGTTCACGCATGATGGGTTCCGTAGAATTATATACAAAAAATAGATAATGATAATCGGTTCAGTTATTGGAACATGAATATATAACACTAGCAGCCAGTCCAGGCTTTGCACGGGCTATGAAATAATCTTAGTTGCAAAGAGAAACAAAGTATAGCCTATTTTACTCAGGGATGATGTAGCTTCCCAAATTTTTCAAATCGGTCCAGTAGTTTCGGAGCCTATTTGCATCAAACCAAAAATCTATCTTTTCCTCTTTATCTTATCTAATGTTTCACACGCAATTTTTTTTAATGAAATGCGAGTGTGGCTCTATGTTAATAACGTCTGCTTTATAATCAGACGACCCCTGGTTCGATTCCTGCCCTACACCAATAACTTCTTTTTCATGTTATGTGTAGATTTGCACTCACTTTACGGTGAAGGAAACAATCGTTAGGAAACCGGTACGTTTGAGAACCACAATATATGAAGACGTGTGTCATCCGTCAACCTGCACTTGGCCAGCGTGGTGAATTATGGCCTATATCTCGCTTCTCGTGGGGGAAGGCCCCGAGTCTCAGCAGTGAGAACGTATAGTGAGCTGCTTATGCTATGCTATACACACTATTTAAGGTTATACATTTTATTAATTTGTAGATGTTTTTTACTAAATATGCTTGTGTACCGCCATAAAGCTAGTTCCCTAAAACTAATTTATCGTTCCAACAGCCGAGGAGAGCAGACAAAAGGATTTAACTTTAAAATGTTATTGCCTCCACTCGCATAATGCGCTGATATACGGAAGGCAGATTTAAAGCTTAGGACGCACTGTCAACAGTAATGGTTTATTTATTTACTATTTATCTATTTATAGAAACGTAGTTTAAAAAAAACATTGATATTTTCTTACAAATTCAGTAAATTCCAATGAGGTAATTGGTTTTATAATTATTAATTATTTTTAAGCAAGTGAGAGGAACATACATGTACTGTACGTCACACGTAAAATTGAATAAGGGGTCTATAAAGTGAGACAACGTGTGACATAGGGTGAGGAGGAAGCGTAAAAATATAATATTTGAAATACAATTACAAAACAAATTAACTTATTGAAGTTGGATTTTGGATCACAGCGGAAGTACACTAAATATTTAATTTTGTCATCTATTTACAAAACAAATTTTCTTAATACATAGGCTAGTAGGGGGGCTAATTAAAATCATACTTTTAAATGATATAATATATTAAAATTATTATCTTTGTTTTTTTTCGTTTGTGGCACAATAACTAAATGTGAAACATTTTTAGCTCCTCTTAAACATGACAGAAATAAACTCTTTAGTCTATTTTACTAAGCTAAGTTTAAATTTTAATGTTTGAAGTATTTATTTTTAACGTTAAATATTTGTTTAACAAAAATGTTATATCACGTGTATGTTTATTTCAATAAAACGTTAGCGGCTATAGTAGACTAGATTAAAGTTTTTCATTAAGGGACAATCTCGCGCATAACCTTAAATAAAATAATATAAAAAGCTTGACACTGCGGTTAGTCATCCAGTGCGTCCCAGCCCTAAACGTCAAGCAGTATAATTATGTCCCTGGCCTGCCAAACGCTGCACAATACATCGTTGTGTCCTACGCCCTAGATATATGTATAGTGTACACATTAATGTACAATTGATGGGGGTTTGTTGCACATTTAATAGTTGGCGACAACACTCTCTTGGCCAGTGTTCCAACAGTTAATAAACAGCCTGTAAAAGGCTAGTACTTTTACAGCCTATTTATTAACTGTTGAAGAAAGAAAGAAGAAAGAAAGAAAAATAATTTATTTTGCACAAATTAAAAAAAATGTACCAAAAAGAATTAACCATTTCATTTGTGCATAAAAGGTGCTGGTTCAGCATAATGCTGAAAGTACTTTCAAGGTACCCCAGCGCTGGTTTTCAACCAGCACCTTTACATACTATACATGCACAGTAAAAGGGAAGTGAGATAACCTAAATATATTAAAGTTTATAATCAATATCTTAAACACTAAGTAATATAAGATAGTATATATATGTATGTATACACGAAACAGAAACCAATATCTAGATAAGATATGATGTTGTGTAAATGTATGTAAATTTTGTTTATGGTATGTTGTTAAAAGTATGACATTGCATACGACACCGAAACCGACAGCCGAAATGTCAAAGTCAAAGAATGGATACTGAAAATTTGAAAAGTAAACTGTACAGAAGCTGTGTCGATCTACAAATAACTGGAAGTAAAAACCTGTAATTGTCGATTTTTCTATTTTAGGTACATTGTACATTTAAATATCTATTTTTCATTCAATTGTAATATTTAAGATAAACTAACAATACATTTTTCTATTTTAGATAAATCAAACTGCGTTTTTCTCCCGTGCCATCCAACATATTATATGTATGTACATAAAAACTTGAGAAGTGTCAAGAGACACCCGGATGGAACGAAGTTCCTCACAATCACGATTTCGATCCGTTAAATTGTATTTTTATTCACATTTTTTTAAAGCAGTAAAACGTACTCTACTAAACGGCTTGACCGATCTTACCAAATATTGTATGCGTATTCAGTAGGTCTGAGAATCGGCTACTATCTATTTTTCATACCCCTACGTTATAAGGGTTGTTGACCTTATTTTTTATAATTAGATAAGATAAAGATAAATTTATTTGTAAAATAAAAAAGTGTACGTACAAAGTTCTTACGTCTACATGATACCTTAAAGATAAACTGGTACGCTGTAGGGAGCACTACGCCCTGCTATAGGACAGCCAGGAGCCTGTATCACAGGGCCGTAGGAATTGCCGCTTCAATTGAGAACGAGAATACACACATACACTTTAATAATGAATCTTATTTACCAATATGAGGGTAGGGTGATGAATTAGTATCTAGAAATAATTTGTAAGGAGAAACAACAGTTTGCCGGGTTTGCTAGTAAATATATTAAAAAACCCCCATAGCCATATGACTGCAAGACTAAAAACCAGTAGGAAATGCAAAACAATACAGTTATCGTTGTAGGATGCAGGCAGTATATCCCGCCCGCCCCGCGCCTCCCGCCCAGACTCCCGTTACGTTGCATAACGGATAACGTCTTCTACTAACAGAGAAAACCGTTTTTAAGACTGCGGAGGATATTGTTTTTGTACCGTATACGTCTAGGCTTTTGACTAGCAGGTCACGTAACGAAACAAGTCAGCAAAACTCTGGCTAAGAGTAGAGCATGCCTAGTCTGGAAAAACTGACTCTCAAGGCGCTGTCACAACATACCATAAGGTGCGAGCCGCAGCTAGTAATCTATATAAGCATAAGCAGCCCACTATTCGTTTCCACAGCTGGGACTTGGGGCCTTTTCTGACGATGTGAGAGATATGGGCCATAATCGACCTAACCTCACCCAGGCTGCAGGGCTGAATAAGGCTGCGGAACTGCCTGTCGTTAAGAGGCGACTAAAAGGGGCATCAGACTCGAGGGTGTTCGGAGATGGCGTTCCGACACCCGCTCCTTCGAGTCCGGGGTGAACGATGACGGCGTCGCGTGACCGTCGCCGTCGCGTCGTTGGCGGAAACAATCCGGGAAGGGCCACAGCGCAGTGCAAGGAGGTCTCCGGAGTGTTTCCCGGAAGAACCCGCAGACCTCCTTTAAGCACAAAGGCAGGTCACCGGGGGAGAAGAATTCCCTTTCGTCAACAAAAAAAAAGACCATAATCGACCACGCCGGCCAAGTGCCGGTTTGCAAATGACAGATTCTTCGGATATTGTGGTCCTCAAACATGTCGGTTTCCTCACGATGTCGACGACCTCGTTAGCGTAAAGGTTACCATGCCGGTCTGCTAATCAGAAGGTTCCGGGTTCGATTCCCGGCCCGGTCAACATCTTTGTGCTTAACTAAATTTGTTGGCTGTGGGTCTGGGTGTTAAATATGTATTTATATATAATATGTGTGTATATATATGTAGTATATCAGTTGTGTTAGCAACCATAATACGAGCTAGAAATGGTTCAGTATGGAGCTAACCAGCCGTGTGTGAATGTGTAAAAAAAAAAAAAAAAATGTGTTCCTTCACCGTAAAGCGAGTGCAAATCCACTCATAACTTGAAAAAACAAGTCATTGGTGTAGGGCCGTGTTCGAACCAGGGGCTGACTGATTGAAAAGCAGACTTTTTTTTACAACCGAGCCACACTCGCTTAGTAATCTATATCCTTATGATTAATGCTTCGATCAAATATATACCAGATTCAGTGTTGCATACAAACACAGTACAAAAATGGAATGAGTGTACTATAAAATTGTATCTTTTACAATATACCACGTCACAAAAAATATTTAAATTCTATTCAACCTTACCACTGTACCTTAAGGTTGAGTTTTAACTAGTGCCATAATAAACATAAGCTATCTTGCTCCGCAATAACAGCTATAAAATTTTAAGACCGTACGCAGTAAGCGTTAGAAAATTCAACTGTATTACTATATACTACTATACTAATGGCGCTTAAATTCCTCAAACTCAAATAAGACCACACTCTTACTTGTGGTCATATTTTCTTGCCGTTTTTAGAGACATCACCTAGAATCTAGTACATTTTTGATCGAAGGGCTAATGTAAGTATATATGCGTACGTAAGGAAGGAAAATAAGACTATCATAATGTTTTATGTGATGTTGTTTTTTGATATACCTACATAAAAAGTTATTGTTCTGTATGTCATATTGAATGGAGTTTCGCGCCTAATACGGTGGGAGAATAAATATGACATTATCTTGTTTTAACACAGCCTACATATTTTTTTATTGACGACCTCGTTGGCGTAATGGTTATATTGCCGGACTACCAGCCAAAGAGTCCCGGGTTCTATTCCCGGCGCGGCCAAACTCTTTGTGATGAGCTAAATATGTTGGCTGTCGGTCTGGGTTTTAAATATGTATCGATATAAAGTATGTATGTATGTTAACAAACATATTATGAAACTAGAAATGGTTTAGTATGAGGTAACCAGCCATGTGTGAAATGTATTCAAATATTTATTAATTTGTTTTGAGATAAATTATTGGGTCTTATATGATATCTTCAACATTTAAATGTAAAATTTAAGTGTATCACACAGACCTTATAAAATAAATTAAAATATCTTTTTAATTAACTAAATTTATTCAATGACACTTACATAATAATATAATATTTTATTTTTATAAAGATATTATTTTTCGTGAAAACCTAAAGTAAAGAAATTTCCAGTCATTCATCTAAAAATCGTCCAATCTTATTTTTAGGGTTCCGTATCCAAAACTTTCCAAAATTGGTCTAAGATGGCCGCAGCTACAAAATGGCGGATTACATATTTTTTCACAAATTCCTCTATATGGATATAAAATGAAAGTGTTTTATCAGTAGAATACATACATTATAATTAATTTCAAATCCAAAATGGCTGCCACAAGAAATTCAAAAAGGATTATATTCATTTTTAATATATACCTGCTCTATCTCCTTGATATATAAAAATATCATTGCAGCGTGTATTAATTGACCTACATTCAGTCGGCTTTAAGTACCTCAGTTTGATTAACGACATCTACTTTGTTAAGAAAATATTGAAACTTCGATAAACATATTGATGTGTTTATTATATTGTTCATATCTAATTGTGTTATTGCTACGGCCTCTTGGGCTCAGATGCAGATAACTATTGGGACCATCCGTGTGGTAGTCACTACTTTCTAAATAAATAAATAAATATTAGGACACATTTCACACACGGCTGGTTAACCCCATGCTGAACCATTTCTAGTTTGTGTTATGTATGGTAGCTAACACAACTGATATACTTTTAATTTAATTATTTTTAGATGACATTTACATTAAGTAATATTGAATTTGTATTTATTATCAAGTTATTTATTTACTGATATACTAGATATAGTAATATAGTATATATAGTAAATATATACCCTACCTAGTGAGAAATGGTAAAGGAGAAGAAGAAAAAGAGTACATACATATATATTTATATAGATTACTAAAATAATACCCAGACCCAGCCAAAAAAATTAATAAGCACAAAGATGTTGGCCATGACGGGAATCGAACCCAGAACCATCTGATTGCCAGTCCGGCATGGTAACCATTACGCCAACGAGGTCGTCAAAGAAGCTGATTATCTGACCAATTGTCCTGTAACATATTCGTCTTATTTATAAACTTGCAGACTGCACCAGCCTTGCACGGGTAAATAAAGGCTTTTGTTACACACATTTTACTAAGGATCTCTTATATTTTTGGTAACAAAATAAAGTTTATTTTATTCATAGATAATGTAGCTACTCTACGATGAAATATTTTTTACAATCTGTCTAGTAACTTCGGACCCTATTCGCGTCAAACAAACAAACAGAAAATTTTAGTTTTCCTCTTTATAATATTAAGTATAAATAAATAAGCCTGAGGCAAACTTTATGTTACTTTACTCTTGGACTAGTTGATATCGGATTAAGTCTGCATTAGTTATAATTCAACTAAATAGCCAGAACAGTTTTTACACTAAAGCGCTAACTATTTTAGACTTAAAAACTACACTCATGAATACGCACATAATGCAGGTAACGGCACTACAGAAGACATCAATATATCTCGGATTATTTATGATTTCATTAGAATTAATAAATATGGCATAACTTCGGCTTACACAACGGCTTTTTTTATCTACACATTTCTTAAACCAGGGCTTAGTTCCTAAAATAGCAACATTCTGAATTTAAAAGTAAAAAAGAATGAGTTTAGTGATTATGCGCGTGACTTTGACATTACAAAACTTTATGACAGTAAAAGTTGTTTTGTTTGACTAACGTTAAACTGAATTTATTAATATGATGGTAAAAGTTACAAATGAGATTACAAAACACTTACCTATGCACCTCTGCACTGGTCTTATATCTTGCGACTATGAATGTTGTTGTAGCAGTATCATTTCCGTTTCTTTGTGCATTGACATCTGAAATACGTTAGAAAACTTTTATTTCAGTTTTAAATATGCAATAATATTTTTTATTTCATTACTTACTTGTTTCAAAAGCTTCATTATTCTGGTCTCAAAAGATTTATCTGGAATCAGACTTACGAAAAATACAGTAAATTACGTAGTGAAATACTGTTTTAATAAAGTTATTATATAGTTAAGTATAAAAAAACCAAAAAATGTTATTAAAAGATGGGTCATTTCACAGAAAAAAAAATATAATTATATTCCGTACCTAATATATGTAAAGGAAAATATATAATTACTTTTGTTGATTTTGCATAATATATATTGGATCTATATTGTATTACTAATTTAATTTATTTAAGCATTTAATATTCGTCCATTATAGGTCTTATTAATTATAACTATCATACATACAAGTTCATAATCAGAATTGTGCAGATACAGCAATTTTGTTTGCGATTGAATCAATAACTGTGTGATTTTGACTTTTGACTTTGTTTTTTAACTAGCATAATATTAATTATTGCCGATAATTTTGTCCAACAGTGATTCTAATACTTACGTAGCAGTTTTTTTGGTTAATTGTTGAATGATCGTAATACATTTTAGAACCGCGTATTAATTGATTATTACTTAAGTCAACGACATTTATAATACCTATGGACCGGCCATCTCAGTACTTTTCCATCCAAAAATATAAGTCGACATCTGTTAGATTTAAATGTTCCGAAGTTTAAAGTAAAAATCTTAGCATGATGTTAAAACGAGATAGGCAATACAAAAAGTCGCAAGAGAAAACGAGACAATACAAATGTCTATCAGTTGACGTTTGGCACCGCCCATTGGCATCGAAGAATAGGGATAAACGTCCGGCAAAAATTAGCCGAAACAGTTATCTTTTTGCCGGATACAGGGAAAATACAGAAACTGAATAAAAACAACTTTTTTAAGTATTTTTAAGTATTATTATTATAATATCAAAAGTTTTAATGACACAGAAATATAAACTTATCAAAATCATCATTTATAACACACACAACTTTATTTATTTGCGGTCCAATCTGCATCTTGTCTAGATGCCCGCACATTTTTGACCCATTCCTCATGTTCATTCACAAAGGTGAATAAATAAATAAATATATCTATACTAGCCATTTTAATAGCTTTCATTAGATACCCATGTTGTTATGGTAATAAATACAAATCAACACCCCGCTCTTTATTTTACAACTTAGATTTACAATGAATATATATATATATTTACACATGCGCCCATAATTACAAAATACAATCCGGCCAATTTTATGGCCGGATTGCCGCATACAATCGAACTCTAACGTACCAATGTTCCATTCTAAGCTAAACATGACAATTCATGCTTTCCTTGTCGCACTAACAGCAATCGTATAAATCTGTCTCATTTTTTACTATTTTTCTTAAATGGCGGAATTACAAATGTTTTATTGTAAAAAAAATACTTATTATCAAAATAAATGATGATAAATTGTGCTTATATCAGTATTTGTGCGTGAAATGTGATGCCTGAAGCTATAAGATGTATTTTTCTGCTACTTTTACAGTTATGGAAAGCACAAGAAGGCATTTTTTTAATATTTATGGATCGCGTCGCAGTGTCAATGAACGTGTTGCATCCTTCGCGGTCGAACACAGACTGACGCGCCAAGTGTGAGACGTCTCTCACTTTTTGTGAAAAGTACATGCTTAAACTTGATGTTCGCCTAGGCCGGTCCAAGGTATTATAAATGTCGTTGACTTAAGTGATAATTAAAGACTTATTAGACTTGTTGCAAGAAAAGTTGATAATTCTAACACGACAGGCATTTTCTCATCTCAAATGAGATTTAAAATGTTTGAATTAGAAAAAAAGTTTATTACAAAAGACGATGAAGAAAAAACTCCGAGAATCATCAGCCAACAATTCAAGGAGCATCTCGTCATCATCTTGTATTTAAGTTTAAGTTTAATTTGTTTATTTCTTTAGGCGTAGTCAGTTTTAGCAGAGATCAAAATACTACGAGGATTGCTGATTCCCATTCCATTCCCAACTTGGTCTCTTAGTCCATGGAACCAGAAAGATTATATATTTAATGAAACCTTCTTTAAAATATGTAACTTTATAAAACTTCAATAATTTTAATATTTTTTATTTATACATATAAGGTGATTTTGTAAATATAAACTACTGCAAGATCGTGCCTTTTGTAAAACAGTTTTTAATTAAAGCAAAAGGCAGAGCCATATTTAAATGAGTACATACATAATGTAATATGTTTGCAATAAATGATTTTTATTGTAATTATTATGAACATTTTTATCTCGTTTTCGCGAAACAATTAAATTAACTTTCTTAAATTGTCCATGTGTCTTCGAGTACTCGAGAAACATACATAAAAAAAACAACAAGAACCAGAAAGAGAAAATTCTATAAAGAAGATATGAAAGTTTGAAACAAACTCTACAATTCTTGGTGAATGAAATAATTATGCATTACTCATTCAAGAAAACTCAATTTCAACTTGTAAACCAGTGAATATCTCGTATATTTTTGGCCAAAATCTAGAACAACGTAATATGAATGAACTAGTGAATGAATGAATGAACGCATGAATGAAATGTGTGTCAATGCAGCGGTTAGTACGGGAAGCAAGGATTATGTAGATGGGTGTGATTTTCAAGTTACAGCCCAATCCACAGTGCATTTTATGACGAAGTTGGATATTTGCGAAACAGCGTGGGAGACACCGCAGTTGCGTGGAAATTTGTTACTATCTCAAAGTTGGTTGCAACTTTGTAAGTATTTTGTAATTTGTTGACGACCTCGTTGGCGCAACGGTTACCATGCCGGACTGCTAACCAGAAGGTTCCGGGTTCGATTCCCGGCCCGGCCGACATCTTTGTGCTTAACTAAATTTGTTGGTTGTGGGTCTGGGTGTTAAATGTGTATCTATGTAAAATATTTATGTATGTATATGTAGTATATCAGTTGTGTTAGCTACCATAACACGAACTAAAAATTTCAGTATGGGGTTAACCAGCCGTGTATGAAATGAGTCCTAATATAAAAAAAAAATGATATTATCTTTGTGGCCTACATAAAAATTTTTTGAAAAAAATGTTCTAGCTGAAGGCTGATATGGAAACAGTATTGTACTAGGTGGTAAACAATAATAAAAGTGAGTATAGAAAGCCAAGAGGTTTATAATAAATTCTAAAAAGATAAAAAGTAAATAAGTAAAACACACTTTGTCAGCACTATTTTAATAGAGTTTCTATCAAAGAAAATCACTACAATATTTTTTTATTAGCTGACTCGACAGATCTTCTGAAAAAACTTTTATGAAGAACTAGATATAATTATTATTTTAATTTTAATATAATTACAACTTTCTCGCAACTCCAAGATATTTCAAATTGAGATTGATTGACTTTACCAGGATTACTATCAATAAAACGAAACAAAAAAAAACCGATCAGACTTATAGGCAGTCTAACGCGTAGCTTAGCACGAAAGCCTGGATTTATTTTTGCTGGTTACTCATTCGTGACTGAAACGTTTTGTATGAACGTTTAAGCCTTGTGCATGCAATAATGTATTTAACAAATGCTATATTTTCCGGCACTTATTTAGCAGCACATGACTTATTACTGTGAAATGAAAATAATCCTTCACATTTCCAAGATAATAATAAATAAATAAAATTTCTTGACAAATATACTTATGAACTATCGACACAAACTTAAGACACGACAAGGGCAATAATATCTTGAATATACAGTTTCTTTGTTATAAGTCATAAAATATAAATATCGAAAAATAGCTAAAAGACCGTCTTTGAAACAACTGTTAGATTATTTATACTTATATCGGTACAAATCAGACTTAGGAAAAATAGTTTTTTTTTGAACTAGTGTTCAAAAAAACAAAAATTAAATTTATGAAACCTGTTTTATTTTGTTATATAATATATTGGTATATCTGATTGGAACCAACATAAGTACTCGTATAAGTCTTCTTAGAGTTGTTCTTTAGGCTATTTTTAACCTTTTATGATTATTGACGAAAAAACTGTTAATTGAAGATTTTGACCATATCAACGCCTTAAATAAAGAAAAAAAAATTGTATATGTTAATATAATGTCCGTGTACCACTCTACTCATACGTCCAAGGGACAATTTTGTTCCAAAAAAAACGGTCTTGAACGTCCGAGGGCCAATTTTGTACCATTTTTTCTTTATACGATTACCTACCTTACCCTGATAGAGCGTCTTTCCGCCTGATATGAATTCTAGAGTTGTGACGTGAACCATAGAGAAGGAAGGGACATAGCTATAATACAGTTTATTTGTTCCAATTGGAATTTTCTATGGCAGTTCGAAATCGCGTCTGATCACTTGATGAGAATCAAAGCAAGTAATACCGCGGTCGTAGCTAGTCTGCCACTAAATAAGATTACCCAAGAGTTTTATCCGTATTCCCCACATAATGTAGTTGTGGCGTCTTCTAGAGGTCATTAAAGCAAGTTAGGTTACATCACAGATCGCAAGCCAACTCATTCCGCGCTGTAAAAGCACTTATTGTCGCGCACGACATTGTAAGCTGGAAACTTCCACTGTTACATTTAGCGCTGTACATACAGTATGGGCACATTGATGGTTCGGATATAGGAAAGTTTCTAACTTGTTCGTTGACGTACTTTAAAAAATAATTGTTTAAAAAAATGGTTGCCTGTAAAGTCGGTTTTACGGGCGAAGATTTTACGTGACAACGTCTGCCGCGTGCTGCGCGCGCGGCAGACCGATCATAGTTGAGTGGGAGAGAGACGCAAGGCATTCGGCGGGCCTCTCTCTCGTTCGGTGACTCATCGTAACGTTACCGGGCGTTACACTTTTTCATAAGTGACTCCCAGCCGCAACCTAATTTAAGACGTTGTCACGTCAAAAACTAAATAACACGCTTATCTGGCCGTTTTAAGTGAGTCAAAATCACGCCCAAAGAAGTCGGTTACAAACAAACATACAAACAAAAATACAAAAAAATGGAATAATTTTATCAAATTAGTGTATTGCCATCGGTCCTCAATAAATTTACACAGTTTGAACGAAATCTGGCCGTTTAAAGTGGGTCAAAATCGCGCCCAAAGAAGTCGGTTACAAACAAACATACAGGTGAAGGCTAATATAAAAAGCGTATAAAAAGTTAATGAAAGAGTTAGATGCATATTTTTATTATTTATTAGATTAGATCTGCGATTTTATAATAATCAGATGAATAAAAGTAGGTTGTAGTATTTAACTAAGTTGAATAGATCAAAAATTTAATTTTTGACCTACTTTACAACGCTTTAAGGTCCATGTTATTGTTCTAGTGCTAGTGTTGTAATGGCAAAATTTTATGAGTTAATATGTTAGAGTAGACAGACAAATTAATGGGACGTGAAGACATATCGTAGTGCCAAAAAAAAACGCTGTACCTACACGATTAGGACAAAAATTTAAAGTGAGTAATTAGATGAAAAGTGAGAATGTCAATCGAATGTAAACCATTACGATAAAAGAACATAACAATTAAAGAAAACAATCGATAAAATAAAAAATGGTAGTTAACAAGGATTTAAACTTTATGATTAGGTTGTGTTATAATGATTTAAGAGATCGGTGATGAGACAAAGAAGATGATATAAAGTTAGCCTAGCCTGAAAACATAGAAATATCTCTATCGACTTACTTTTAATTATGTAACTTCTTGTAAAATAAAAATTAAATAATATTTATTAAAAGCTCATACTGTTTTTATAGCACAAGTTACAGCACTGAAGTGGATGAAACCAGTAAATATCGCGGTTGAAAACAACTCGTATGTCTGTCTGTTGATAGCTTCCTTTGTAACGTTTTGATTCTTTTAGCTCTGACGTAGTTTTGTAACTATTTCGATTACTTTTACGATTGATCAGAGAAAACGCCTGGTGCTTTTATAGTTATACTTGCTTGCGTGTTGCTATTGTAACTTTGTAAAATTTGTTATTATTCGGTTTACATTTTTTTTTGACGAAAACATGTCTAAAAATATAGTAAAAATGTAGTCATTAAAAAAGTAATTGCGTGACTTATTTTGATTCCTAAAATGTTAATACGACAACATTAATACGTGATCGAATTTAGTTTTTCTTTAGAATATTTATTTTCATTTCCTGCGTTCATTTAGCAATCCCTTCTCCCTTGGACTGCTTTGAAGAGCGTAATAATTTTGTTCATATATTTCAGAACGAGCGCTATAATTGCTTATAGTTTCTGACACAGAGACGTGCGGCATTGACACAATAACGTAAAATCCATTTTCAACAGAGAAAACATTATTTATTTTTATAAAAAAAAGTGTGATTCTACACCGTCAAATATGGACTTCACGTGTATGTCATTACCACACGTCACCGTTCACAGCCAACCACAGCGCTCGTTCTGAATTGTATAAATGAAATTATCAATAATTCTGTCACAGATCATATTAAGACAATTCTACCTCATGTGGTAATAATTAGTCATTAATTTAATATACATCATTTTGATTGGAAATTATTTTTCTATTTTCCAATAAATCCCTGTATTCTGTATAACGCGCTTAAAATCTCAATTATAAGTCACCTACAGAGATTATAATATTATCTACATATTGATTGTATCACACATTGACATATTATATATTTGAATTTGTGACGTATAATTTAATAATTATAATTATATTATTTATATGATATTTAAATGAGATTATTTAATAATTTGATTTTGTATGGAATGTAATGATTTCTGTTCATATACGAGTACAAGCAATGGTTCGTTGTTACACTTACAGAGATACATTCCCTTCGTCCACTTTCGTTACTAAAAATTCCGTAACTGGTTATGAACATTTTTTCACTGTTTCGTAACCAGTTACTAACATACACTTATTCGTCCACTTGCGTAACTAAAAACACCTTATGTTTATCCCTGTAAGTATGAAGTATGGTTACCTCTCTGTGCTATCGCGATGACTTCCCGCATGGCTGACTCATCAGCGTGGTCGTGCGGGGCGGGGTCGGCGGCGCGCGCCAGGATCTGCCGCACCACGTCCCGCGGGGGCGCGCCCAGCGGCAGGGGCCGCGTCGTTAGCCCCAGCTGCAAAGACATCACTCAAGTCAATCAAAACATAACGACTTCCAACCTTCACTTGCCTGGCATCAAGGATTATGGCCTATATCTCTTTCCTCGTGAGAAAACGCCTGGAGTCTCAACAGTGGGCTGTTTATGCTAATGCAATAAATATAATAAAGAAAAGGCGAAACAAAATAGAAGACAAAATTAAATATTTGGTGTATTTTCGCTGTGATCCGAAATCCAAATTAAGACAAGTAAAGGAAAAATTAACTAAGATTAATTAACTAAGATTAACGTTACCTATCACAATTCGGAAATTCTTAACTCTACACGTGTTTCGCCTAACCACAAGGCATCATCAGGAGATGCTGACTCTTCGAATGACAAGTCGACTCTCGACTTGTCGTTCGAAGGGTTGGATTTCGGATCACAGCGGAAATACACTAAATATTTAATTTTGTCTCCTATTTACAATGGATTTCCGCAAAGTAACGCCTGAGTCAATAAGTTATTTGCGAAACAAAATCCCACAGACTCCGCTGGCTCGGCCATGTGGAGAGAATGGAATCTGATCGTGCAGTGAAAAGAGCTTACCTGGGACGAGCGAGTGGTCATCGACCGGTCGGACGACCCAGGTATTGCTGGATAGACCAAGTTGAGGAGGACCTGCGCAATTTCCAGGTCACGCAGGGGCAGGAGAAGGTACAGGACCGAGAACAGTGGCGTCTCCTAGTATCGGAGGCCAGAATCCGATTTGGGTCGACGTGCCAACCCAGTTAGTTAGTTAAAAAAGAAAAGCGTGTAGCCTTAATCTGATCGGCTAAATAAATTACCAATGATCGATGCAGACAAACTGGGTGATTGACCATGGACAAACCTGTCCATGACCTGTGACAAAACCTGTGACAAAAAGCGCTGCCGTGGGATGAATGATACGTTAAATTGTAGGTCTCGACTGTCAGTCTTAGTACAAGCAGTTGTTAAGCTAAGTCAGAGCTTGGCTCTTGATACCAGAGCTTGGTCACCTAACTTATACGAAGAAGAATAATAATAAGAATACACTTAAAAGTTCATGTCTTCTCACTTGTACTACCTGACGAATGTGAGAAAAAGGAAGTGAACTTTAATATGTTTAGTTTGACATACAATTGAACATTAGTTGTTACAGGATGTAATTATGTAACTAAATGAGTAAAATATAATAAAATACATAGTAATTTTTGCTGTCTCTTAGCAATGTGCTTAGAATATAAATTGCTATAAGATTTATGTAAGGATATTGCGCAATTACAGTTCCCGATTAGCACACTTGGAAAGTGTCGCAGTAAAATCCGATTTTATTAAAGACCACAAAATCGGAGGACATTATATCTTCCGTGGGAGGACTTGGGCGCCACCAAGATGTATGTAGATGTACTAGCTCAAGAGAACTGCCCATCTGAATAAATTCCACGGGAGAGTTACGACCCTATGATGACCCTATAATGGCCGTGCGGACCCGGCTAAGAATGTGTCCGCTCCCTTACCGTCCCAGGGAGGCGTAAAAATCGACCGGGGGATCTGGGCCTAAGCATCTAAGCGCCCCCCGACTAGGTGGCGGGACATCCACCAACGATGCATTCCCAAGGAGGGTTGACGTTAGGCAGGCGGCCGGTCATAAAAACTTAGCCATAACCTTTCACAGCATGGATAGAAGGATATGTGATAAGGGCGATAGGGCTAGGGCGTACCCCGCAGGCGACGCGCAGGTGCAGCACCCGGCACCTGTGGGAAATGGACTAGGGTTGCCGCATCAGGGACGGGTGCGGCGTAAGAAGCAAGTCCGTGAAGTGAGAATGAGGTATGCTAGTTGGAATGTAGGAACGATGACTGGAAGGGCAAGAGAGATAGCAGATGTATGTAAGAGACGAAGGATTAATGTGGCATGTTTGCAAGAGACAAAATGGAAAGGTACAAGAGCTCGAGAAATTGGAGAAGGATACAAGTTTTACTATAGTGGAAGTGATGGAAGAAAAAATGGAGTTGGAATTGTGTTAGATAGTGAATTGAAAGAATGTGTGACGGATGTAAGACGAGTGAATGATAGACTGATTTTAGTCAAATTAATTAGGGATGACTTAGTATTAAATATTGTCAGCGCGTACGCGCCACAATCGGGATGTGATAGAAGAATGAAAGAGAGTTTTTGGGTGGAATTTGATTTGTTAATGATGCAGATTCCGGATTCGGAAGAAGTGTATGTAGGTGCAGACTTTAATGGGCATGTAGGAGAGAAGAATGACAGATTTGAAAGAGTGCATGGAGGATTTGGATTTGGGTCAAGGAACGAGGATGGCGAAACTCTTCTTGAAGCTGCCTTAGCATTTGACCTTGCAATAGTAAATACCTACTTCACCAAACGTGATCAACATTTAATAACATACAAAAGCGGTAATAGCAAAACACAGGTAGATTATTTCCTAATCCGTAGACATAAGATCAATTTTGTAAAGAACTGTAAAATAATTCCGGGGGAAGCCTTAGCTCCTCAACACCGTCTTCTGGTATTAGATATCAAACATTGTATACGCAAAAACACAAACAAACCTAAACCTATTTCAAAAATAAAGTGGCACATGATGGACAAGGCAGAATACGGAGAAAAGTTTCGGAAAGAGGTAGTGGATAGAATGATTGAAATGAATGATTTGAGCGGAATGACAGTGAATGAGTGTTGGAATGAAATGGCTGCGTGTATAAGGAATGTGGCTAAGAGTGTGTTTGGTATGTCAACGGGGCAGAAAATCAAGGATAAAGAGACCTGGTGGTGGTGCAATGAGGTACAACACGCTATTAGAGAAAAGAAGAAGATCTATAGGGAACTACAGAGCACTAACCCCAGCGACACAAGGACAAAAAATAGGTTGAAAGCGACATACCACGAATGTAAGAAGAAAGCAAAAAGAGCAGTTGCTATTGCCAGGGCCAATGCACAAAATACTTTGTATAAGACATTAGAAAGCCCTGAGGGACAAAAACATCTGTTCAAAATAGCTAAGGCAAGAGAGAAGAATGGTAGAGATATTAGCCACATTAAGTGCGTGAAAGATAGTTCTGGGCGAGTGTTAACGAATGATGGAGAAATAAGAGAGAGATGGATGCGATATTTTGAAAGATTGATGAATGAAGAGAATGACTGGAGTGGTGATTTACAAAATGTCCCAACGAATGCTGGTGTAGTAAGGGAAGTAAGTATGGAAGAAGTAAGAAAGGCTGTACAAGATATGAAGAATGGTAAATCTACTGGACCGGATGGAATCCCAATAGAGGTGTGGAAGTTTTTGAAAGCAGATGGATGGACGTGGCTGACTTTATTCTTCAATAAATTGTTGCACGAAGAGGTCATACCTGACGAGTGGTGCAAAAGCTCACTTGTACCTGTTTACAAAAACAAAGGTGATGTACAGGTATGCAACAATTATAGGGGAATAAAGCTCATGTCACATAGTATGAAAGCGTGGGAGAAAGTCATAGCTAGACGATTGAGAGAGGAAAGTGAGGTATCACAGAACCAGTACGGGTTTATGCCGGGACGCAGTACAACGGATGCCATTTTTGCACTTCGCCAACTATGTGAAAAATACCGCAGCGCACATAAAAACTTGCACATGGTGTTCGTTGACTTGGAAAAAGCGTATGATAGGGTGCCCCGTGAGGTTCTGTGGTGGAGTATGAATGTGAAAGGAGTGCCAGGGAAATACCAGCGGCTTGTTCGGGCTATGTACGGTCGAGCTAGTACTTATGTGCGCTCTGCAGCTGGCGAAACCAACGAGTTCAATGTGGCTGTAGGCTTACACCAGGGATCTGCTTTAAGCCCCTACCTGTTCGTCCTGATAATGGATGCTCTAACATCAAATATACAGGAGCAGGCGCCTTGGTGTATGCTGTTTGCCGACGACATTGTACTTGTTGGCGAGGAAGGGCAAGAGGTACAGAGGAGATTGGAGCAATGGCAGGGAAGATTGGAGAACGTGGGTCTGAAGATCAGTCGAACGAAAACAGAACACATGTTTTGTGACTTTGGCGGATCTTCGGACTTCACGCCAATTGCCTTAGATGGCGTATCCCTGCCAGTCTGCACCGACTTCAAGTATCTCGGTTCTATCCTCCAAAACGACGGCGATATTGACCGTGATGTAGCGAGCCGAATAAACGCTGGATGGATGAAATGGCGACAGGTCTCAGGAACAACATGCGATCGAAAAATGCCCCTTAAGCTTAAGGGGAAAATCTACAAGACGATCATTAGACCTGTCGTACTGTATGGATCAGAGTGTTGGGCAACCAAGGTAGGATATGAAAGAGGAGTGCATGCGGCAGAGATGCGAATGTTGAGATGGATGTGTGGAGTGACAAGAATGGACAAAATAAGGAATGAGTACATCAGAGGAAGTGTGAAAGTAGCCCCAGTGAGGGAGAAAATAAGGAGTAGAAGGTTAGCGTGGTATGGACATGTGATGCGTAGAGAGGAGAAGCATGTCACTAGAAGATGTATGGAAATGGTAGTGCAAGGAAGAAGAGCAAGAGGCCGCCCGAAAAAGACATGGATGGAGTGTGTGAATGAAGACATGAGAGAGAAAGGATTGAGTGTGGAGATGACGTCTGATAGAGGAGAGTGGAAGAAGAAGATTTGCTGTGCCGACCCCACCTAAATGGGATAAGGTGAAGTAGAAGAAGAAGAAGAGTTACGACCCTAGTAATGAGAAATATCTAAACAGTAAAACCTGTTAACCCACGGAAGAGAAAAAAACAGTTTTTTCTCTTCCGTGTGTTAACCTATATAAGTATATACGCTACCCAATGATGCTACGCCAGATGCCTATCTATAGCTCTGCTGGTTAGTAACTACAGAAAAGGCTTTTTCCACCTTCAACCAGTTTCAGTGTCGCTGATGAGACAGTTAGACGTCTTGCTGATTAAACGTCTGCATAAAAAGCATACCTGGGCCAGCATTTTTGAATAGATGCGGTCGAAGCGCGCAGATTCACGTGTCGAGCCAGGCGCGCATAGGCACCTTGCTGACGGATTGACAGCTAGCTGTCAGGCCTGACAGTTAGCTGCCGTCCTGACAGTTAGCTAGCGAGCAAACAGACGCGTACCTTGGCCGGTATCTGCGACTTGATGCGGTCAAAGCACGCAGATTCACACGTCGAGCCAGGCGCGCAAAGGCACCTAGCTGACGGAGTGACAGCAAGCTGTCAGGCCTGATAACCAGTATGGAGCGACGATGATTTGCCTCCATCTTGCAAAGGGATATCCCCGGGCGATGAAGTGCTATAGAGACGACTCACTAGCTGCCAGCCTGACAGTTAGCTGCCGGCCTGATGGCTAGCGAGCACACAGACGCGTACCTGGACCAGTATCTGCGATTTGATACGGTCGGGGAGTGCGGAGTCACACATCGATCCGAGCGCGTATGGGCGCTTAGCTGCTGATTTGACAGCTAGTGGCTAGGCTAACAGCTAGCTATCGAGCACAAAAGAGCGTACCTCGGCCAGTATCTGCGACTTGATGCGGTCGAGGCGCGCAGGGTCAGCGTGTGTCGGCCTGACAGCTAGTTGCCGGCCTGACAGCCAGCTAGCGAGCACAGAGACGCGTACCTTGGCCAGTATCTGCGACTTGATGCGGTCGAGGCGCGCGGGGTCAGCGTGTGTCGGCCTGACAGCTAGTTGCCGGCCTGACAGCCAGCTAGCGAGCACAGAGACGCGTACCTTGGCCAGTATCTGCGACTTGATGCGGTCGAGGCGCGCGGGGTCAGCGTGTGTCGGCCTGACAGCTAGTTGCCGGCCTGACAGCCAGCTAGCGAGCACAGAGACGCGTACCTTG
Organism: Mellilla xanthometata; assembly: GCA_035578125.1. Lineage (NCBI taxonomy): Eukaryota > Metazoa > Arthropoda > Insecta > Lepidoptera > Geometridae > Mellilla > Mellilla xanthometata. Next base: position 566,328 of record JAPUBQ010000048.1, on the reverse strand, counting down.
GCCAGTATCTGCGAATTGATGCCGTCGAGCCACGCGGAGTCATATCGATCCAAGCGCGCATGGACGCCTAGCTGCTGGCCTGACAGCTAGCTGCCAGCCTGACAGCCAGCTAGCGAGCACACAGTCGCGTACCTTGGCCAATATCTGCGACTTGATACGGTCGGGGCGTGCGGAGTCACACATAAATCCGAGCGCGTATGGGCGCTTAGCTGCTGGTCTGACAGCTAGTGGCCAGCTTGGCAGCCAGCAAGCGAGTACAGAGACGCGTACCTTGGCCAGTATCTGCGACTTGATGCGGTCGAGAGGTCACACGACGAGCCAGGCGCGCATGGGTGCCTATTTGCTGGTCTGACAGTTAGTGGCCAGCCTGAAGGCTAGCTGCCAGCCTGAAAGCTAGCTAGCGAGCACAGAGACGCGTACCTTGGCCAGTATCTGCGACTTGATGCGGTCGAGGCGCGCGGGGTCAGCGTGCGCCGCGGTCGCTCGGCACGGCGCGAGCGCGAGCGCCGCACACACGACGAGCCAGGCGCGCATGGGCGCCTAGCCGGCGAGCGCGCTCACCCGGCGCCATAGCACCCGCGCCAGCGCGACATCGCCGAGCCTGCGAACAAACATATTTTTTTTTTTTTTTTTTTTTTTTTTATTATGGTTCACAAAACAGAAAATAATCAAAACTATAACTAAAAAATACCAATTCCAGGATCAAAACTAGATTATTTTCCTAACTATGTGTACACAACATGAACAAATATAAATCAGAAAGAAACAAAGAATCAAAACAAAACTACATAACTAGTTGGAGACAAATAGGTTAAGCTACAATTTAATTTAGTTTAGTATAAGTTTAAGTTTAGTTTTATTCTAATTTCAATAAATCAAATTTTTTTTTTTAAATTTGACTATGCTACTATTAAATATATCAATGGCGAGGTGATGGTGGTACATATACACACATGAGCCTTTTTTCAGTAAGGAAATGCTTTTACGCATCTCCCGCCACAAGCCTGGACGAGGCGGGCGGTGTATGTCGGGCTCGAGGGCCAGAGGGGCCGTCACTACCGACTACAACCTCACGGTGTCCCATCTCACGACGCATGAGCCTACAATATCTAAGTATTAATACATCGTAATCAATATTTTTTTCTATGGTAAACTAATGCTTGTTTAATTTTAAAACCATCTTATACACTAAGAGGAGCAATGCTCTCCGCACAAAAATCGATGAAGGTTTATTTATGGAACTTCCGTTCCATTGCTTTTTTTTATTACTCTTGATAGGTTTGCGTTTGACTAAAGCTTTAATATAAAGTATTCTGTGCAACTTTCCTTAAGACAAAATCACACTGATAAGTGGCTCCTGCTAGCCTACTAACCGTCACACATTATCTGAGTGTTAACAAATCATACATTTTCAGAATATAACTATCAATTATGACCTCTAAGACATGCTGAAGTTTTAGTGGTAGCTAGTTCACTGCAGTCACTTAAACTGAATGTTTTAAATGTTTTTTTTAGAATTATAACTATCATATGACCTCTCACACATGCTGAAGTTTTAAAGGTTCTTCATAGCCCAGCTATTGAGCTCTGAGCATATTTGTCGCACCGCAAAACCACAATAGATGGCGCTAGTGGCAATTTTTAAACACTCGTTGAGTAAGGCATTAAAAGAAAATATTTACGAAATTTCAAATATTAATATTAAATACAATACTATACAATAATTTATTGTTAATTCCAAAGTCAAGTCAAATAATAGAATATCATTACAATAGTATATGATATGATTCAAATGTCAAATAAAATGACTAAATACTTCATTACAATAATTTTAAAGGAGTGATTCCAACTGCACAAATATATAAATAATACATATATTTAATACACATAAGTATACAATATTGGAATAGATTCGAAGGCAGGAGTTTTATTAAAAACTGACCACAAAGTTAAGCCGCATCTCCGACGCAAGAATAAAGTTCACCACCCGCATTGTAGCGGAAATGCACGATTATACTAACCCCGATAAAGTTTCACCCCTCACGGTGTGATGTTAACAACAAACTTGAAAATATAAAACACGTTGCGATGTTTCCGCTTGATTTATTAGCTCCTACACCGGCAGGCAGGGGGCGCCCTTCACTGCAGTTAAGTTACAGGCGACAGCTGATTTGTAAAAGATACAAGTGTACATTCAACATTTAGAAACCAGAGAAACATTTTTGGCGGCAGCCATCTTGGTTTTGCGGGTTTTTGTTAGCATGAAATTCAGAGCACAGCATTTTTATATTTATTATTTTTATAACACGATAGTTTAATTTTACAATTAAAGCAATTTTTTTATTTGTCATAAAAATATAAATGATATGTGATATGACATTTACCTACACAAAAAAAAAATTGCTAAGTTTGTATACTTTACGGGCTACATTTTACTATTATTTAGATGTTAAAAGTTTTAAAAGTTATAAAAAAATCAAATAACTTGACTATGTTTATTTATAAATATATTGTATACTTTTGATAAAATTTGTCATAGTATGTAACTTTGATATTTGTTTTGAATGAGATTTCACCTAATTAATTAATTGATGAAATTATCATTTCTTTAATTTTTTTGTTAGCAAATTTTTTACATGTTAAATATTGTAAGTTCGAAAAGAACAAAACTGTTGACACCAACGAACCTACTGGTAACACCATAATTGGTACAGTTTAACATAAAAATAATCTGAATCTGTTAACAAGACGTGAAGCTACCAGTTCCAATAAGCAATGAATAAAAAAATACTTTATTTTTTTAATGAATAGGTTTATCTTTAAAATATAACGACTGCACTTACAATAAAATAATCGATGTTAATATAAAATGCATATTTTATTATATGTATCCATTTATGATAATCTATAATAATTGTTATATCTGTAACAGTTTTCAATATAATTTTGTATTTCAATCAATGTTTTATAGAGCATTCATGTCATAAATATAAATCTACATGTTTTCCATGCAGAAAACTAAGGCATTTATTCATTTAAAATCAATTAATAATATAACATGATTCAAATATTTTGATAATATAAGAAAACCAAAAGGATAACAAGTCTCATAGTTAATACAATACAAAAACTAAAAAAAAAACAGTTTTACTAATTTCGTGAACACTCAATAATAAATGCAGTGGGTAAGTTAAAAAATGGAGATCGAATCTCAACCACGTCACCACTCAGGTGCGATAAGAATAAAAAGTAGTTGAGCACAGCACTAACTAAATAAAACTTATCTAATTTGGCAGCCAGCCAGTTGATCTCAAGGTGTGCGGATTTATGGAAAATGTATACTTATAAGGAGCAGCCAAATATTTTAGCCAGGTATTATCCAAGATGCTGAGTTAGCTGTTTTCTTTTCTCTGCATATAATTTTGATCATTTTGATAATTTGTCTTTCTTTTGCTTAGTTATATTTTAGCGCCTATAGCTCGGCTAACGCGATCATCGAAGTTAAGCAACGGTCGTTGCAGACATATGATTTGTTGTAATGATTGCTCCTTTCCCTCCCCCCCCCCCCTTCAAATTATAAAATAGCCTGTCATGTGTCAGTCGAAGAGTAATTAGCGTCATTTTAGGTGAAAATAAAGTCCACGAATTAATGTCATGTGGAAATATTTCAAAAGAGAAATTGTTCTTTGTTGCCATGGTAATAAGGTGGATTACCACTGACAGGTGGAAGTACTGGTAGGAAAACTATACTACTTTTCATCCCGAAATACGGTGGGTTATGAATATAAATACGGAATAACGCGCTTTAGCTGCATATGCCGTTAAATCGTTTCGTTTAAGTTTTAATATTGTACATTACCTTTCCAAAATATATTCCTTATAACATAATTAATATAACCAACATGTCAGTAATTAGTAATTAATTTAAGATAAATGAATAATAATTTAAAATGTAAATAACTAGATCTTAATATAGTATTAAGTAATTAATTTTGAGTAGTCTTAGCTATGTCCTAATAACGAAGCACAGGGTGCACATTTTTTGTACATTTGTGTTGCTAATAAAGACATTTTGAATTTAATACCTTTGAAAATCTAAACGCTTCTGCCTTGCACCGCTACGAAACATTACGACATTTTTACAACCAGCCTGTGACGTTTCACCTCCTCGCACAGTTTAACTCGACTTAGGGCGTTATTACGATTTTTTACTACACTTTAGGAAAATGATAAAAAGCGTACAAAGTGTATTTCGTCTGGGCTCGGTTTATGGGGGAAGTTCCGCAAACTTTCCTGATGATTTGTGCGACGGTAGGTTTGACACTTCTTGTGGCGATTTGGGTCAGATGTTTTAGTAAATTTATATAATTATGTCAAAGGCAAAGTTAACTGAGTGGCTTGGATATCTGTAACTCAGTTTCAGTTTATTTTATTCAATAGGTACAAAAGTACACTTATGAATGTCACTTTACAATATTAAAATGTCAATTTACAATATTAAAATATCAATTTACAATATTACAATATCAATCTACAATATTACAATGTCAATTTACAATTACTACTGTTCTTAGACACTTGAATGACAAGATTAATAATAAAACATCTTCTTGACATTTTACATAAATTACATTCAGTGACATAAAATAGATGTTCCATATTAATTTTAATTTTATTTTTACTATGTAATTTTATTATGAATTTTAATTATTGTGATTTAGTTAATAAGTATAGGTTTATAATTTTAACGAAATGTTGTAGTTATAGTAAATTTAAACTTGGGTCACAATTTTATACAAAATGATTTGATGTTATCACAGGGCTGTGTCTCATTTATTTCGTCAATTTATTAGTTACCATTTCAGTTACAATTTAAATTGTTTAATTTTTTTTTAATTTTGGTTAAACACCTGAATTCTAAGTTTTTTTCCAATCGTAAGACTGGTACTAAATATATGTTAAAAACTTATAAAAATACTGATATTATTTGTATTGCATACGTAACATTAGAAAACATAACTGAGTTAGTATTTTTCATAGTTATAAGTCGTAAACCCATTAAGTATTAATACTATTAATTACTAAATTGTTCATTAGAAGGTCACGAAGTTAGTTTTAGATAACTTAAACCGAATTTTATTTATAACGTTATAATAGTAAATTCAAAATTTTGCTCTTACCTGCGCCTTATAATTATAATTCTATTTTTTATAAGAGGCCGTATTTGTTACAATATATTACTGAATACTGGATACAAGGTTCACAAAATAAGGATCAGATGAAAAATGTCGTTATTAATTTTTTTTTTATTTGCGAGGACGTATGTTAATATTATTATTATTTTATTTATTCCATTGCCACTGTGTGACACGTGGCACGTTGGATTTTAGTATTTTTTAAAACCTTTTCTTTTTTATAACCAAAAAAATAAATACGAAATAATGTTCATTATTATATGGCATTTCAGTTAATAATTAATGCTACTCACATTTTAACACAACAAAAAAGTTAACTACACTTTTCAGTCCCACTTTTCTGCAATCCGCAAAAAAACTACTTCACCATTCACAAAAGCATAGAGCCTTATAATATGCTAATACTATGACCCGTTGACCCTTAGGGCTCGATCCGGGGTCGCGAGCGCCCCACAACCCTTCCTTAACCCCGTGGTCTGATAACTGAGCGAAATTCTTCGCCACCCGCCGGTTATATAGGGGTTGAGCCCACTCATCATATTTTTGGTCTATAAATAAAGCATACGCTTCAACGAACGTAGAGGTAAAAGTCATGGAGGTGGCATGTATTATACATATTTGAGATTAAAAATGTATGGAAGTTTTTTAATATTTTGATGTTTGCTTCAGGCGTGTAATTATATACTCTATCTCTATCTATACTTAGAAAAAAGAAGAAAAAAATATATGTATTCCTCTATCTAAAAATATAAAGCTTAATCTAAACGCATGAAGTTATCCTGCCAGGAACCAGCTCAACTTAGTTTATTGCTTGTGTGAAAGGTATAATTGATATATTAATGTATCTCGGTCAACGCCTGTCTAGAGTGTAAGCAGGCAAAATAAAAAAGTACCAGAAAATGTTTTTTTAATAGTCATTTTATTTTATTTTTACCCTTAATAGGTCAGCGCTTCACCACAATTCACCTAATGGTAAGTGATATTGATGATCTACGTTAGAAAGCGCTTACCTAGAAGGAACCGGTTCACTCTCGTCTTGAAAAAAAGAAAGTACTTAAATAATTATATTTAATGATCTCACATGTCACTTCCAGTGTCTCTGACGTCATTGTTAAAGGATCGCTTACTCCGTGGGCGAGCTTATTTAACTTGGTATAGGTACGTTCTACGCGTTGCTATAGCAACTAGTTGCTACGCGCGGTTTTACCTCTCCGGCTAAACTTGAAGGTGCGAGAAAGTAGGTCAGGCATTCAAATTTATTATTAGATGAATGGAGTTGGTTTTTTGGGCGATGAATCTGATATACATTTTTTTTTCTCACTAGTAGTATAGAAGTATTTTGCTTCTACATTTGTTTAGTAAGATAATTTAATGAACATATTTAACACTCTACGATACAAGAGTTTGAATTTTTACTTAGAAAATGTGTGAGTGTAGGAGTAAGAGTATAAATACATATAAATAGGATTAAATAATTATAATATTATAATTTTGAAGAAACCCTGAAATATTTAGTGTTATCCGCTGTGACCACAGCGGAAGTACACTAAATATTTTATTTTTTCTTCTATCCACAATGGGTTTCCGCAAAGTAAAGCCTGAGCCAATAAGTTAGAATATAACTTTATTGTACAACTACAAGTAAGTCAGCTTATGTTAGGTGAGAGCTTAAAAAAGAGTACAAAGGCGGCTTTATCACTAAATACCTACTACTTACCTTCTAAGTTATCAGAAAAGAATAGAAATAGTAAGGATAAAATAAAGTACAAACATAAATACAAACATAATAAGAATAAAAATCCTTAAATCTAAGCAATGGCTATAATTTAAATTTAGTGAAGGAAAATACATTATAACCGTCTGTTCTAATACAAAAGTGTCGACTTATTTTATAAAAAGGTTTAATACCAATTACTTCTTTAGTTATAAGTTGAATAAACGTTTTATATCAAATCAAAGTCAAAAGACTTAATGAAATCATTCAGAATCAAGCTTATAATGAATTCAGATTTCATTCATGAGTTAATTAAGTGAGACATAAATAAGATTTTTTACTATTTAGATAGATCTGGCTTGCTTTCATATTAACACAAATTTTATTATTAATAAAAAAATATCTAACGTTTTGTTTGTGTAGATATTATTTTACTACTTATATTTAATTACGTTGAACCATGAATCAATTCTTGTAATATGTGAAGATTGTAGTTGTCTTATGTAGATTTAATGACATGAAAATAATTCAAAAGTCCTTTTACTAAGGGGTAAGTATGAAATGAAATGTGTCAATGTGTAAAAAAAACTATAAAACTGTATAAAAGCAAAACAAATATTAATATTAGCCGGGCTAATACTGACAAAATGAACGTAAGTGGTTGCCGGTTATACAAACATTATTCGAATATGCCTTACGTAAGTTTTAATACGGTAAAAAAAATATATTTGATATACCTCCACCCCCAAAAATTTCGAACCACACTCCTAACAGCCGCATCCAGTTTCTTTACATCTGTGTTACGTAGGCGGCGTTATCAACAACCGTAAGGTATACTTTTGCATTAACTCTAACGAGATCTTTTTAGGGTTTATTTTTAGGCCTTAGATATCTAGCTCGTATTTAGGTAATTTAGGGACCTACATCAAATCATTTTTCGTGGATTTGTGTAGGCGTAAGATTAATGAGATTAGTCCTAAAAAAAACTGAAAAGCTTCATAGAGGCTTAAAAGCCTAAAGCTTTTAAAGCTTCCTGTATAAAAATGAAATGTAAGATTAAGAAAGAAATTTCAATGATACTTATTTTTATACTTCATCATCAGCCTGTATCTCCTTTTTCGTCTATCTTAAATAAAAAATAAATTAAAAATAACCCCCAATCAAATCAAATGAAATATAATATCAAATGAAATAGCTTGGTTAGAAGATTACATACACTGCAATACATTTCAAATCGAAAATGCCCACCATATTTTTTTTTGTAAGGGAATGCGCGATGTTATCATTTTATTATAAATAACCGTTTCCACCTAACAACTGTTTATTTTTATCCTTCCTGGTAGGTTAAAAGATGTTCTTCCATTTCCACAGTCCTCGTTTGAATGTCATTTTGATTTCCTTGACGTGGGCGGTGACAGAAATATCTGATATCTGATGAACTGTGAATCTGATAATAAGAACACGAGTTCTTTTGATACTGCCAATATATAACATGTGGGTGTAAGGCTAAGAAGTTATTCTTTTTTTTATTAAATGTTTTTATTTATTTTTTTTAAAATACGTGCGGGTTTTCCTTCCTGACTGTATAACTCTAGAACGCACGGACCAATTTCCTTCATTTGCATTTGTTGGAAAGGTTTCGGGCTCCGTGAGGTTTGTAGCAAACAAAATTCATACAAATTCAAATACAAATCCAAATCCAAATCATTTATTGATAACACCATAGTTTCATGTCAAATAATATGATATCAATACAAAAGTATATGATATGTATCAATGTCAATTTCAATTCTAATTCTATTAATATAATATCATTACAATAATTAGTATATGATATTTATCAAATGTTAATTGTCACATCTAATTCTAGTAATATAATATCATTACAATAGTACATGATATGAATCAAATGTCAATTTTCAATTTTAGATAATCATTAATATTATAAAAAGTTTTATCTAATAGCCAAACCCTGAGTCTAGTCTTAAAGGTGGGGGTGGAAGGTATATGGCAAAACGGAGTTTTTTAATAAAAATATGACCTCCAAAGTATACCTACCTTCCGATTCAAAATCTTATAAATTATCCTATAATTTTTTTGATTATACGGCCATGCTTGTGACCAGTTATTGACACTCTAATAGAAAATGAAAACTGGAAGCACTAGATCTCAAGGTAGTGCTTCTTCTTCTTCGTATAAGCTAAGTGGCTAAGCTGTGAGTGAAGCACAGGGTACATCTTGTTGTTGTACAATAGTGTAAGATAATGTAAGATAATTTTGTAAAAATATTGTTTTTCATTATTGTACACCATTTTATTTGGACAAATAAACGTTTTATTTATTTATTTATTATTATATTATTATTAAGCTCTAGTGTCGAGAGATTAGTTTAGTTTTTTTACCTCTGTTTTGTATTGTCCTTTATCTGGATTGTAATAAATAGTTTTCTTTTCTTTAATATTTGAACTCATTTCACACTCGGCTGGTTAACCCCATATTGAACTATTTCTAGTTTGTGTTATTTATTTATTTTTCACCATTTCTATTATCATTCTATTTTGTCAGGGGTTAAAAAGAAAATAATATAAAGCTCAAATAACCTACTCCAGTAACGTGATATGAAATAAAGCTCGGAGTAAATATCACAGAAACCCACGCGATGTACTCGATGATTGATCTTTATTCATACTGTGTGACGACACCATTATATTTGTTGAAGGTGTGCCCACGCCTTTATTTACAGAACCATGTCTATGAATGTGCTTAATAATAACATCTGTCTGTATTCTGCTTTATTTTATGCTCAGTTCTTATGAGAAAACGTAGAAAGAAAGAAAGAAACATTTATTTTGTGGCACAAAGACAATAAAAAAACTAATAAACATTTAAAAAAAAACATTTAAGTGGCACAAAACCGACCCCAGCTCAGCGTGTGCTGACTGCAAAGCAATCAGCGCTGGTCTTCCGTAGCGCTTGTAGCTTCGCTTACTAAGGTGGTCTGCGATATTCGAGGTTAAGCAACGCTCGATGCGGACAGTCTTTGGATGGGTGACCGAGCATAAACAGTCGTTTAAAAAGTGTCGCTTTTAACGGAGCACTACCCTGGGTCGGATGACACGTTGAATTGTATGTCCTTGATATAAGACTTAGTAGCTAAGCAGTTGTTAATTTAATTCGCCTTCGGGTGGTAAGAAAACTCTCGACACCAAAGCTTGGTCACTTAGCTTATACGAAGAAGAAGAAGAATATGTATGTATGTTTGTTACATTTTGTTAACGTTGAAACGGTATAACAAATTACGACGAAATTGGGTCTAAGAGACCCTGGATTAATAACAACAAAGGGTTCTTTTCCGGGTAACACCGCTGAGCGTAGCTAGTTAGTATACATCCCACTAAAATTATAGAGCCGAAAGTTGTGTAAGTGTATATTACGTTTGCTACTTCAACACGCTCAAATGGCTCAAATGTATCATTCGATACACGTAGCACCATCTATATTTATTTATTCTCTATATCTATATTTATTATATGTATTTTTTTAAAACTTCTCTCAGGTTACGCAATCTACTATCGTTATATCACTATGCGACTTCAGTGCTTTGGTGGCAGTTAGGCTGCACGCTTGATTTTCAGCGCCATCTAGGTTTCATCGGTAACTATGGCAAACTTCCGCGCCTCGCTTTATTGTATGGGATCAGGAAACCTCTCTAGTAAACTGATTCTTGATTATACACTATATTCTTGATTATATACTAAACGGCACTATATTTTATTTACCTATTTATTATGAAAATCCACAAACAGGGTAGTTCATAAACTACTAAAATACATCTAAATTACAAACTTATGTAAATATGTATCTTAAATACAGTAGAACTAATCCTAATAGTGAACCTAACTCACAAAAAAAAACACTATCGCATTAACGTGCACAAAACTACGCTATAACATCATATTATATATAAATCTCGTGTCACAATGTTTGTCCTCAATGAACTCCTAAACCACTTAACCGATTATAATAAAATTCGCACACCAAGTGCAGTTCGATCCAACTTGAGAGATAGGATAGTTTAAATCTCAAATTATAGTCGCAATTTTAATTGAGGCAAAACAACGTTTTTTTTTTTTTTTTATTATAGGACATTTTTACACACGGTTGGCTAGCCCCATACTGAGCCATTTCTAGCTCGTATTATGGTTGCTAACACAACTGATATACAACATATACATACATACATATTATATAAATACATATTTAACACCCAGACCCACAGCCAACAAATTTAGTTAAGCACAAAGATTTTGACCGGGCCGGGAATCGAACCCGGAATCTTCTGATTAGCAGACCGGCATGGTAACCTTTACGCCAACGAGGTCGTCAATATATAATAAATGGTGTACAATAATGAAAAAGAATATTTTTACTAAAGTATCTTACATACTATTGTACAACAACAAGATGTACCCTGTGCTTCACTGTACAGAGTGTAACTATAGCATAACTATAGTTGAAGCACGATAGTATACCTCAAATCTAACCCTCGAAACCTATTCCAACCATAATAACATCCGTAGTTTGGGAGATAACAATTCCAATTGATATTAAAATAACGACAATTAACGGAAATAACGGCCGCTTGCAACGGTAACGGAATGTAACGAAAACAGGCCGTTAAAATAGAGGAGCTTTTTCTTACTCTGTTCAGGGTTATTTGTAACCAACGCTCAACCTAAACAGACAAAAGACGTCTAAACAGACAAGCTTCTCCTTTGGATTTTCTTGTCGAAGCTACCTTGTCTAGTCTAGAATTAATGGCTCTTAAGAAGTCCGTCAAAACACATCGTTAGTTATTTGGCGGTTTTAAAACGTTAAATCGAAAGCTCGAACTTATTAGGGATCGAACCCATGGCCTTCAGAATACGAGGCTGCCACACGATAGTCTGAACGGTCATCAATTGAAAACTGCAAAGACATAATTCTTAAATTGACACCGTTCAAGTAAAGAAATTTGTAAGTTTTCACAAATAACATATTATAAAATACATCACCGATGGTTTGCTATAAATAAAATTATATACTTAAGAATAATAAAGCAACAAACATATTAAAATTATTTAAAATCGATAGAAAAAACCGATAATATTGTAAGCATAAAAAAAAAGGAAGGAACTCACCCATACGTGCTCACCAAGCTTGCCCACCAATGATTTAATTAAATAGTGTAGTTGTTACTTAAGTCATTAGAGTATATTAATAATTATTATTTTAATACGAGTATTTTACGTAAATTGGTACTTAAATGCATATTTTCAATATTAAATAGAATAAGAAATAGTTCCAATTTCATTCTTCAAGTCATTAGTAATAAATGCAATAGCCCATTTATGAAACATTGGATTACAACAATAATACCTTCATTAACATTAATCTATTTTAGCTGTTGTATTGTCAATAGATATGTTTTTGCTCTGTTATTTTTAATGGAATATTATTATTTTTAGTTTTTTTTTTATAACAGTGTATGAAAATTGTCCTCTATGGACTTTCTGTCTCAATTTTTTTATAAATAATAATAAAATATTTTTATTATTATTTAAAAATAATAATAAAATATTTAAAAAAAAATATTTTATAAATATTTTTTTATAATAATTATAAAAGATTTTATTATTATTATTTATTTATTTATGATTTTTTTATAAATGATTTTATTATTATTATATTTATTAAATATCATGAAAATTTTGTTACAATAGATAGCAAGTCAAAAGTTTCCACAATGTAACCGAATCGCAACTCAAGTTACGTAACTAACATGAAGTTAAGTAAAGTTACATGTAACTTATACCGAGGGTGTATAAAGGTAATGGATAGGTGTCGTTTAGATCATATTTATGAGGGTCTTTGATTTTCTGACTTGCTGTGACAGACTGCGATGAAATTGCAAGCTAAAGTAAACCTTATATTCACAAACTTAAGGAATAATGTCTCTTGCAGCTTTTATTAAGATTCTTTCTTATTTTGTATTTTAATGAGGAATAAATTAAATCGAATTTAATATTTGAATTCACAATGAAATATCCAACTAAAAATAAAATAAATATTAAAAAAAAAAAAATTTAATATTTATACTAAATGAATTCAACAGATGAATTCCGCAGATTTAGAAATTGCCAATTTCAATAACACCAATTTGTATCATTACGAAAATATACCTTATTACAAATATAGAAGACTCAATTTGGAAAGTTCGCTCAAAACCACAGGTAAGGGGAAGTAAATATCCTAGTTGAATTATGAACCTTATAACAAACGAGCAAGACTTCCACTTCTACTAATCGAATAGTTTGATAGACTACCGGCCTTGGCACATTAGATTATCGACCTTATTTTTAGAGCACTAGAGTCCAATGTGGATGATGAGAGTAAATTGATCAAATCTTACTATGCGTATACAGGGGTAAAAGTAAGTTACGAAAAATTATTTTCACTGATTTAATACATATAGACATACATATAACTTTGATGATCTATTGATTCCGACGTTAATTTGTGGAAGGCTTTCTGGATGGAACAGATTTAAAAAAATGTTTTCTAATATTTTTTTATTCAGTTAGGCATTTAACCAGCTGGGCGCGTAACCGGGTGCGTTATTAAAAAAAAGAACTGAAGTATTTGCAAAAAAAAACAAACATTTTTTTTTCTTAAACATTTAAAAATTATTGTAATCAATATGAACTGTATCAAACATTTATAGTTTGTGTACATTCAAATGTGTTGATAGTTTTATGTCTCCAAGAAGCGTTTAAATAAGAGATAAAATTATATAAATTTATTTTTAATATTTATGTTATACTTTTTTATATATTGTGTTAGTTATTCTATGACTTAAAAAAAATACGAAATAAATGGTATTTTAATTTGATAAAGCCATCCCTGATGATTCATATCACCAGTTAACCCTGTAAAGACTGTTAATAGAAAACAAACCTTGGCTACAAAGATTTAGGGTCGAAAATAAGTCCGAGGCGAATGTAGAGTAATGTGATTATCAAGAATGAGAGAATGCAGAGATTCATTTGGTATAGATTTGGGTTGTCAGTGATTTTTTCCGGCTGCTCTCTGTGGGTCGCGGGAGATGGAATATATTAGTTTCAGAACATCGATATTGTAGATATCAGGTCAGTACTTTGGGTAAGGGTTTGGTTCGTTTAGGTTTTTGGGTTTTGGAGAGTGAAAGAAAAAACGTGGAGATTCAGCGGCAAACACGACTAAACTTAATTTAAAGTAGCTCTGTCTCTTTTCATCATAAATGACCAAAAAGAGATGGTACGATCTAAACCATAGACAAAACATCTAAAATCACGTCAAACACGTCAGATTTAGAGCTGATACAATTGAGTGCGCTCTAAAATCGCTTACATTTTTCATATTTGACGTGATTTTAGTTGTTTTGTGTGTGGTTCAGAACGTGCCGTCTCTTTCTGGCCACCTAAGATGAAAAGAGACGGGGCTTGTTTAAATTTAGTTTAGTCGTGTGTGCCGCTGAATCGCCACCATTAGCAACCTCATGTTGTAGGAAAATTTGTGGACAGAACACAAGATAGAAAGAGGTTTTTGGACTTACTAATTTAGACTTACATAGTTATTTGAGGAAATGCATGAATAATCTTAATTTTTTCCTATTTCTGTGCGCTTAACAACAAGTTGTCCGATGTTAAGCGAAGTTAACGTCACTAGATTCGAACGAGTTTGTATAGAATAAACCGCTTCACTCACGCCCTTAAAGGCAGAAAGTTACTTCGTATTACTTTTATTATTCATTTCTATACTTTATAAGTCTTGGTATTTTCTTTTCTTTCTAAAGTAGAAACTTTATAAGTAAGAAGTAATATAAATTGAAGGAGAAAAGTAAGCAATAAGACGTAAGTAAAAGACGGCAAACAGAAGTTTGTCGTCTTTTTGAGTACTTTTATGGGCAACAACTTAAAAAAAACCTCAAAAAGGATGAAGGATGCAATACACATTAAATTTTTGGTGTTAGTCTTAGTACAAGCAGTCGTTGAGCTTGGCCACTTAGTTCATATGAAGAAGAAGAAGAGTACAGAATTTTCATAATATCTAATTTAGTTTGAAATTATAAACGACTCAAAAATTGTAATACGTGGCCAATTAGTTCTCCATAAAAAGAAATATACGCGTCAACTTGCAAAAGCGTTTTCATTTTTCAACTATTAACAACAGTATAAAAGAAGCGTCAAAAAACCTTCTTCATCAATTCAGACGATGACAGACTGAATTAGGGTAAAAAGTCTACTAACATCTGGCAACAGCTTTGAGTCGTTTGACCCCAAAACGAGATAAGCCTCGTGTAACCCACATACAGTCGTCTGGCCTTAGGCCTTTGAAAGTAGGCTGTATCTGAGCCTCGGAAACCTATTTAATTGCTTACCAATTAATGGACGGTTAACTGCCTTATTTATGGGAAAAAGTAGATGTTTATATCATGTCTCGTCTACGGATTTTTGTGGCACTTTTTTATGACGTTCAGGAACTTTAGATTTTATATTGTACTCGTACTAGCGATACCCTCGTTCGCGTAAAGGTTACCATGCCGGTCTGCTAATCAGAAGGTTCCGGGTTCGATTCCCGGCCCGGTCAACATCTTTGTGCTTAACTAAATTTGTTGGCTGTGGGTCTGGGTGTTAAATATGTATTTATATAATATGTATGTATGTATATGTAGTATATCAGTTGTGTTAGAAACCATAATACGAGCTAGAAATGGTTCAGTATGGGGCTAACCAGCCGTGTGTGAATGTGTCCTAATATTTATTTATTTATTTATTTACCCTGCGGTGTTACCCGCTTTAATCAGGGATAAAATGAATACAGAATACAGAACTATATTAGCCATAAATATCATACGTTAAAGGCAAGTTACACTACAATAATTACTTTAAAATACTAGTTAGATTAAAAAAACTGTTAAATTTAATTAAGTATCTATTAAATTTAAAATACTTTTACTACTTTTTACATATAATTAATAACGATTCTACAAGCTCCATATTCATATATTCACTTAAATTATAAAAGGGATTACTCTCACAAAAACTCTTTATTTTCTGTTCAAACATACTACTATGACATTGGAAAAACTCATAGGTTGCCTTTTACCCGATAACTATTTTGATTCCACATACAAAAAACGTGTTTCTGCCATTATTAAGATGATGGTACGAAATCCTTCATAAGCGAGCTTAATTCGCACATGGCAAGTTTTTTTGTGATATTAGTAGAGATTTGTTCACTTCCCTCCCCAGATACGCAACTAATAGCAATCCACGAAGCACAATACTCCGGTCATTTCTAGAGAACGATAACAATTACGCATGCCAGGAAATGGTTGATTTATTGCTATTCGTCTAGACAGAACTGCCGAGTGAGTGAAGCGGTTTTTTCCAGTCCTAATCATTTTTTATTATGATTGCTTGGAGGAACACACCTAAATGTTGTTTTTTAGTTTTATCTCAACCTTATGAGTATTTCGATTTGATCATTTAATCACAGTGAACTGAAAGCATATACGACATTTTGTTATTTTATATTTTTATCAGACCTCCGGGTGCTTTGAAAACTCTCGACACTAGAACTTGGTCACTTAGCTCATACCTTGACAAATGATTACTTTATCTATGCTCATACGAAGAAGAATATAAGAGGAAATTTGAAAGTAGCTCCAGTGAGTGCAAAAAGTGGAAGGTTAGCGTGGTATGGGCATGTGACGCGTAGAGAGGAGATGCATGTTAGTAGGAGAAGTATGGAAATGGTAGTGCAAGGAAGAAGGGCAAAAGGCCGAGAGAAAGCCGGCCTAGCTGGAATAAAACTATCTTTTCATGACTGGAAATCACCGTTAGACGATTGGCAACAGATCTTTCAACGAAAATGTGGTTGCTAGCAAAGTGATCACTAGAAAATGATCGTCCAACAATGCTATACAAAAGTTTCGTAATATTTCTCTAAAGGCGCGCTAACAAAGTTTCCGCAGATTTCGCTAACTGCCTTTAATAAATATAACGGACACTCGTATAAATCTCATCATATACGAAGACTATGATAATTGATGTAATATATATGTGTATATAGATCATCAATATATAAGTATAAGATTAATATAAAGAGCCAATTACTTTTATTCGGGGAAGTGAGATTAGTAACTAAGAAATGGATTAGATGCTAGATAAAATAATTATTTTGATCTAACTTTAGCTTTAGAGATAACAGTTTAGCAGTTTGTAGGCGTGCTTTCACGTCTGAACCTCCACATGGATGTTTTATAGACCTCATTTGTGGGAACGCGTTTTTTTTATTCGAATTTTAAAAATAGCGATCGTCTTTTTTTCTGTCAAACTTCATCAAGTTGTCATTCTGTGGTTTAATTCCGATGGGAGTTAGGTAAGTTCGTTTGATTAATAAGTTAAGCATTGTGTGTAATCTTAGCGGTACCTCTGGTAGAAAAATAAAAAACAAAATTGCAACTACTTTTTTTTAATTTAAATGAACTCTAAAAAATCGTAAATAATATTAAAACTAAGAAAAGAATCAAATGGTTGTTTGGACAAATACATATTTACATTCCAATTTTAAAAAAAATATGTAAAACGTCTCTTGCGTGGCTGATTCAATTATATTTTCTGACTTTTTACAAAATAGCTTATTTCGGTCTAGATTACCCAGTGTGTTTTTATTCGTGTATCTTTTATAAGCAGCTTAAAGTTTTTGATATTTTTCTGGCCCAAAATTACTCAAAAGTATATTTTCAATCTACGAAATGAACTAGGCTTATTTAAGTTACGTGATTTTCACTTTAGGATATTTTTATAATCACTCACAGCTGCAGCGGTTAAAGACATTGTTCAAATTAAAATGCTCTACAATGTAGATAGATCAAATCAATCAATCAAATTTATTTATTTATACATAATTTTATACAAATGGTAGCAAGAATGTTTCTTATACTATGGTTTTTTACATATTTTGTATTAAGAGCTACAAGTAATGAGCCTGCATCTCCAAACTAAGCGTGTAAGCTTGTATATTAGAGATGCATACTCCCCATTGGACATGATTGCAATAGTTGCGTTATAATCGTTATAGATACTTAATTAAAAATACAAATATTACTTAAATTTAGTGTTAGTAATAAAAAAAAAAGATAGATATCCTAAGACGAGAATAGATAAAAAGAGATGGATATCCTAAGACCGGAAATATATCCATTCAATCGATTTGTCGATGCTATCTTGTGAACGGGCAATAATAGAAGAAATTACGCCCTTCTATATTATTAGGTAAGCTGGAAGTCCGGAAGTTGTTCAGATAAGATTGTGTTTTGACGAGATTTTTTTTTTCGGTTTATAAAGCGATGATAGCGTAGTCTGGCGTTCGGCTGCCTCACGTCCCGAAGGTCTTGTGTTCGTTCGCTGTCAACAAGTTTGAGCTTTTAGGTGATGAAACTATAGTAAGGTAGTTTTATAGTGCTCACCTGTCTAGCAACCACCATCTGAAGAGAGCTAGCTCCTGCAAACACAGTGTATCCTACTGCAGGAGCTAGGGACTATACATACATACATTAAGACTTAGAATTTAGTATTAGTATTATTTTTTTAGTATTTTTAGTATAAATTAGAATTAGTGTTAATTAATCAAGATGCATAAATCTGTTGCCTAGCATTTAGCGGTGTGCTCTGGCTTGTACGAGCCAGTTATTCCAGATTAGGCTTGCTCCACCTTAAACCAGGGATACCTTAACAACCTGGCTAAAATAAGTAAAAACTCCCAGGGTATATATGTACTAGCTGACACGGCAAACGTTGTTTTGCTTTAAGTACAGTTAAAACACTAAAATTGATCAGTTATCAAGCGGGATGAAAAATAATTAATATAGAAAAATGGCCATTGGCCAAATTTAATGCCACGTTATAAAAAAATAAAAACAAAAAATATCGTCGAAAAATTAAAAAAAAATTAAACGTGAAGCACCATTATCATTTAGGGGTATAAAAAAAAATAGTAGCCGATTTTCAGACCTTGTGAATAAGCATATACAATTTGGTAAAAATCGGTCAAGCCGTTTCAGAGGAGTACGGTGACTAACATTGCAACATGGAAATTGTATATATAAGAAAGATATGTAGTTGCTAGCGCTGGACCGTAAATGCCTAAATGTTTATTCATTGCTCATAAGTTTAATTGAGGTAAGATACGTAAAATATTAATACATCTCCAACTTTTCTAGCCATCAGAGCTTTGGTACTTAGCACGGTGAAAAAGAAAAATCCAAAATCTAATTTTAATGTAAAGTGCCTTTGGCTCTCTCTGTAGGTACAAAAAACGAAGTAAAAGCTTTTTGTACAAAGCCCAAAACCTTTTCGTGGCAGGAAATGCCTTTTTTGACACAAATGATCTTTACCAAGAAAGCTTCTTTTGAATTCAGCCCAAAAATACCGAGTATTCTATAGTAAGGAAATAAGGGACTAAGCTAATTTTTTACCGAGAATTTACTAAACAGAGTTCCGATAAACATTTTTGACTGAGAATTAATTGAAGTAAAATACTTCCGGGGAAAAGCTTTTTGTTGTCAACCGCACAATAAATGCTATTCTTTACAAACGCTATGTCGAAAACAGGTGTTAATTTATTGAACGTTCAATACGGCCTTCCGGGTTTGGGGTTAGTTGAAATGGGGGGTTTAGTGACCTCAGAATGATAAAGCGCTTATCACAATTCTTAGGTTTCAAGGCTTTTCCGTGTACCTGTATTGTGATAGTCGCTTAGAGACTAAAATAGCACGGTTTAGGAAAAGCGTAGAGTGATAAACGATGGAATTAAATAATGAATTTCCAACTACTACGTTCTTCATTTACGTATATTATATTGTTAGGAATTTCGGGTAGTCTTAACTTTTTCTGCCCACATACGCGCACGTTAGCGTACACTAAGACACTCTTACACGAGTGCTCAAGCCGATCAGACGTCCTTTGAGGTTATGTAAGCCAGTCTTAGCCATTGTTAGTCATTGAAACCACTTCGGTTCTATTTTGTAATTGTGCTATTGGAAATTGTTGTCAATAAATCGTTCGTGTGTAATTACTTTTTATGTAATTTCGAGTCTATTTGTTGTAAGATTTGATGTTGTGAAATTAAAGGTTAGTTCATGTACTTTTGTATTATTTTTAAATAAATTCACTTTTAGTAACTTATAACACTTTTAAATTAAAAATCGTACGTCCGTTCGTAAGTTACGTTGCCTCAGACAAACACTTAAAGCTTATTCTTCTTCTTTGTATGAGTTAATTGGGCTCTAGTGTCTAGAGTTTTCAAGCCGCCCAGGGGCCGCTGACTTGACTTAACGACTGCCTTTACTAAGACTTACAGCCGGTACCTACAATTTAACCAATCATCCGACCCACGGTAGCACCTAGATGAAAATCTCACTATTGAAACGCAGCATGATCACCCATCCAAAGACTGTTCGTATCGACAGTTGCTTAGTTAATAACTTAATTTGTAAGTTTATTTTATTACTTTACTAGTATTTTTAAGTACTAAGTAATTATTGCAGTGTGTTGTTTTTATTTTATGGTTAATAAAGTTCTGTATTAGCTTCGATGATCGCGTCAGATCACATAAGCTAGCCGAGCTACAGGCGCTACAAATTCAAGCTTGTGAAACCCCCTCGTAATTTCGTCAGTGTGTTATACGTTAAAAGCTACCCTTGAATAGATAGGAAAGACAATAAAAAACTTGTCAAAATCTATATTTTGCAATCAATCTGGGATGAAGCGGCAGGCCTTAACCTTTTTTTGTAGACAGCCTTGAGCGGCGCCGCCCAGTCTAGGGTTCGGGGGCGGGCGCAGACTGCCGGGGCGGGCAGAGATATAGCTCCCGGGTTTTGGACACTTGCAGTTTGAGGTTAAGTAAAGATATTGTATCCTAATCTGATCAAAACTATTGACTCATAACGCATATTAAGTACTTAATTAACAAGTTTTTGGAGAAGAAAGGCTTAAATCCGCCGGTAGATCCACGAATACTTTTATCTCCTCTTGAGGCTATTGGTGGATAAATGGATACTTTTATCTTCTATAAAATCTACCCGAAGATCAGTGGATACTTTGACCTTCTCTTAAATCCACCGGTGGATCCATGGATACTTTTACCTTCTCTTAAATCTGCCGGTGAATCCATGGATACCTTTATCTTCTATAAAATCTACCGGTAGATCCATGGATACTTTTACTTCCTCTTAAACCCACCGCTGGATCCATAAATACTTTTATCTCCTCTTAAATCCACCGATAGATTCAAGAATATTTTTATCTTCTCTTAAATCTACCGGTAGTTTCTTGAATACTTTTCCACTTAACTCCACTTATAGATTCATGGATAAAAGTTACATACGACAAAAAAAGTTTAGTAATACTTTTCATGTTTAAATATAAATCTAGATTTTATTATGGATATAAAAAGTACTAAATGAGGGTCTTAGTCTTAGAGTCTTAGCACTAAATGTCTAGATCTCAGGTACTGTCAGCTCAGTACAGAGTAGGCATCTAGATCTAGCGAGAAAAGCCGCGTGTGGTGTTTGGGTATGTGCTGTATGGAGCGATTATTCTGCGTGACTTGACAGTTTGCAAGATTTTTGGAAGGTTATTATTTATCTATACCAGTATTTTAAGAGGAAAAGTTTGATTTTTATTACACGCTTTATATTAGCTTCACCTGTATGTTTGTTTGTATGTTTGTTTGTAACCGACTTCTTTGGGCAATATTTTGACCCACTTGAAACGGCCAGATTTGGTTGAAACTTTGTAGATTTATTGAGGACCGATGACAATACAGTAATTTGATAAAATTATTCCATTTTTTTGTATGTTTGTTTGTAACCGACTTCTTTGGGCACGATTTTGACCCACTTAAAACGGCCAGATAAGCGTGTTTTTTAGTTTTTTTAAACTACTCTTATTATTTGTTTGTTTCTTTGTTTGACGAAAACACGCTCCGAAACCACTGGACCTATTTGAAAAATTCTTCCATTGCTCCTCAAGCTCCATTATCCCTGAGTAACACAGGCTATATTTTGTTTCTCTTTGCAGCTTAGATTATTTTATAGCCCTTGCGAAGCCGGGACGATCTGCTAGTGGAAATATATAACAGGATCGTATGATAGTCAGCGCGGAGGATCAGTGGACTAAGACAAGATTAAGCTTTCCTTTTGATTCTAAATTAGTTATAGTACGTTACACTTCTGTAAAGTTTTTCCTAACATAATAACTATTGTTCATCCTTACACCTTGTATTAACAATTAAACTTTTAAGAATAATTGTCCAAGTGTGAGTTGGTCTCGCACATGAAAGGTTCCGTACCATTATGTAAAAAAATGACAAAAAAACATGTTTGTTGTATGGGGATCTGTCTACTAAATGTTTGTTGTTTTTTTTATATAAGGACACATTTCACACACGGCTGGTTAACCCCATACTGAACCATTCCTAGTTTTTGTTATGGTAGCTAACACAACTGATATACTACATATACATACAAACACATTTTATATAGATACATATTTAACACCCAGACCGACAGCCAACAAATGGCCGTGGCAGGAATCAAACTCGGAACCTTCTCATTGGCAGTCCGGCATGGTAACCTTTACGCCAACGAGGTCGTCAATTGTTATAAATATCGAGTAAGAAATAGCTTAAAATTACGTTTGTCGTGGTTATACCCACCCCCCTTAGTATTAAATTGTAAGTAGTTGTTATTGTTGTTATACTTAATCGAAACCGGAAATATAACTTGTGATAATTTCCGCTTGTTAGCTATTACGGTTTAATATTAGAAATTTTAGTTAATAAGTTTCCCTTCAAATATAAAATTAAATTAATAGAAAAATAATAATTTTGGTAAAGGTGAAATCTTGTGAATGATAAGCGAGTGTTTTGAATATGTATGGATAATATCTTTTTATCATTTGTTACTATTTTTTTAACCGACGTAAAAAAGTCCGGGTGTTATTGGTTTGATGTGTCTCTTTTTCTCTCTATCTGTTTGTGTTTGTTTGAAGAAAAAAAAATCTGTCTGTGGCATTACACACACTCACAAAGACACGCCAAACTTATAACACCTAGACATTTTTGCATCGTGAGTTAAAACAGGAGAGTGCCGCCCCCAGTCCGATGGTTTCGCTCGATTCGCTTGCAAATGTTCACAAAAAATCGCTCAAAAAATACTGATACCACCATATTAGGTATTTTTTTCCGATGCCGGTTTACGATCGAGTTTACGATGGAAAGTTTTACGATATTTTTATCTTTCCCCATGGGATAATGATAGCTGTTATCAGCCGGCGGCAGCTTTCTATCGATTACAGTGGAGCGGGAATCTGTTAGGGAACCGCCTCTGTAGGCTGCGATGCATTATAAGGGCTGGGACTCATCGTGGAAGATGTATGCATATTTTCTCTGTTGTAAAATTTTGTACCGACATTTTTTTTTTTCATAAAATAAATTTTAATCATCATCATCAGCCTGTGTCTTCCCACTGCTGGGTATAGGCCTCCTCTCCAACACGCCATACAGTACGGTCTTCAGCCAGTTTCTACCAGCACTTTCCAGCGTGCCTAACGTTATACATTAATTTATTATTTTTTTACGTTATACATTAATTTATTACGTTACTACATTATTTATTACGTTATACATTCATTGTTATTAAAATACGTTATACATTATTTTATTTTTTTAAGTATTTCATACAAAATACAAATACAAATCATTTATTGATAACACCAAAATTACAAGTCTAATAATTCATAAAATACGTACAACGTAGGTCAATACTCAAATGATTTTGTTGTTAAAAGTGTGTAGTAATTACTAGTAATTCTTAAATTACTTTGTAGGTCTTGTCAAATAAACGTTTATTTATTTACTGACGACCTCGTTGGCGTAACGGTTACCATACCGGACTGCCAATCAGAAGGTTCCAGGTTCGATTCACGGCACGGTCAACATCTTTGTGCTGAACTAAATTTGTTGGCTGGTAGTCTGGGTGTTAAATATGTATCTATTATAAAATATGTATGTATGTATATGTAGTGTATCAGTTGTGTTAGCAACGAGAAATGGTTCAGTATGGGGTTAACCAGCCGTGTATGAAATGTGTCCTAATATTTATTAATTTACCATGTTATATGTATTGATTTAGTTTGCAATTTTTTATAAATTGGATATGTGTACAATAAACATTTCTTTCTTTCTTTTTAATAGACCTTATTTTCTAAAACGAAATTGTGGGTTAAATTGTTAACTCATAAAAATGTTTACAACCGTTGTCAAACTGTGTATTCTTAGCGTTATATTGTTTACGACGTCTACAATAAGTTAGTATAGATTTTTATCGGTTTTAACGCAACTTATAAACGAATGTTTCGTAATAAACTTTATTGGGGAGAAGACATTATTAGAAAACACGTTTAAAAAATTTGGGGAGCATTTTATTGCTGTAAAAATATTTAACCACGACAAAAAATTACTTCCTACTAATATACTCGTAATAAATGCGAATTAATACAAAAGTTTATGTTTGTGTGTGTGTAAGTGAGTTACTTTTCAGGCACAAACGGCTGAACCAATTTTGATGAAATTTGGTATGAAGATAGGTTAGATCTTGGATTAACATAATACAGGCTACTTTTTATCCCGAAAATAATTGTGGTTCCAGTGGGATACTCAAATAACTTCATAATCTATGTTACTCCTTCACGCTTTAACGCCAGGACTGATGTTGATGAGATTTACTATGAATATAGGTTAGACTTTATATTAACACATAGGCTTTTTTTATCCCGAATTAACTTCTTTTGTCCCGGATTAACGCAGGTAACACCACGGGGCGCAGCTTGTTTATTAATAAAATGAAAACTTTACGGACAACATCTACTATCACACGCACGTTTTTTAATCATATACATACGAGTACTATATAGAGTTACATACATAAAGTTACTGAGAAGTGTGTTGAGAATTATGTTTATTTATTTGGTATTTTTTAAATATAATAGATATACGAGTCTTTACTGGACAGAAAATACAGGAAACAATTTGAATGAAAAGAAAAAGTTAAAATAAATAACAATATGCCATAATTGGCGGTCTTATGGTTTAAATCAATATCTACCAAGCAAATTTTGGATTCGTTTAATTTAAACAAATTCAAAAATTTTGCACTTCTGAAAGTAATAACAAAATTAAAACGAATCTTAGTATATTTTTGTAGATAATTATTTTATCTAGAAACGCTGGAGCTTATAATTTAAATATTGTTAATTGTTGATTTTACATGAATTTATTTCATGAAACATCTTTCGGTTAGATATTATGTATGGCGCATTTTAACTAGGTACGACGCACACACACACGCACCCGCCCCGGTACGAGGTGGTTGAATATTTGCATCATATTTCATATTCTTCCTACAGATACTTCATAGCAAGTAGAATAGAACAATATTTCAGGAGAAGTACGCCAAGGTCTTAATCCATCAGCCTCATAGCATATATATGTATACTAGCTGACCCGGCAAACGTTGTTTTGTCTCATTTAGGGGAACAGCGCCATCTATTGATTACTTACTCAACCCAGTCGAAAAGTAATCGACATCTGTTAGAATCATTTGGAGTTAACAGATAATTGTGACTGTCAAATAATTAGCAATAAATTAAAATTGCGACTATAATTTGAGATTTAAACTATCCTATCTCTCAAGTTGGATCGAACTGCACATGGTGTGCGAATTTTATTATAATCGGTTAAGTGGCTTTTTTTTTTATATTAGGACACTTTCACACACGGCTGGTTAGCCCCATACTGAACCATTTCCAGCTCGTATTATGGTTGCTAACACAACTGATATACTACATATACATACATATTATATATAAATACATATTTAACACCCAGACCCACAGCCAACAAATTTAGTTAAGCACAAAGATGTTGACCGGGCCGGGAATCGAACCCGGAACCTTCTGATTAGCAGACCGGCATGGTAACCTTTACGCCAACGAGGTCGTCTTAGGTTTAGGAGTGCATTGAGGATAAACATTGTGACACGAGATTTATATATATTAAGATGTAGCGCCTGTAAAGGTGATCTGACAAGACCATCGAAGCTAAGCAACGGTCGATGCGGACGGTGTTTGGATGGGTGACCATGCAAAAAAACGGTTATATAATACGTGACATTTTAAGTTAAGGTTAAAGGTCAGAAAATGCCTTAAAACTCTCGATACGTGATATGATACGTGACATTTCTTATATAATTTTTATTGTGTTTTTTTTTTACATGCGTATATGTTTTAAGTTAATTAATGATTGTAATTGGTGCTAACCGTAACATATAATTAATTGATTAATTAATTAAAATAATAAATAAATCACTTCGGTAACTACGCCAGGTCATCTTAGTTAACTGAGATACAGACGCAACACTATCATAATATCCTATTTAACTATGATATTGTTAAATCAATAACTTAACTATTTTATGATGATTTAAAATGTATCTAATATATGTTACCCTCAAACTATATTTTACCCTTAAATTGACGATTTTTTTTCACGTTTTAGAAAAATATATTAATTGTGTAATAGACAATATGTACTCGTATTACTGTTAAGGAAAAATTAGTAAAAAATCTAGACATTAATTTACTTTACTTTTTTTTGCAATAATGTGAGTGTTGTTTATAAATTAGATTGCGCAACATAAAAAAAATTAATGAAGGTCAAATTTATGTGTGATTTTTAGTATGTTGTTTAAAAACAACATTGTCCATTTGAGGGTTAAAATATTTTCTAACCTATTTCAATATGGTGTGACAATGACATATCGTGGTCTTACTTCTATGTCACTGACCCTAATGACACTCAACTGACCTATATTTTAACTTTTAACTTTTGACACAAGTGTCTAGTTGTTGTCTTTTGAATTTTCGGAGCCATGGTTTATTATTCTGGTGTTTTGATCAGAATACATCAAAATCAAAATATTTATTTTCAGAAATATTTTAGATGTTTCAATGTTATGTTTCTCTATATTTGGCGTATAGTGGCCGCGCAAATGTGTTCAATACAAAGTCACTACAGTATTTAGTAATTACTAAAAACAAAATGTCATAATTCTAATTATATTATGTCAATTTCAATATAAAGATCATTATAACCGAGAGTTAAGTTATTATTAACAGAATATAGCAAAGCATTTTGAAAAGAAAGCATCATAACATGAGTCAGTGTCACTAGCCGAATCCCAAGCATGCCTAGTCTAGAATTACAAGACGCAAAAAGGACTTTAGTCATTCCGTTATTTTCAATATGTAATGGGCTTAGTGGAAAGAAAAAAAATGGAATGAGGAAAGAGAGTAGAGAGGCCTTTGCTCTTGAATGGAACAAAACAGGCTCATAATAATAATGGGCTTAGTGTTTCTTGTGTGTGAAATTATGAAATTTAGTCATTTATTTTTTACTCTAAATAGGTTGACCACAATTTACCTGATGAGGTGAACGACTATATCTATCTTTATATTAGTTATATTTATTTCAAGAAAGCTGTCTAAATACAATATCAGGTACCTTAAATGCTGCTTTATCCGGAAATTCCGTCACTATTATAGGACACTAACATTTAAATAGAACGTAGATTTACATTATTCTTAAGAAAGCTGTGAAATATACTGTAAAATGGATACAATAACAGTAAAAATATCCGTTAATTTTATGAAATTTCACCCAGTTGTCCAAATTGTTACTCCAATGTTAACCTATTTTATGAGACAGAGTAAACTTTCCAACGAGTGATAGTACGTAGTTTCTATATTTTGTCCAGTGTTATAGTTGAATGAAAATTATATTAATGTTGTTTTGTATCTATTTAATAGAAAAACCAAGAAAGCCATTCATGTATACAACAGTGGCACAGTGCAATTTTTGTATTTCCAGTTCATATACAAATAGTTTTATTGTGAACACCTAAGTTAAACGTAGAATACTAGAAATACTAAGTAACTATATATCTTTAATATTGTTATACATTAAGAAGTATGTACTGGTATGCACAGTATGCATAAAACTTGAAATCATAATATGCACAATAATATTTTTAAGCCAGCTTTTTAAAATGAAACTATCAAATTTTCTGTAGTTACCACAAACAATTTTTTTTTACCTCAATAATTAAACTTCGTAAAGATGTGCTACGTACCTTCGTAGCATGGCTACGTTTTTCGTAGCAACGCTACGCAACACCATTCTTCGCAGATACACGCCGTATATTTATATAACAGAATATGTCAAGACAAGTTCTTTTATATTCACCCGCTTAGAAAAGCGACATTTGCTTCAAATATCTCTTCAATTCGCTATCGTCAAACGACGTAAAATGTATGGGCATGACATAAGCTGTCAAAATACTCTGTTGACAGCTAATGTTATTTGATGATAGTGAAGTACTCTTATAACAGTTTAAGCCACTTGCTAATAGCAAATTGAAACAAACCCTACAGGCTTAGACAAATTACCATCGCTTTAAATATAGCTTCTACTCAATAAAGTGATATAGACTGTTAAGAAGACCTAAGAAGATGTGGATGAATTGTGTGAAAGAGGATATGAAAGAGAAAGGAGTGAAATGTAGATATGACAGCTGACAATCTATGTCACTCCAATAATACATTTCACATCATTTCACGTTATTGAGTAGAAGCTATACTTAAAACAATGGTAACTTATCCAAACCCTTAGAGTTTTTGTTTCAATTCACTATCAGCAAATGACTTAAACTGTCAAAAGAGTACTTCACTATCATCAAATGACATGAGCTGTCAACAACTCATTTTGACAGCTCATGCAATTCCCATACCAAAATCAAATATTGCACATTTATAGGTACATATAGTTTTGAAATATATTTTTCTGTATTTAAGCGATCACATTTGACAACATCACTACATGTATGGACAAAATATATTAAAGTTACTTTATATATTTTTGTCTATGCTACATGTAATCATCAGAGGATTAAAGTTTGATATGAAATAATATGTTATGTAATAAATTGTGATTTGACGATAGCGAACCGACATTATATTGACACGAATCGAACTTGTCTAGAGCCACAGCTAATACGAGTATTAACAAAACAAAATCTTAAAGCAGACTTGTAAATCTACGCATAAATAGTGCTCGCGACATTTGCGCCCCTTAAATTACTTTTTAAAGCAGAAATAAATCAGAGCCAGCACTCTGGGAGCATGTACTCAGCCAAATCGGTCAAACTGTAATGTCCCGAGTTTTTGGGTAAAAATAAAAACCATGGTAACCCCGCGCATTGCGTAAACCTATAAAGGCAGTAGCTCAGCTTTGGATGTTTCCAATCATTTATAATTTTTTTTTTTTTTTGTAAGGAATAAATATGCAATGTTTATATATCATCGAGTATCACCTAGTCTTTTTATTCTTCGTATGGGCTTAGTGGCTAAGCTCTGGTGTCGAAAATTTTGAAGCCGCCTAAAGGCCTCTGACTTGGCTTAACGACTGCTTGTACTAAGACGACCTAAGGGACCTACAATTTAACGTGTCATCTGACCCACGATAGCGCTCAGAAAAAATGCCAATTTTAAAAATACAGTTTTGTGCATGGTCACCCATACAAATACCTTCTGCATCTTTCCGCATGGGACCGTTGCTTAGCTTAGATGACCGCGTCAGATCACCTTAGCTAGCCGAGATACAGGCACTACAATTGGGAAAGAGCCAAACTATATAAAATAAATCATATCACTAAATAAATAAACTAAATAAATTAAATAATATCACTAAATAAATAAATTCTATACCCAAAGATTCTGCTGAAAGTCCGTGTGTCTGTCTGTCTGTCACGTTTGATTCATTAAATCAAATAAGGCATTCGCATTGCATAAGTAACTTAATGTAAATTTATAAAAATATAATTCACATCAATAAAGAAGATATTTTTAAATTAATATCTCTCGCTTGTACATAAAATAAGTGCAAGTTAGAGGGAACCAAAGTTTTCTTAAAAAATGTAAAAAAAATCCTTGATTTAAACTTAATATCTTTTTACTTTTAGAATGTATTTTTGTCAATTTCAACTGTATGCTTGTAGATTTTACAATCCAAAAGTAAATGCTTAGCAAAAAAAAGTTTATTTAATAGGTCACTCACCCCAACTCACCCAGAAACTGTATTAATCAGCCGTTATTTAATTTACATGATCTCGTCTGATCACTTTAATTAGCTGTTTGGCTCGAAAACTCACAACACCAGAGCTTAGCCACTTAGCTCGTACGAAAAAGAATACCAAGCTAATAGCACTTCATTAGTAAATTAATTATATGTATAATTAATTATTACGGTTAACACCAATTACAATGATTAATCAACTTAAACATATACGTAAGTCAAGAATAATTGAAAATTATTAATCTTAAATGTCAAGTAATAATAATAGAATATTATGTAATTCAAATGGTATAAACCATTTTCAGACGTTTGGTTCATAAAATAGTATCAAATAAAAATTAAAATTATCATTAAATTTTAATGAAATATTAAAATAATCATTGAATACAGATATAATTATAGTCAGCATTTATTAACCTAAACCATAATATCAGTAAGTCAACAAGTATTTAGTCACGTAACGGTAGGAAATATTAGAATGCAATAGATCCCTTACTGCATATACAGTGTATTGGACATACAAATACCGCAGAGCGTGCCAAAGAAGAGAATCCATACTCACGCACACAGACGCGTCGTACACATACACGCACCCACACTAACACAACAGATAGGGTTGTCGAAGTTCACTTGTATTGGGACACTGTTCTACTTTCGAGTATGGTTGTCACTTTACAATTTGACGTGTACTTTTTTTTAGTTTGGCAACTGCGGTAAAGTTTTGTGTTTTGTATTTTATTGTTAGGTATTTTAATGGACAAAGTTGTTAGAATAGATGTTGAGATAATGCAAAAAATTTAGTGACTTTTTGAGTGAAACAAAGTTATTTTTATAGACACGTTTTATTTATATGCATACGTGAATAGACAATATTATTATCATACGAAATAATAAATATTTTAAACTTTTGTTTACTTCTTTCATTGCGTACAAAAATCATTCTTTTACCGACACATTTGCGAAATAAATTACAAACATTTTTATGTTTTTAAACTGACAATTAAAATTGAGAACAGAAAGTATTAAAAAAACTTGTTTAGTTTCAATTTGTGACAAATATATCTCTCAAGTGGCAGCCCTAACAAATGCTCGTCCCGGTTGTTGCATTATTGTGAATTTAATGGTTTCCAGACAAACGTACTATATCACTATACTGCCCCTATATATACATATATATTATGTATCTGCATATTGTACAGGGTTGTTTGTATATATCTAAATATCTCGCGTGGCTCTGTGGTAATAACGTCTGATTTTCAATCAGACGGCCCCTGGTTCAGATCCCAGCCCTACACCAATGACTTGTTTTTCAAGTTATGTGTGGATTTGCACTCGCTTTACGGTGAAGGAAAACATCGTGAGGAAACCGGCAAGTGTGAGGACCACAATATCTGAACACGTGGGTCTTCCGCCAACCCGCACTTGGCCAGCGTGGTGGATTATGGCCTATATCTCTCTCCTAGTGAGGGAAGGCCCCGAGTCCCAACAGTTGGAACTGCTACTTATGTATGCATATGTGGCTGCAGATCCGACATCTCGAACTTTCGTTCGTCGTCGGATCTCAGTGTTGCGGATTCGATCAATTAGTTTGATGCTGAGCATAGACCTTTCCATGGCTCTCTGCGCGACTGTTATTTTATGCACAGCCTCATTGGTAAGAGCCCATGTCTCGGCACCGAATATTACATAAAATTAATTAAATTATTAGTAAATTTACACGAAACAAACGGTCACACTTACTTAAAAACGTTGAAGACGCTCGTAATGCGTTGAAACTCGTTGGACGTATATCCAACGTTTTTAAGTAGGTGTGACTGTTTGTTTCGTGTAAATATATAATATGTCTTACGATAACAGTTTACACAATTATTAGTAAATTAAATTGAATTAAAAAAAAATATGTCACAGCAAAAGAATGACACCTTTCTCTTCCCATCTCTGCTCTATAAATCACAAAACTTGTCCACCAAACGCGTTACTTATATAAAAGTAATGTTTGCTTGTCCTCACTTCTCAGCAAAATATTCTGCAAAATACTTGGAAGTGCCATTACTGACCAAATGGCGGCAAGTCTGGACTAGATTGTTGGAGTACAAACCTCCAATATACACGGTTACTTGAAAAAACATAAAAAAAATAAAAAAAAATATTAGGACACATTTCACACACGGCTGGTTAACCCCATACTGAACCATTTCTAGTTCGTATTATAGTTGCTAACACAACTGATATACTACATATACACATACATATTTTATAAAGATACATATTTAGCACCCAGACCGACAGCCCACAAATTTAATTCAGCACAAAGATGTTGTTGTGCAGTCCAGCATGGTAACCATTACGCCAACGAAATCGTCAAACAATTATAAATTTACCCTTATATTGCTAATAAATATGTTAACATTTTTTTAATTAATTTTAGGTAAGTAGGCAATCATTTTATTAACATGATAATAATCATTTTGATGAAAAATAGTTTAATGTTGACATAAGAATTAATTATATTTAGAAGTAAGAAAATGCAATTGTTCTTCTTTACCATTTCCCACTAGGTGGGTCGGCATAGCATGTTTTTGCTTCCAAGAAAATTCAATTGTGTTAAATAATTATTTATTCAATATTGTACTCTTAATAATGAAAGGAAAAGATTCATAATTCATTTATTACAGCCAAAGACAAAGGCAGATCATGATTTTACAGTTTTTTTCACTATAAATCTTTAATAGTAAAAAAAGTCGCAAAATAGCATAAAGGCCGTCAAAAGAACTACGCTAGAATATGTATATGTACTTATTTTGGTACCAATCAGACTTAAGAATTCGAAATAAAACTATTGAGTGAATTTTAGGGTATTGTGTTTTGGGACTTTAAAACTGAATTAAAGATAATAAAACTTAAAAAAGCATAGTCATTATACGTATAAGTATAACCCCCTGCCCTGGCCTGCGTTACCCTACTGGTTAGTAATTGCTTACTTCTACAGACTAAGATAATATTTTTTTTATTAAACTAATAAAACAGTCAATTCCTTGAATAATAATAAGAATAATAATCAAAATAAAATGTCACAAACAAGAAAAATTTGATTCGTTTAATTATTGTATGTACTTCATATAAGCTGTTTTTTTATGTGGTTGTACAATAAAGTTATATTCTTCTATTCTAAAAGTTAGGACTGCCTGCCATTGACCGTACCCGGAGCAAAGGCATTCATAACGCTGGCCGCGTTTCCACGCTGAATAGCGATAGCTATCCTCTACACCAAGTATACGATCGAAACGCTAAACTCTCTTCAAACGTAACAGAGTAAAAACTAAAAGATACTTATTACCAATAACCCTGTACGTAGAATACTACAATAGTAAGACCTAGGTCTGAGTTGCGTAAGCACTAGCTAGTAGCGGCGCCCTCTGTCGGCGACCCTTTGACTTTGAGCCCAGACACATTTCTCCCACAGTGGATGGGTCAAGACCGCGAGAACCCTTTAACGGCTCTTTTTGATTAAACTATAGCGTAGTAGTGGTTTTACTATAACTATTTTGACGACCTCGTTAGCGTAAAGGTTACCATGCCGGGCTGCTAATCAGAAGGTTCCGGGTTCGATTCCCGGCCCGGTCAACATCTTTGTGCTTAACTAAATTTGTTGGCTGTGGGTCTGGGTGTTAAATATGTATGCATTTATATATAATATGTATGTATGTATATGTAGTATATCAGTTTTGTTAGCAACCATAATGCGAACTAGAAATGGTTCAGTGTGGGGCTGGCTAACCAGCCGTGTGTGAAATGTGTCCTAATATTTATTATTATTATTTTACTTTTTACTAGTTATTTGTCGTAGCGCCTGTAGCTCGGCTACCTAAGCTGATGTGACGCGAACATCGAGGTTAAGCTACAGTCCATGCGGACAGTCTTTGGATGGGTGACCATGACACTACAAAACTGTAGTTCGAAATGTTGCATTTTCATATTGCCGCTACCGTGGGTCAGATGGCTAGATAAATTATAGATCCCGGTTATAAAGCCTTAATACAAGAATATTGTGGTGGAGAATGTTCTAATGGCTAGAGCACCTTCCCTATATAAAAAAAAATCCGCAAAACACTTGACGATATGTTCCGGCAGCTTCCTATAACAGGACCTTCTGGTACCTAGTGCTAAGCGCAGCGACTCTTCATTACATGTCCTCCTTACGGCATTAAACAGAACCTATTTGTATGTTTACCTACTTGTAGTTATTTATATATTATTTATTACTCCTATTACTCCTTCCTTGAGAGCCAGTAATTCCATACTGCTTTTTTATTCATTCATTCAATATTTAAGAGCTAGGCTCTTTACCGTGGAGTTTCTTCCAGGTAGTTCTATTTTCTGCCAAATCCTTGACCTCAATATACGACATTTCGCCTTCTCCGTAACTTGGTCTAAAAATGATCGTCTAGGTCTTCCTCTTCCACTCCTGGCTTCTATCTTTCCTTCTATGATATTTTTAATGAAATTGTAGATTAATTAATGTACAACAAGTTGCCAGAAAACATAATAATGTTTAAATAGAAAATAAAGAGTTTTTGTGAAAATAGTTCCTATTATAATTCAAGCGAATAATTATATGAATATGGAACTTGCAGAATCGTAAATCATGTGTAAGAAGTAATATAGGTATTTCAAATTTAATAATTAATACGAAAAACATGCTATTGTGTGTAGTATTCAATGGTGTTGAATATTCAATGAAATTTATGAGTTGAATTTATCTAACTAGTCTTAATTAAAGTTCTGTGTTTATGTATGGAATTACTAAAATTAAATTGTAGAAAGGTTTAGTGGTTTTTCTTTTTGTAAATTCCTAATATTAACTAAGAAATGTTGAGCACAAAGCTCCTCATTAAAATAAACAACGAAATAAAAAATAACCAGTACAGTTATTGCTAACTACGCCAAATGCAAATCGAACAACATGGATCCATACACACAAACAAACATAACCAATCACAATAATCATATCAAACTCCATAATAAGCCCATAAAGGTCGTCCAATCACCTAAAAGCTTAATATCACAAGCAGAAATCAACCTTATTTCGTAACTCATAAGATCTTATAATAAAAATGACCGTTACTGATCTTTCTATTCAAAATGGATGGGTTGACTTTTTGTTAGAGCGGAAAATCATTTTAATTCTAGGACAGTGATGAACTCAGACTTAGGTTTAGTATTTATATTATTTGTAGTTAGGATTTACTTCTGATTTGTGTTTGATTTGGGGAGGTAAAATGAAATAAAACGGGTTCAAAGAACTTAATTTTAGATTTTTGAAGATAGAAGATCAGTTTTAGACTAAAATAAGGAGAAGACGAAAGTTATGTCATATAGGGAGGTCAAGGATTTGGACGAAGATAGAACTACCTGGAAAAAACTCCACGGACAAAAGCCTAGCTCTTAATATTGTATAAATTAATGAACCAGTTTCATTTCTAATTCATAAGTCTGATTCTTCTTCTCCTTCAACCTTTTCCCACTAGGTGGGGTCGGCACCCCCCCGCTGGTGTCACCACCTTGTCGTGGTGGGGGGGCTCAACGGCCGAGCAATGTGTAGTTTTACTTTGCATTGCTCGACCGTTGCTAAGAGTGACCCAAGGGGTTGAGCCTATTTCGTGCGATCCAGTTCTGTCTGGATGGCACGAAATAGGACATGGGGGCCCATGGTGGGCAGAAGGGGGAGCCCTCGCCTGTACCTCTCCTTTGAGAGGATTGGTGTAGGGCTCAGCCAGCAGCTGCTGGCAGAGGGGAGCCGTCACCTCCCTCGCGGGACGGTGATGGCTGGTGCCCGAGAAGGGCGGAGAGAGATGGGCTCGGAAACGAGCGGAGGGTGCCCTAACCAGGCGCCGGATATCGTAACCCCTGCTGGAGCCACGCCTCGGCGTGAGTTGCGGGGAACGATGGCCTTGGCTTAACCGCCCGGGTCGCGAGGAGTAAACCTCTATAAAAAATCCCCTAAGGGTAACACGGAGGGGCAGCGTCAGACGCCTGCATGGCCACCGGGGTTAAGGGTGGTCGCTACTGCCCCACTCCTGGCGGGTACCGGTCGCCCCCCGCCAGTATATAGACTTGCCCAGGAACAGGGGGCTCTTCCTGGGTCGACGGATTATTTCCCCCATACTCGTGGGAACTGTATGGAAGTTACACAAAAAAACAAAAACAAAGAAGGAGGAAGGGGGTCTTGCCCCAAAACGCTAGAAGCGTTGAAAGCGCACCAAGAGTCCGTGATATCGGACGACGAGGAGCTACCTCGTGTATATTTTACACGGAGTAGGGTCCTGAGCGAGGTGTCTGATTTATCAGACGCCTCTGAAGTTGAAAGGAGGAATCTGGCCTCCGGTTCTGCTGCGGCGGACTCGGACACGTACTCAGATTCCTCCTTAGTGACGGTCGCCTCTGAGACCTCTCAGCAGGCAAGGGCTCGGAAGAGGAAAGGTGATGGCGGGTCAGGTTCTAGTGGCGAAGCAGAACGACCCGCCTCCAAAGTACCAAACCCCCCAACCGAGGAGAAGTCAAAGCTGGTGCCAACACAGTCAGGTGCAGCATCGACCACTGCAGAGGAGGAACCTGCGCAGCAACTAAAAGAGAGGGCCATGAAGTGTCTCTCTGCAGTTGAGCAAGTCAGCCGGAAGTCCGGAAATCTGAGGGGTACGTTCCAACGTGACCTTAGAAATTCCGCGTCCACCTTGAGATCCGTCGTCGAGGCCCTCTTCCAGAGGACTAGTAACGACGAGACCAAGAGGCTGAACAGGCTCAACTGTAAGTTGAGAGAGGAGGTGTCGGACCTCCGTACGGAGCTTGTGGAGCTCCGAAACGAGGTTCGAAATATGAGCAGGACCCAGCGATCTGGGTCGAACCTGCCCACAAGCGTCGCTGAGCCACACCCAGATGACCAGCTGACGCAGAAGATCCTTCGGGAAGTGGGCACTATGGTGAGTGCCCGCCTCGAGGCTCTGGAGGATCGCCTCCTTCCCGCCCAGCGCGTCCGGCCTCTGCTCGCTGCAGACCGCCGACTTGCCGAGGCACCGGGAACATCGCGATCTGTGGTTGCGCAAGCCCAGACGCCTTCTGGCCAAACCCCCAAGCCCAGCAAGGGTAAGGGGAAGGGCAAGAAGAGCAACCCAGCGGTGCTCAACGCCACTGCGCAGGTAAGGGGCCAGACCACGCCAGCCCCCAAAATAACGACAGAGCCTACTACAGGCCCGTCAGTACCCCGTCCTGCCCCTGCTGGAGAGCAGTGGGTGCAGGTAGTCCGACGGGGTGCCAGAAAGGCGAAGAGGGCACCGGCTCAAGCGCGAGCACAAGCGCCAAGGCCGGCAGCGCCCTCAAAAGCAAAGGCCCCGAAGAAGGCCAAACTCCGCCCTCCCCGCACCGCAGCCGTGGTCATCACGCTGCAGCCGGGAGCTGCGGAGAAGGGCCTCACGTACGCCGCAGTGCTCGGGCAGGCCAAGGAGCGCTTGGATCTGAGCGCCCTCGGACTGGCTCCACTGCGGATGCGTACTGCCGCCACGGGAGCTCGAGTCATCGAGATCCCTGGCGCAGAAAAGGCCGAAAAGGCCGACGCCCTGGCAGCAAGGCTCAGGGAGCTCTTCGGAACTACCGAAGAACACGTCCGGGTGTCGAGACCGGTCGCCACCGCAGACTTGCGCGTGAGCGGGCTGGACGACTCCGTGACGGTCCCGGAGCTGACGCTGGCATTGTCCAGGGCGGCTGAATGTTTGCCTGTCGATTTTAAGACAGGCGACATCAAAAAGGGGCCTGGCGGGATGGGTGTCGTGTACGTGCGATGCCCAGTGGCGGCCGCCAAGAAAATAGAGGCGAGGGGCCGACTTCTTGTGGGCTGGGTAGCGGCGCAGGTTCGGATTCTCGAATCCCGACCTCGCCGCTGCTTCAGATGCCTTGCATCGGGCCACGTTAGGGCCCAATGCAGGGCTGAAGTTGACCGCAGCGATGAGTGTTATCGCTGTGGCCAAACTGGCCACAAGGCCAAAGGGTGTACCGCCGCTCCGCGATGCACTTTGTGTGCTGCTGCGGGAAAGCCAGCGGGACACCTGGCTGGGAGCAAGGCTTGCGCCAAGCCTCCAGCCAAACAAAGGCCCAGGAAGTCGGCGACTGTGACTACTGCTACGGCCCAGTCACAGTCGTCAGTCCCCTCGCAAGGGTCGGAGGATTGTATGGAGGAAAGTCAGTAGCATGGCCCTGACTTTCCTCCAGGCGAACGTGAACCACTGCAACGCGGCCCAGGACTTGCTTCTGCAGGCTATAGCAGAGCAGTCAGTCCAGGTAGCAGTGGTTTCTGAGCCCATACGGATCCCGACCAGGGCCGATTGGATCGGAGATGCTGACGGCGTGGTGGCGATCACAACGCAATCGCCCGCCCGTTCTCCGCCCCTTAGTGCAGTTGCCAGGGGCAAAGGGTTCGTAGCAGGCCGGGTTGGCCAGCTGACTGTGGTGGGAGTATATCACTCTCGGAACAGCAGCATGGACAGCCTGGAAACCCTACTGGAGCGGGTGGCAGCGATTGTGGATCGCAGTCGGCCCCGATCCGTCATCGTCCTTGGAGATTTCAACGCTAAGTCTCCGGCGTGGGGATCTTCGACGACAGATCCGCGGGGTGCGTCCTTACTAGAGTGGGTCACGGAAAGCGGCTTGTGCGTGCTGAACCGGGGGTCCGAGCAGACGTGCGTCCGGCAGTGGGGCGGGTCCGTCATAGACGTGACCTTCGCCACGCCTGACGTCGCGTGCCGGGTGCGGGACTGGAGGGTGCTGGTGGACGACGAGACGCTGTCTGATCACCGATATATTCGGTTCAGTGTCTCGTCGTCTCCGTCGAACGTGGGGAGCAGTCTCGTATCCGGCCGGCGCTGGATCCTGAAACGTCTGGACCCTGAAGTCCTCCTGGAGGCGGCCATCGTGCAAACGTGGTCTGCGCCTCCCTCTGAGGAGACCGACGTAGATGGGGAAGCCGAAAACCTGTGCGAGGTTATGACGCGCGTCTGCGACGCTGCGATGCCTCGCGCGGGGGCGCCCCCATCCAGACGCCAGGTGTACTGGTGGACGGAGGAGATTGCCGAGCTCCGTCGCCGGTGCGTGGCAAAACGTCGGGCGTACCAGAGGTACCGCAGGAGAAGGCACGCCGAGCAAGAGGAGTTGGTAGCCTTGTACGGGAGGTACAGAGAGGCGGCCAAGGCTTTCCGTGCGGCCATTTGGGAGTCGAAGGCGAGGTCGTGGCGCGAGTTACTGGAGACGTTGGAACGGGATCCCTGGGGGCGGCCATATCTGCTGGCTAGGCAGAAGCTGCGCCCTTGGACTCCCCCTACCACCACGTCTCTAGACGTGACGGTGCTCCGCCGGGTGGTTGAGGGGCTGTTTCCCTGTGCTCCGGGGAACGGTTTCGCCCCGCCCACCATGGCGATCGGGGTCACTGTCAGCGACGCGCCTGACACTCCCGACGAAGTCTCGGAGGGAGAACTCGGGGCGGCTGTCCTGAGAATGAGAGCCAAGAACACGGCGCCGGGGCCAGACGGCATACCCGGCCGCGCGTGGGTACTCGCTCAGGACGCGTTAGAGCCGCAAATGAGGTCTCTCTTCACCCGTTGCCTTCGGGAAGGGCGCTTCCCGAGGCGCTGGAAGAGCGGGAGACTCGTCCTCCTCCGCAAAGAGGGACGGCCGGCGGACGCACCCGCGGGTTATAGGCCAATTGTGCTGCTTGACGAGGCGGGCAAGTTGTTGGAGCGAGTTGTCGCAGCCCGCCTCGTCAACCACCTAGAGAGGGTCGGCCCAGACCTGTCTGTCACCCAGTTTGGCTTCCGGAGAGGTCGGTCCACGGTTGACGCTATTGCGCACGTGCGTGACCTCTCCCGTGAGGCGTGCTCCGCGGGCGGTGTGGTGATTGCGGTGTCTTTGGATATCGCAAACGCATTCAACACACTGCCTTGGAGCACAATCATGGAGGGAATGAGGTATCATCGGGTGCCTCAATACCTCCGTCGCCTCGTCGGGGATTATCTCTCCGATAGGGAGATAGTCTACCCGACGATGCAGGGTGCAGGCAGGAGCGCGATGACGCGAGGTGTTCCGCAGGGGTCTGCTCTGGGTCCACTTCTGTGGAACATTGGGTATGACTGGGTCCTTCGGGGCACTACCCTTCCTGGCGTCGGCGTAGTGTGCTATGCCGACGACACGTTGGTTACTGCCCAGGGAAAGGACTTCAGGGAGGCGTCGATCGTAGCAACAGCCGCAGTCGCAGCGGTGGTGGGAAGAATCCGGAGCCTGGGCCTGGAGGTGGCGCTCCACAAGTCCGAAGCAATTTGCTTCCATGGACCGCGTCGGGCGCCGCCTGCAGGCTCCTGCATTGTCGTGGGAGGAACTGAAATCCCCGTCGGTACGACGCTGAAGTATCTCGGCGTCCTGCTCGATGGGAGATGGAAGTTTGAACCACACTTCCGGAGTCTGGGTCCCAAGCTTCTTGGGACGGCTGCGGCACTGGGCCGATTACTGCCCAACTTGGGAGGCGCTGGAGCTGCCTGCCGCCACCTTTACATGGCGGTGGTGCGCTCCATGGCGCTCTACGGAGCCCCGATTTGGGCAGGGTCCCTGTCCCAAAAAGTGAGTGCCCTGCTCCGCGGGCCACAGAGGACTATGGCCATCAGGGTCTGCAGAGGGTTCCGGACCCTCTCGCACGAGGTGGCCTGCGCTCTGGCCGGGTCCCTACCGTGGGACCTCGAGGCTGCCGTCTTGGCGCAAGTCTACTGGCGCCGGGCGCGGTCGCGAGACCTGCGCCCCCTCCCTCAGGAGGTAGTGCGCTGGCGGAGGAGCGCCAGATGCGCGGCCATGGCGACCTGGCAGGAGCGCATCCTCGCTGGGCCCGCGGTGCGGGGCACGGGAGCCACCCGTCTCCTCGAGGCCCTCCGGCCTCTCTTGAGGGAATGGGTGGAACGTGGGCACGGAGTGCTCTCCTTCCGGATGACGCAGGTTCTCTCGGGGCACGGTTGCTTCGGGAGGTACCTGCACAAAGTCGCCAGAAGGGAGCCAACCCCGGAGTGCCACAGGTGCGGCTGTGCGGAGGATACCGCGCAGCATGCCCTGGAGGTATGTCCGGGAGAAGTCGGGCCGCGACAATCCCTGGTCGCGGTGATTGGGACGGACCTCTCCTTACCGACCATTCTCAGGAGGATGGTCGACGACGAGAGGTCATGGGACGCGATGGCCTCCTTCTGTGAGACAGTTATGTCCAGAAGAGAGGCCGAGGAGCGGGAGCGGGAGTTAGACCCTCACTCCCACCCGCTCCGCAGGAGACGGGCACGGAGGCGAGCCGTTCGGGCTCGGACTCCGTCCCCACTTGGAGGCCCTGGGGCATTGGACGCGGGGGTGTCCGGTGCTTCACACCAGGGATAAGGGCCTCCCGAGGAGACGATGCCTTTGGTTGTCCCAGGGCATCGCTCGCGCCGTAGAGGGGGGCGTCGCCCCCCTTGAGGTGGGTCCGCTCGGACTGCGGACAGCGGCCTGGGCGGGGAGAGCAGCGGCAATGCGCGAAGCGGTCCTGCTTCCCTGCCCCCGCCGTGAGATGGGACACCGTGAGGTTTTAGTCGGTAGTGACGGCCCTTCTTGGCCGTCGAGTCCGACATACCCCGCTCGCCTCCCCCAGGCTTGTAGCGGGAGATGCGTAAATGCATTTCCTCACGAAAAAAAAAAAAAAAAAAGGTGGGGTCGGCACAGCAAGTTTTCCCCTTCCACACGATTTTGTCAGCTGTCATATCTTCTTTACTGAGACAAAATTGCAAACGATTTGGCATACCTAGTAACACCTCACCTACCTAGTCTTAATTACAACTAACCCTGTACGTAGAAACATAGCGTAATTTATTCAAAAGTGAGGTGTAGGTATATCAAATGTCTGTTGACTTTGAAAACTTGTAAAAGTGAGCGTCGCGTCTCAACTTTAAATTAACTTGGTTCCGAGTTCGCTAAAACAAACGTATTGTATTTGCTTTGAGACAACTTGATCGATGACTGTTTTAAAAGTTTTAGGTTTTTTTTACCAAAATATGTACCTAGAGACTTTTTATACAGAGTCTAGTCATTTGATAGTCATTTGAGGCTAGCAGCTAGTTAGCAACACCTACCGCGCTACCGTGGGTCGGATGACACGTTAAATTGTAGGTCCCGGTTGTTACGAGTATATACAAACATATACTCGTGTATATTGATAATTATGTCCAATTTTGGGCAACATTGATTATAAAAAAAACCTGTTCGATACAAAACGAGTGGACTGTAGCAAGTTCTGATTCTCACTAGGAAATTGCGAAACTTAGATAGGACCACGTAGCTTTCATCCACGACGCCACTCCCCGGGACAACTCCTCGCGTCTGGCGGCAGCTCGGTGGGTAACGATCGTCAAGCTCCTTGTTGAAATGCAGAACAGTATTGTGCACGGCACAGAAAAATATCCTCGTCGGTGAAGCGACGCGCGACACGATTGAGGATATATAAGAGAGCAACTCTGTACTACGGCGCGGTGATGATACGAGCGCGGGTTGACTCCCATGCGATTCCAGAGTGACTGCCTCAGGCCGCGACGCGCGGACTGCAGGTTTTGTAGTTCTACCCTCATTTCACAATAATACCTTTATGAGAATCGAACAAAACCTATTTGTTTTTTTTTAGTACAGCTACATAATGATGATGTTTATTACTTCCTAAAAACCGATGCACCATAAGTAATAGACTAATGAAACTTGAGCTGTTGAAGTATTGTAAAGAGATCGCAGTAGAGATGCCAAGAGTTCCAGTTATAGATAACTAGAACTGTTATTAGTTCGAGAAACTTTGAAAGGTTTATGAATCTGTAAATTATAATAACTTTAAAATATGCGAATTAAATAATTTATTCTAATAATCTTATCTTCTTCTTCTTAGATATAAAATTTCCATGTCACAATGTTAGTTACCGTACTCCTCCGAAACGGCTTGACCGATTTTTACCAAATTTGATATGCGTATTCAGTAAGTCTGAAAATCAGCTACTAGTATATATTTTACATACCCCTAAATGATAGGGGTTGTTCACCATTAAACTTTTTATTAATGTTTTTGTAAAGAATTTATGATTAACTTTTTTTTAATGTGGCATTAAAAATACAAACAACCTTAATTTTTTTTTTCACCAACGCCTATTTTTTATAGCCATTTTAGTTATTTAATCATTTATCAACCCGCTCGATAGCTGATCAATTAAAGTGTTTTAACTAGCTGCTAGTCTATATATATAAAAGAATGTGGCGTTTGTTTCACCACTAATCCACTACGCTGGCCAAGTGCGGGTTGGCGGATGTCACACGTCTTCAGATATTATGGTCCTCAAACGTCTCAGTTACCTCACGATGTTTTCCTTCAATGAGTGCAAATCCACACATAGTTCGAAAAAAAAATTATTGGTGTAAGGCTGGGATCGAACTAGGGACCATCTAATTGAAAAGTAGACGTTTTTACCACCGAGTTACATTCGTTTTTCTTATTATTTACTTGATTTATACGTTATCGTGTCTTGGAACTCTAGAGTGTATAAAAACTGAATCACAGATAATAAAACTGAAAAAATTAGCTCTCTTTTATGCTTTTAAGCTGCCATTTCCTACAATTATATAATATTTATTTTATGATGAAAAAATAAAATCTAGAAACAAACAACATGTAAAACAAAACCCTAAAACGTAACCGAAAAACTTCCATAACAAACCAAGAACAACAAGCTAATTGCGAGTCAGGTTCGCACATGAAGAGTTCCGTACCTAAAAGATAAAAACGGGACCCTTTTACTAAGCCTCCGCTGTCTGTCTGTCTCCAGGCTGTATCTCAGAAACCGTGATAGTTATAGTAGAAAGTTAGTTATAGCAGTAGTAGTATCGTTAGAAAGCTGAAATTCTCACAAATTATGTTTGAAATTGATGAAAAATCACATCGATGAGCCTCATTGGTGTCAAAAAAGGTAAATTTAAGGTTATACCTTTATCATCGCTTAAAATATTTTTTAAAGCTGAGCAAAAAATTCAAACAAAAAATTCATTGTATGTGGACTGAACTTGAATTTGTTTATTTTAGTATTTGTTGCAACGAAAATACATACACAATTTGTGAGAATTGTAGCTTTCTAGCAATCACGGTTTTTTGAGATACAGCCTGGTGACAGACAGAGGAGGCTTACTAATAAGGTCCTGATTTAACCTTTTAGGTTCGAAACCCTACAAATCACATTAATTGTATGTGGACCGACCTAAATACGAGTCTTTTTATTTATTTATCAATAATATTTATTTACATCGTATTCAGAAAAAACAACATACAAAATAAAAAAATCACCGTAGAAATTAAAATTAATTTAAATAATAA
The DNA here is from genome assembly GCA_035578125.1 of Mellilla xanthometata. Classification (NCBI taxonomy): domain Eukaryota; kingdom Metazoa; phylum Arthropoda; class Insecta; order Lepidoptera; family Geometridae; genus Mellilla; species Mellilla xanthometata. Next base: position 521,645 of record JAPUBQ010000048.1, on the reverse strand, counting down.
TAATAATATATTTATTTTCCAAAAACCTTAAGCTATATTATACATTAATTTTCCCAAAATTGTAAGCTTTTTATAATAAGTTTGTTACTTAATTATGTTAGATCCTCTTAGAAATTACAAAAATATTTTAGTGGTAACAATATTTAAGAAGATATATAGAACTTATCGAAATAATACAGAAATAACTTAATTACATTCAAGTTTGGATATAACACTGCTTGTGTTGGTCGCTGTGAGTGTTCAATGGACCCCAACCTAGGCGTGAGCCTGTATCTTGGCGGTCCGTTGTACCTTTGTTACCAGGTATAAAGGTGAATTATTCTCGCAGGCATAATTATTAATGAGCGCGCAGATCGTCACTTGAGGCGCGGGCGCGATATGTCAAACCAGTTTAAGGTTGGTCTACTAAAATTTTAGCTTTCTAACTATAACTGTTTCTCAGATATAGCCTAGACAACGGAAGCTAAGTAATATGGTCCCAATTTTACCTCTTAGATACGGAACCCTAAAAAACAAAAAGAAATCCAAAAGACATCGGTTTAACGAAACATTTAACGACGGACCAATAACGGCGGTAACGAGTTACCAGCCCCCGGGTAACGGGCCGGTCTAGACTGGCTAACGACTGAGTAGTTAAACTAGAGATTAGATCGTTTTTAACTGGTTAAATTTGGTTAGGCGCCGAGGGTTCGATACTTTGTGTGAGTTATTATGGAACTAATGAAGATAGGTTCTTAAAGGTATGTGTAAAGGTAAAGGTAAGTCTATACTTTATAGTTTTTTTATATACATTTTGGATTGATGTGACAGCTCAGTCCCATAGGTCGTTAGTTCGATTCTTGCCAATGAGCTCGAGCTTCCTTCGATGATCTGACGCGATCATCAAAGCTAAGCATCGGTCGATGCGGACAGTGTTTGGATGGGTGACCATGTATAAGATTATCGTTTTTCAAGTGGAATTTTCATCTGTACGCTACCATGGGTTGGATAAAATGTAAAATTGTAGGGCCCGGCTGTTAGTCTTAGTACAAGCAATTATTAAGCCCAGTCAGAGGCCTTCGGGCGGCTTGAAAACTCTCGACGCCAGAGCTTGGCCACTTAGCTCATACGAAGTAGAGTAAGAATGTTAAAGTTAGTGCTAGAGTTATTGTCAAATTTGACATAAAGCATAACTTTAAAAACTTATATGGTGCAACCAAGCCTAAGTGTGTGATCCTAACCTATGGGCTATTTGATTTGATTAACCTTTTTACCCTTAAAAGTTTAACCTCATTTCCCTTTAAGCTATGCCCCAGTGGTACACTCTTGTGGGCATCCCTCAAAACAGATATAGCACAGTGTGTCGGTCGGAAATCTGTCCCATCATCCCCCGCCTGACCGTTGTTAGAGCCGTGTCATAGGGGAGCCGCATGTTGGGAAACTATCTCTTAAAGATGTGCTATACACGGTGAGCGCGGCGCCTCACTTTCGATCCGTCGTTCGAAGAGTCAACATCTCTTGATGATGCCTTGTGGAAAGGCGAAACCCGTGTTGAGTAAGAATTTTCGATTTTAGATAGGCAACGTTAATATTAAAATTATATGTTTCAGGTTGTTCCTGTGTGTGAGGAGACCAGCCACGCGGAGTGAAACTTCGTTGTGTTAGGTTAGGTTAGGTTAGTAAACTAATCCCTAATCTACCATAGATTAGGGATTAGTTTACTGGTGCGAGTTGTAGTGGAAGTGTGGTGGTCGGATAAACAAGATAAACCATTTATTGATAACTATTCAATTATACGTCAAAACTTGGCCACTTAGTTCATACAAAGAAGAAGGTTAACCTATGTATGACGTAGCATAGCTTGACTAGGTGTAGCGGGTATCGGAAGCGAGTCGCAAAGCTTCCGGATGTAATAGCAACAGAAGGAAAAGGGCCGGCCATGCGGCTGGTGAATCTGCTAATAGCGGTGAGGGGTACTAATGATGCTTCCTTCGAAGCCTTAAACACGAGTTACCGCGTTTTGAACTCGTGCCCGATTGGTCATGTTACGTATGTGTAGAAGTCTAGGTTTCGCTTTTTTTTCGCGTAAGTAAATAAATAAAAAAAAAGTGTAAATTAAAAATGTAGAATCCATCTCCATACGAAGGTGAGTCCATATAACAAACATACACACAAATTTACACATTTGTTAAATTATTTGGGTAAATAAAAAAATAGACGTAAAGAAGAAAAAAAAATGTAGAAAATTCTTGACTAAAGACTTTTTCTTTGTATTTTACATTTCTCACTTTATCCTTTTATTTTTTATGACACATATCACTTTCGTTTTTGCTATTCAAGATACATTGTAAACTGTTATCGTAAGGCATGTCATATATTTGCACGAAACAAATGGTCACACTTACGAGTACTTAAAAAACTTAAGTTAGTGTGACCGTTTGTTTCGTGCTTTGACTGCGACTTCTTATTCTTGATTCTCCAGTTGACTTTATACTAAAATTATTTTAATATTACCTATAGCTTTAATTACCAAAATTAAAAAAAAAAACATATTAATGGCTAATAACGAATAACCAATAAATTAAGAGAAATATAGTAGATTAAACGTTGATTTTAATGTAATAATTATATCCTTACGATTATAATGTAATTATATTCTTAATGTTATATTTATTTTAGTTATTCCTTTATTTCAGGCAACTAGATGCCTATAAAATACAATACACATATAAATATAAAACATTAACTGTAAACTAATAGATATTTTAAAACAATACTATTATATTATAATTGCACACGAAGTGATGGCCCATACTTAAAAAAACATTGAATTTGTAAATCAAAAGCCTAATAAAAGTCGTAAAAACTTCAACAGTTTTATTTTTATGGTTTGTAATAAGTTCTAATGAGAAAAGTTTACCCGAATACTTTTGATACTTTTTCTAAAAATTCATGGCATTATTTAAGGCAGATTGATAGATTTTAATTTAAAATATTTTACAATCAGGTATGAGCTGAATTGTTTAAAATATAATACTTTTTATGTTAATATAATAATTTACGTGAAATAGCGGTCAGTGGATGGAGACGATATGCTCAAGATACGGTCGCGTGATATACCTTGGAAGAGGCCTATGACCAGCACTAGACACAGACGGGCTAATCGTGATGATCATAATATATTTAATTATATTATTTGATTATGCAATAAATAATGATGAGGGATGAGTATATAAGGTAAGTTATATCAGTTAAGTTATTAAGTAAAGCAAAATTAATTTCGATATACATACAGCCTAGTAACAGAAAGTCGGACAGTCAAGTCTTAGTAATAGGGTCCCATTGTTACCTTTTTGTAACGGGACCCTAATAAAATACAACTCAGAAGTTAAGGCCGTCGGCACTTGATATTCAACAGACGCGATGACACACGTGGTTTCCATGTGATTTTATTGAAATCAGCTACCTTATCTCTAGCTGTATGTTATATCAGAAGTCGAATATTTTTCGCTTAAAACTCTATTATGCAACTCTGTAAAATTATCTTATAACCCTGATTATACTGGTTTGCCTCATTCAGTCTTTGCAATAAATATGGATTGTACTAAAAAGCATTCGAATTTAAAATTCTCCAGTTGCAAATCAAATATATTTTTTCATCGAAATGTTTCTGGTTTTATAAATAAGTAAATGTTTTTTTTTTTTTTTACCAATTCGAGTAAATATTTTTAATCCAATCTACGAAACTACATCCTCAAAAAGATCTACATATATGTAATGGTATTCCATTTGTTTTAATGACACCGTTCAAACTTGTAAAGTATCAAAAGTCGCAAAGTCCTTGATCACGTTTCTTAGCTGCAGTGGCGCCCAATACAGCTAACATTAATACCATTCGTTAACTATACCTACTGTAAATAAAAATTAACCTTAATTTGGATTGCGATCTCATATATCGTTCACAACGTAATAAATTATTGCAGCTCATTAGCTGATCATTAAGTTTGGCACATATGAAAATCCATCTGGGCCAATATTGAAATAGTATGTTAGTGTATACAGTAGTATGCAGTATATTTGTATATATGAATTCATACTAATCTTTATTGCAGATCCTTCTCATAACTTAAAGTCACTCTCTTTCCTCTGGTTGCCTTGAAGAAATCAGTATCAGCGATAAGGCCATTTACGGCACTAGTTTAAAGTCGATCACGTAAATAGCTTACTCTAAGTAAGGAAAGGAATCTATTTATCTATCTTTAGAGTCTGGTCGTTTGGTTTCGTCGAGTTTAAAAGCTAGTGTGCGATAGGAGGTCATCTAGGCGGCTTCAGGGGCGCGGGGCGGCGTCGCACGCAAATGATTCCCCGCATCGATCGCCATGTACCCACTGCCGCCCGCCGGCCCGCAGCCACCCCGCCTGCCCCCTCCCCGGCACCCGGGGGGGGGCCGCCACTCCCGAATCCAGCCAGACACAAACACGCATAGACGCATAGCCACGCACACACACATGATCGTCTAATGTGTTCTGCCAAATGATGCGAACAGAATATTAAATCGTCTACATATAGCAATAGTCATTTCAGTCATCGAATTACTTGTGTAGCCTTCGATATTGGAGAACACCATCTATATTTTATTATACAATCAATTTATTGAGAGTATTAATTGCAATTGCGGTTAATAATTAATCATAGATATTCTTTAAATAGGTCTTCAATGCCATTAATTAAAAACTTTCTCTAACATCAATTATAGTATCGAACGCTTAACCTACATCCATAAAAATAGCATCCTCGTTTTCTAATATACGAGCAAATGTTTAGTAAAATTAATGATACAAGTTGAATAGAACACAAAAAGTCTATAAATAATGAGTAATAAATCATCAGTGCGGTGGAGCGAGTCGTGTCAACAAGGTGTACACTAGTACAGGTCCATTAGTGAAAGCGTGCGGTGCGCCCCTCAGCGGGGGTTAATTGGCTTGCCACGTGCTAACAATTATTTACCTCGAGCGAGACACGTGGATACACCATGCCACTCTGACACTACTTACTATCACTACGCTACCTCATACATATGCTAACCGAGTAGCTACGTATGTCGACACTCCGACAACTAAAGCTACATAACACAAAACTATAGAACCACTAGCGAAGCATTGCGGAGGAGCTAACTAAAAATGAAGAAATAAAATGGTGAATTTACAGACATTCGGTTTAATGTTTCTACTGAGATGTCTAACTGCGAATCTCGACTTTAAATGCTACAGTATAGAGTCTAAACTTCAGCGAGAGCGGTGTTTCATAGACGTGTAACTAGACACTCCGGAAAACTGGCTTCGGATAAACATTACGGGTTTCAGGGTAATTGGCAAAATATAAAAACGTGTGTGATGCAATAATTTATTGATACGAGGCTCGGAGCCGGCGGACCGGCCACAGGCAAGACTTCGCAGGCGGTCAATACAGGATGGCACTAAAATTTTGACAGGAATATACATAGGTTAGCTCTACAAGCATCTAGTCTACAGAAGCGTCGTCTTCAGCATTGCAATATCATCCGGGCGATCCGGCGACACCCTGTACATGGGGGCACGTGATCGCAGACACACGCGGCCGCAAAATTTCAACTCACATTAGCCACAAACAGGAAGATTCCGAGAGAGTGTTATCCTAGGGTAGAGTATAAATAATATGTTGGACTAAACTAGAACACAGTCAACAGTGTCGGCGTGGCCGGTGGGGACAGGGCGGTCGCGATATGTGCTTCTCCGGCGTACACATTTGGTCAGCGCATGGCGTGCGCGTCGCGCGGCGGTCTCGGCTCGACTGGCGCGCGGGGCCGGCACCCGCCCCGCGCCCGCGCCCCGCGCGCGCACCCCCGCTGCATCCCGCGCCGTCTGATCACACTCCGAGTAACTACCCGCAGCTGCAATCCCCGCGCACCACTCTATGCCGCGGCCGCTTCGGACATGACTCAGGCGGTAATTGCATCAGCACTCGTTGTACGGGCGTGACCTCGCTCTAATCACATCCAAACTCATTTTAATTGTCACAATTTATAGAAAACCTAAGGGGCAAAAGTCTGGTTTTAAAACTTTTCAAGAGAGCCTTTGAAATGAATCTGCTTACTTTTCTCACAAAGTGATGTACGTTATGTGCTAAATCTGAGTTAGACACAGTTACAACGAGACTGAGTGCCAAGTAATCTGGCAACAATACATTGTACTAACTTTTCGTACCTAAATTATGGACTATGCTCGAGGCCCTTGGCGGGCGTGATATCTTCCAGAGTTTAGTCAGAAGCAAACCTAAATGTTTTTACTAAATCAACGTATTGACTTCTTGGAATCTATAGTAGATTAGATGGTAGAGCCGAAATAACCAGTTTCAATAGATTTGGTACCTAACAAATTAAATCATAAAATTTACATAAGAAAACTAGAACATAGTATTTTTCTCTAAATAATTATAAATTTATTACCAAATGTATCCAAACACAAAAGAAAATTATGAAGAGACTCTAAAAGATTCAAACACAAACAAATAGATTATTTTCAGTTGCACGTAAAATTTTTCAAAAAAAAAATAGTATTTAAGTATATTTAATAGAATATTTAAAAATGAAAGTGTGAGTTTTTTTCAAGTTTTTTTTTCACATAGGTCTGGTAGAATGTTTGTATCTTAATAATAAATAAATACCTAGTTATATATTAATTATCATATGGTTAGTAAATGTCAACAAATAAATTCAATTTGTTAAACGTAACAAAATTAATGAATTTTTTGACGTTAATTTTATTGTTATTTTATTTGAAACCTTAAGGTTAATACTTAAATGAGAAATTATGAATTAATCTGTCAATCCCATCACGATGGATACTCGCTTTAGTAAGAGTATATACCAAGTTTAGTGCCAAATAAAAATGGAAAAGTTTGCAAAAAAATATTTTTCCAAATAGTATTGCATAGTCAAAAATTAAGTCGAACAGAAAAACACCAATGTTTTTATATGATGAAGAGATAAGAGACAACAATCGAGTAGCAGATTAATTCGTTTAGATCGACACAGACGCGCTTAGGCATTCACTACAACTTATATTAAATGAAATCTCTGAAAATCTTAGCTGTTATGTTAGTTGTACGTGGGTCATGTTTCACAGATAGAATCAGTCAGTCGTGTTGTTGCGTCTTCTCTCGTATATTAGTAGACTATAGACTAGCAGTTCAATGCACAGTAGACATATCTTGGAACTAACTTCGCTTGTATTCAAATAATATTCTATAATATAATGTTTTAATACAAGACCTGTATAGCTCGGCTAGCTAAGATGATCTGACGCAATCATCAATGCTACGTAACAAGATTGTCGTTGTTAAAGTAGCATTTTTCTTTGGGCACTATCGTGGATCCGATGACACGTTAAATTTTATGTCCAGTCTGTTAGTACAAGCAGTCCTTAAGTGCAGAGGCCTAAGGATGGCTTGAAAAACTATCGACATCAGAGTTAAGCCACTTGGCTCATACGAAGAAGAAGAAGAATAGAAGACCTAAAATCGCAATATATTATATTAATTTCAAGGCTATGATAAAGAAGAAGACATGGATGGAGTGTGTGAATGAGGACATGAGAGTGAAAGGAGTGAGTGTAGAGACGACGGCTGATAGAGGAGATACTGTTACAATTGTCCACTTAAATGCAGTGCAACAAAGTGTCCCCTTTTTGTGAGAACCTTCCCTTCAATCACACCGAAGAATTAAAATTTCTAATAAGTATGTATTAGTACCTGTGTGCCAAGCTTCGTCAAGATTGATTTGAAATTACTGCCACTACGCAATAACCAATATACGAGTATATAAAAACCCCATAGAGACAGACAAAAGTAAAACTGTCCAGATTGCAGAAACCTAGCTCACTTCGCTCGCTCTCCCCACTATGAATATAGATGTTTCATTTTATTAGACGGCCACGATTTCGTGTTAAATTACGATCAGTTTAGACGAGACGAAAGAAATCAAGCTCCGTTATATCCTAGGACGGCTGCTAAGGCACGCAAATTGGATTGACTTCGTCTGCTCTTCAGTGAGGTCGAAACAAAACTTTTTTCAGTGATTTATTGCGAAAAAATGACTGTATTTTTCCCTCCACGTGATTTATTCGTCATAAATATTCTACAAGAGCCGACAATAGAAGTGAAGAAGTACCCACATCAGGCACAATAGGCGAAATTGAGTACAATACAAAATGACCAGAAATTTTGGAGCCAGCGACCTAAGACATAGGGTATACTAGTAGCGTATACTCCCGAAGCGTAGCCCCGAGCTATGTTATGGTAATAATTTCTGGATCGTATGACGTCCAAATATTTTTACGGCCTTAAAATCTAGCGTCGTAAATAAAAAGTAACTGCATAGTGTATTATTATGTAGATTTTCACAGTTTTTCTTGTTTTTTTCGAGCGTTCTGCACTATTTATTGCAGTGGAGGCACTTAAGTTCGTACCTAGTGATTGTCGCTTTGCTTGACTATTGTTTTAAGATTTTTGAGTGTTGTTAATGTTTGCTTCATTTTAAGATAAGGGTTTGGTTTACGTTGTGTTTGAAAGATACTTGTTTAATATAGAAGTCTTTTATTTATTTCGATTGGAAAAGTTAGATAAATAATTACTTTTAATACAACATTTTCTTATGCTAGTGAAGCTAGAAATAAAAACATGACGGCCTCGTTGGCGTAATGGTCACCATCCCGGACTGCCAATCAGAAGGTTCCGGGTTCGATTCCCGGCACGGACAACATCTCTGTGCTGAACTAAATTTGTTGGCTGTTGGCTTGGGTGTTAAATATGTATCTATATAAAAATAATAAGTAAATCTATGGAAAGATATGTATGTATGTATAATTATGTAGTAGGTATATCAGATGTGTTAGCAACCATGATACGAACTAGAAATGGTTCAGTATGGGGTTAACCAGCCGTGTGTGAAATGTGTCCTAGTATTTATTATTTATTTTATATATTACATAATTTAGCCAAAAATTTAAAATAAATAAAAGGAAGTTTTTTTCTGAAAAAAAAAACAAGAAAACTAACTTGTACAACAAAATTTTTCAGACACATTATAAACCGTCACTAAATATGATCATCCATCATCAAATTACGCAATTACCGTCCTTAATGCAACTCAATTAAGGCCTAATTGGCGTTAATTCCGTTTGACCTTGAGTTCCACCCTCAGAAATCGGGTGAAGTATATTTTAACCCTAAACTAAGTGGAACTTCCTCCGAAGACCGCGCCGTCGCGTCTCTTTACAACCGTGCTTCCAATAAGACCTAAAACCATTCTTAATACAACCAAAAATATACCGTAGATACTTTAATCCAAGGTTCATATTTTTCTGACAAAAACCAGAGACCTAAAATCTTAAGTTCGTTAAGCGAATTTAGGCGTTATTTCTACATGGATAAGGTATTGTTTAGTATTTACAGTAGTGACGTCGCAGGGGTGTGTGGTGGGCTCGTTCGACGCGTCCTCTAAGAAAATGGAGACAATACGATTATAGTAGTACAGTATATGGGAAAATGTATGAACAATCATTATTCTGTATATTTTTTTCTTAAGTGGCTTACATCTAGTGTCAATACACCCAAGAACCTTTCATAAAGCTAACAGTCTCCGTCCCGATATCAGTGAGCGAAATTCAGCACACTGATGTTAGCCATATTTTGTTTCTTAATATGGCAATTGCAAATATGATATCAGACATTTTGTCTCTGTTAGTTTTACTTTCCCTTAAAACAACTAGCTCATTTTCTTGATTTTACCTCCAAAAAAATTTAACAAGAAGTAACGTGGTTATTGAAAGTTTTTTTTAAATGAATTGTAGATCAACTAGAATGCAATAATAATTGAATAGTTAAAATTGGAAAATCGACTTAAATACTGCTAGAATAAAAATTATATGAGATCGATCACTCGGATATAAATTACATTCAGCGACATGAAATAGATTATATTTTTTTTATTATGTAGTTTAATATTATTTCTTATAATATACCTTTTTGTAGAGAATTTAATTTCCTACAAGATAACATAAAAAAAATTTCGATGATTTACAATGAAAATAGAGAAAAAGTTTTTTCTCAGTGCATTTTATATGGGAAAGGGGCCCCGCATGCACCAGCTCAATTTTCAAGATATCGAGCTCATTTTTTAGGAGGTATATTTTGTATTGTGTTTGTTAAGTTTTTTAGACATAATATATACACATTTTTTTATTATTATATTAAATAATTTTAATAAAATGTTTTGTAAGTGTCGTGCCGAGTTTGACAAAAGTAGTCATAAGGTTAATAAATGATTTGATATAATTTGATATCTCATATCGTTTCAATAAAAATAAACAATATTAGTTCATATAATGACGGAGTGATGAGATAACACTAAAAAAGTAAGCTACAATCGAATTGAGAACCTCTTATTTATTGAAATACCTAATTCCGTACAATAATAGCAAATAATACATTTTCTATTTTCAAATAAATATTTTTTTTTTGTTTTAACGAGTTAAAGCCGTATTAATATTATTTTAAAATAGCCGTTTTCGCATATACTACTAACCACCCAAATATTATTATGTATAATACAATAATTTAGACTATCCTGCCTCCTTCTCTTTCCCTCAAACCTAATTCGTATCTCGTGTCTCTCTCTAAATCGGTCTCACGACATTTTTTCTCGATTTTTCACATATCTGCCACAGCACTGATTGATTGGGAGTCGAAAAAGGGAAGGGGGGAAACCAACGGCTAAAAGAGGGACATTATAAGTTTGATGTGCCAGTATTTGTATGTCTGTGTGTATGTGTATTCAAATTGTCATTTAGCTGATAACAAAACGAGTAATACTTTATTATTCTCCTGATGGGGTTTGACTATAATTCTAAAATAAACTTGCAAAAAAAACAAATCAATTTTAATGATTATAATAATCTATTGTTAAAAACATTTTTAATAATAGCAATGTACAGTTAAAAACATTTTTAGTAATAGCAATCTATTGTTAAAATCTGCTAGTCAAGTACCTAAGCCTTTTTTTTTTTTATCTAACCTATATTGTCCCACTGTTGGGCAAAGGTCTCCCCCAATGATTTCCACGCTTTTCTGTCCTGGGCCAGTTCCTTCCAGTTGTTGTGGAAAGCCTTGATGGAAGTAAATTATATATTTTTGCAACTGTTTTTTTACTCATAATGGGCTTGCGCTTGATCGTAATTCACCTGATGGTAAGCGATATTGCGAACTGGTGCGAAGGTGGAGCGCGCTTGCCCAGAAGAATCCGGTTCACTTGTCAGATCAATTAAGATTCTAGACCTTACCCGCTGAAACTGACTTAGGTTTAATTTACTATTTGTAAGGTTTTTTTTAGTTTTTAATTATTGTGTAGTTTTTTGTCGATATAATACTTCATATTAATCTTATATATAAAATTTCCGTGTCACAGTGTTTGTTACCTTACTCCCCCGAAACGGCTTGACCGATTTTTACCAAATTTTATATACGTATTCAGTAGGTCTGAGAATCGGCTACTGCATATCTATTTTAAGGCAAAACAACGTTTGCCGGGTGAGCTAGTAAAAATATATTTTTTTGTCTGTTTTTGTTTTGTTCCTTTCTCGACCCGATTTTCTTAAAATAAGCTTTCCTCCTTGATTTTTTGCTTAAATTAAACTTGAACATATATTCCCTAAAATCCCCATAGCAGCTGTAATTTTATTTCACTTCAAGCTTCGTAAATGCAAAATGTTAATACATTAAGAACTCGTAGAAACGTTCCCGGATTCCACAAACTTGAGTTTATGCTTGTAAAACCGAGTCAGGGACGTGATTTTAATGTTAATTTGTTATAACAGTTGGGATTTAAAAAGTAGTTTTAAACCTTCGGGAGGCAACTTCTTTTTCGTTCTTAAAATTTTTGCTAAATACAAAAGTGTAATTTAATAGTTTGATTGTCTTATTAAATGACAGTATTTTCAAAAATAAGCTCAAGAACTGGCTCGTTCAGAAGACTTTCTATTCTATGGAGGATTTTTTTAATATCTAAAACAATATGTTTTTTTAATAATGTTTGTCGTGACATGTAATATTTTATAATGTATTAATATTAACATCATAACATATTAACATTTATTACAAATTGATTGTATTTCATATTGGCATATTTTTTTATTTTTGACGTATATTTGAATTATCAATAAATGGTTTATCTTGTTTATCTTAAAGATGTGTTTTATTAAATTAAAATAACGATATTGATATTATAGGATACGAGTATAATTACTACCAATAAAAAGAAAAAAATGTTTTAATTTCCTTACTACTTTTAGCAACAAACCATTTTATTAATAATCAAAAGAAGATTTTCAAAAATATACAGTTACATATGTTTTTATGGAGTAAATTTTACGTAATCGTGCTTTGGAACTGTTTACACTGAATTAAAAATGATAAAACTGAAAAACGTTTAGACCTATCGTTGACGCAAGACTTAGTAAGATTTTTTAATACTCCTTCGATATCGCCTCCGTGCGGAGTCCGTTCTGCTCGCAAAGAAGGGCGGGCATAAAATCTTTACCATGGGTTAGTAGGAAAAACTTGCAAAAGTATTCCAAAAAGTACTGAAAAGAATATGTCCACAGTATACGCTGTAGTATGTATAGCGTAGTGTCCGCGGCACCAATTATCAAGTACGCAGATCGCTGGCGTAGTGCGGGGCCATTGACCGCTAGAAGCTGTTACTTCGTCTGCCCGCTCTGGAGGCTGGCTGCTGCAGACGAGACACTTTTTGTGGCGAACACCGGCAACTATTAGTTGCTTGCAGTAACAAGTAAGTAAACAAACTTACTTGTTACTGGTAGACAGTAGAAACGTTATTTAAAATCGGTAGTGGATAAATGTCAAAGTACAAGAAGTTTCGAGGTATTCTGAGATACTAAGCTAATCTAACAAACCAACAAAATACACCGTATATTGCAACAAAATGTGTGTAAAAATTTTCTTACGACGACAAATACGTATGTAGTAGTTATGTTGAAAACTTTCGACGGCATAGCTTGGCCACTTAGATCGCTAGAAAAATAAAGAACTACTTATTTGTATTATTATAGGAGCGAGTATGGCTCCTCGGAAGAACGTGGGATTCACAGTTCAAGACTTGTTGCTCTAGATATGTGTGGACCTTTTTACTTGCTCATACGGTCAAGGCAACACTAGTGAGGAATGGGTTTCTTTTCCATAATTTATTTGCTTCGAGGACCACAAAATTAAAAAACTTGTGCCATCCACCAACTCGTACTTAGCTAGAGATTATGGCCTTTTTCTTTTTCCTTGTGAGAGACGACCGTTATTACCAGCAGAAGGAATGTATGGTGGTCTGTTTATGCCATGCATATAATTATATATTATAGTAAGTTTAAGGAATGGATTGCTTCCCTCTGTGTTTCTTGAGTAATATAACTAAGACAAGAGTGAACCGATTTCTTTTAAATCAACGTGCCACAACTTTGCTTCCCATCAGGCGAGTTGGTGGCGTAGATCTATCTAAATAAATAAAAAAAGTTCAATCTACAAAAGTGTCCCGTCTGTGTGACCCCCGTCGGCCACAGAACTCGGTTAAAGTGTTAGGGCGCTTGGAGAATGCCCAAATTTTAAAATTTATCAGCATAACTATCTAAGCTAACTACATAGTTACTTTAATACGCCACTGACCCCTCACTCGGACTACATTTAACTACTTGGACTTACTTTAACTGTATGTAAAAAAATACAAGTATTTAAAGACATTCGTCTCGAGGTTTTATATTTGGGATACAGTTTTTAGGGTTCCGTCCCCAAAGGTAACAATGGAACCCTATTACTAGGACTCTTAAGAACCGTGATAGCTTTTATTTTAAATATTTTTGATGTGAAACGTCTAAAGCCGCACGTAAAACTGGTTTCTGGCCTGGCGACGCATGCCGTGGCGACACGTCGCCACGCTATATGATGGTATATATACAGTCTATATGCAGTAGGGTGTACGGTGTGGCGACGCATCCGCGTCGCCATGCGCAATGGACTGTGACGAATTAAGTAGCCACGATTTGGAATAAATTCGTAAATTTTTGTATTTCATGAAAATTAATGTTTATTCAGTAATTAATAGTCATCGTTATCTGGAAAAACGTAATATTTTGTCTTATCATTATGACATATTTAGTTCCTATCACAATATGTCCTTTTCTGTATATTACTTTTACAAAATAATGTGGATGTTTCACATCTGCCAGGCGTCCCATGATGGCTCACATTTTTTTTTATATTTTGATATACTTCTCACACGGCTGGTTAGCCCCATACTAAACCATTTCTAGTTTTTATTATGGTCGCTAACACAGCATGTATACTACTTATGCATACATAAATACTTTATATCGTTACATATTGAACACCCAGACCGACAGCCAACAAATTAAGTTCGTCACAAAGGTGATGGCCGTGCCGGGAATGGAACCGACTCACTGGTTGGCAGTAAGTCAGTCGGCATGTTAACCATTACGCCAACGATGTCATCTCTTCTTCTAAGCTGATAACCACTATCGGAGGAAGTATAGGCAAAAAAAACAACATACATTTAATGTCTCAACGGAAGACCAGCGTCGCGTCGGTTGCTCTCCAGCAACCAGCATTATGCTGAGTTGAGGCTGTGTTGTGACTAATTAAAGTTTGTTATGTGTACTATTTTAATTATTATATTTTGTCCTGCGTTTTAATTTCTCACAATAAATAGTTTTCTTTTGTTTCTATCTTTCTTTCCAATTTATCTAAGACAGATGAAAAAATTTGCTCGTTTCGCTCCGTCCTTTACCGTCCGGTAAGTAAAATGTATTCCAACGCCTAAAGCCTAAAGATAAGTACATTTTAAGATGGTAGTGGTATAAACCAGTTGTTCCACTTACTGAGTAACACATATAGTGTGTGGTTGAAAAAACGCGGTGACTTAGATGTGGCAGAGCCGCGAGCAGATTGGCTGCAAGCCAGATACGAGACCAGGAGTTAGGAAAACTGTATATTATTGTATATGGTATTTTAGGAGGTTACTCTAACGCATCACATCAGCGCGCACACTGGGTTCATGATTTTTGGGAAATAAATGTTTGAATACGACCTCATTGGCGTAACGTTTACCATGCCGGACTGACAACCAGAGGAACCTGGATCCGATTCCCGGCACGGAAAACATATTCGTGGTAAGCTAATTTGATGGCTGTCGGTCTGAATGTTCAATATGTATCGATATTAAGTGTGTTGTGTATGTATGTAAATGTAGTATATCAGTTGTGTTAGCAACCATAAATTAGAACTATAAATGGTTAAGTATGAAGCTAACCAAACGTGTGTGAAATGTGTCTAAATAATTGGCCAAGTGCAAGTCAACCTTGCCATGAAGGGTTCCGCACATTTCCTTAAAAAATGGCGAAAAATCACGTTAATGATGAAAATGAACCCACCTGTTACCGTTATTAATATACAGCAAGAAATTAGTATTAATATTTATAAATCAAATATTAATATTTCTAATATGTTTAAGTATTGCTGTTATAGCGGCAACGAAAGTACACAATATGTAAAAATTTCAGATTTCTAACTATCATGGTTTATGAGAAACAGCCTGTTGACAGACAGACAGCGGAGGCTTAGTAATAGGGTCCCGGTTTTACCTTTAGGTACTTCCAAAAAACCCACAAACATTTTTTAGTTTAGTTTAGTTTATTTATTAACTTGCAACACATGTATGACATAAGGCTATGTTACATGTACCCTGTTGTAATAGGGCGTAGCAAGAGGCACTGGCTAGCTTTCCTCCAAGGCAAACTAGACAGTGTCTTTACAATATTAGTGAGTGAATAATTATACAATACTATAATTATATACAAAACTACTTATGACTAAAATATTATTACTACACAGTATAACATATTATATTTATTTATTATCACAGCTCTATTACTTTGAAACAATAATTAATTTATTGTTGATATATTTTTGCATATTAAAGTACACATTGTGAATATTCATAGACAAAATATAAAATACATTTATTCATACTAATTTATCATCAAAGAAGTCTTTGAGTTCGTAATAACATTTTTTGATAAGTATCTGTTGAAGTTTATTGTAAAAGATGTTAAACTTGGTTTCTTTTTTTATTGAGTCAGGAATATGATTATAGATTCTGATTGACATGTATATTGGCCCATTTCTGTAAATTTCTAGTCTAGGTTCAGGTAGTTTCAATTTATATTGTCGCCGTGGATTTGGATCTGTTTCAAAAAAATGTGGATGTTTGCGTACAAATGTTGCAGATTCTAAAATATACATTGAAGGTAACGTTAGTATTTTTTGGGATATAAAGTGAGGCCGGCAATGACTACGTGTTTTTATGTTGACAAGTATTCGTAGACACTTTTTTGCAATATAAATAATTGTTCTGCTTCACAACTATTTCCCCATAGTACTATACCATACTGCAACCACAAATGAGCGTATGCATAATAAGCTGTTTTGGCTGTTTCTAAGTTAGTCTGTATTTTTAAAGTTGCTAGTGCGTAGGTGAACTGATTTAGTTTGGTTTTTAGTTTTTCTATATGGCTTTTCCAGGTTAAGTGTTTGTCAAGTTTCATACCTAAAAGGTCACATTCTTCTATTTCTTCTACATTTAGATTTTTGGTGAGTGTGTTAAGGTTTAATTTTTTTCTTTGGTGTGGGTGAAACTGTACTAATTTTGTTTTGTTAGTATTAATTTCAAGATTGTGTCTTTCAAGCCAATTTTTAACGTTGTCGAATGTGTTTGTTATGTGATCTAGACTAATGTGATTATGATCAATTTTGAATATGAGGGATATGTCATCTGCAAAGAGAATACTAACAGAGTCTATTATGTTAGGTAAATTGTTTATGTATATGAGGAAGAGGACGCATCCCAAAACGCTCCCTTGGGGAATTGACCAGTTGGTAGTTGTGGTGTCAGATTGGATTGATTCAATGATTTGTTTGTTATGATGATGATAATCTATTTGTACGTATTGTTTTCTGTTACTTAGGTAAGAAGTAAGCCAACGCAAAGGCTTTCCTCTGATTCCTATTTCAAAGAGTTTTTTCAAAAGAATTTCGTGGGATACCTTGTCATACGCCTTGGTCATGTCTAAAAGTAGGCCGACAGAATAATGTTTGTTTCGCATATTATTAAGTATTTCTTGCACATACGTAGTCACAGCTAGTGTGGTAGATGATTTTTTTCTAAATCCAAATTGGTTTTTAGAAAGAAGCTTATATTTTTCTAGAAAACTGTATATACGATTTGTAACTGCTCGTTCGAAAACCTTAGAAATTGTTGGTAGGAGTGCAATAGGTCTGTATGAGGCCATGTTTTGAGCTTTGCCCTGTTTTTTTAGGACAGGTCTGATTTTTGCGATTTTAAGTAGTTCCGGGAACTTTTCCTCGTCTATAGATTTATTAATCATATATGTTATAATAGGACTTAACTCCGGGGCGCAGAATTTAACTAATGTTGGGGGGATATCATCGAATCCATAGCTAGTTTTGGTGGAAAGCCCACTTATTATACCTAGTACTTCTTTTTCTGTAACATAATTTAGGAACATTGAGTTGATAGCTTCTTTTGTTTTGGAGGAGATAGAAACTGGTTCGTTATCATTTAAAGCTGAACTCGAAACGTTAGAAGGTTTGCCAATTGAAGCGAAGAATTTGTTAAATGAATTGGCAACTAATTTAGGTAGGCTTATTTTATGTTTATTGTTTACTAATTCTATATTTTTGAATAAATTATTTGCTTTTTTGTTTGTTGTTTCTTTGATTATGCTCCACATAGTTTTTATTTTATTATGGGCTTTTGTCATTTTTTTGATATTGTTAAGTTTTTTAGATGTTTTGATGCATTTTTTAAGCTGTTTTGTATATTGTTTGTGATGGTGTTTAATATATTTATTTTTAGATTCATTACTTAATGTTTTCAATAATCTTTTATGTCTACATGATATTTTTAATCCTTTTGTTAGCCAGTTGTTTTTTATTCTTTGATGGAATTTAATTTGTTGATATGGAATGTAAATGTTTAAGAGTTCGGTTAATTTTGAATTAAACTTGTTATAGTTTTCGTCAATATTGTCATCACACTTTATTATATCTTGCCAATTTATTTGATTTAGAGCAGATTTAAAAGCAGCTTGGTTATTATTTGAAAAGATACGTTTTTGGGAAGTGATTTTAGTATAGGTGTTTTTTGTTCTTGAAGATTCAAACTCATAATATACTGCTCCGTGGTCTGAAAGTCCAAAACTTTCTACAGATGTTACCCATTGTTTATCATAGTAATTAGTAAACAATAAATCTATGCACGTTGCAGTTGTGCTTGTTTTTCTAGTTGGGTCAGTTATTCTTTGATACAGGCCATGTCTTAGCATTGTGTCTACGAGTGAGTGGTAATCTTTTGAACCCTTATATTTATCCATGTTAAAGTCACCGCCTATTACGACATGTTTTTCTGATATTTTTGTTTTTATTTTTAGTAGTAGTTTACTTAGAAAATCAAAAAATGTTGTTACTTCACGGTCATTACGGTAGATAGCAATAAGCAAAGTGTTTTGGTTAGGTATTTCTACAGCACAACATTCAACGATATGTTGGAGAGAAAGTTCTTCTATATTTTTTTGTTCAATAAATTCTACATCATCGCGCAGCAATATTGCTACACCGCCGCCACTTTGCTTTTTCCTATAAAATCCTGCAGCAAATGTGTAGTTAGCTATTTCTATGCAACCTTTTCTATGTTCTTTTATCCATGTTTCAGTTAGGCACAGTGCATGTATCTGGTGGTTATCTTCTAGAAAACTTTCGTATAATGATATTTTATTATTAAGGCTTTGTGCATTTTGAAACATTATAGTAAAGTTTGTACTAAAACTCGAAACGAAATGTCTGATTATTGGCTGTTCCATTTATGGTTTTTGCTTTTCGGTTTCTAGTTTGGGGTCGTTTAGCTGTCAAATTTGGTATTATTTCTTGTTCATCTTGGGTAGCTGGTATATAGTCTTGAGACGGTGGCGTAATTTCGTGTTCATCTTGAGTAGATAGTACAGAGTCTTTAGAAGGAACAGGTTTGGATATACTAGCTGAAATGTTTGCGTCTATATTTTTTGTGTTCACTGTATTTTTCACAGTATTTAAAACGTGGTCTAAGTAATTATTTTGTTTTATGATTTTATCTGAGTTTATTTGGTTCGCTTGGTCAGAGTTTGAAACTGTCTTGTATTCTTTTCCTTCTACGTATAGTCTGTTGTTCCTTATTACAGCGTATTTGCCTTTCTTTCTTTCATCTATTAATATCTCTCGCAATCGCTTTCTCATCATCATGTCTTCTTTGCTGAGATACTCTGATATGGCGAGTCCTGTGTTCTTAAAGTATTGGCTGCTTTTGAGTATGTATTTTGTTATTCTTTTACTGATGAATTCTATAATTAGTGGTCTTTTATAGCCTCTTTTGCCAATCCTCGTGAAATCTTCTATGTATCCCGTTAAATTAAGGTTAAGTATATCTCGAAATATTTGTATTATCCGGTCATGTAGTTCATTTTCACTCTCTCCGTAGTCTTCTAGCCCGTAAATAACAACTTTTTTAAGGTTGTTGTCAGTATTTATAGTGGTAGTGGACATTTCTTTAGTGTTGGGCTTATTTAATTCTTTTATTTGTTGTTTGAGTTCTTCACATGTATTTTCTAGCATAATTATTTGTGTTTGTAAGATATCAATATCTTTTTGGGTTTTCATCTGCTTGTTAACAGTGTCTTGTTTATGCTCTGAAAGCTCTGTCTTTAATTTGTTTACTGCATGGTTTATTTCCTTTTCTATCGAGGTTCTCATATCGTATATGTTGGAGAGAAGAGAAGCAGTATGTTTTTCCAGTTTCTGGTCTAGTTTTTGATCAAGTAATTTGCTTATTTGGTCTAGTGTTATGGTGCTTTCTTCTATTTTCCGTTTTTCTTCGATATCTTGTGTATGTCCTGCAATTGAGTTGCCGTTGAGTAAGTATTCAGCAATGGCCGAGTTGCTGTCATCAAAAGCTGGAGACTCAGTGCGGATAATTATGGTTTCGTCCAATTGGCGCGAAGGGCATACTGTCATTTCATTGTTTCCTACATAACGAGGGGTTGTTGGTGGCTCAGCACTGACAATTACGGTTTCGTTTAATTTCTTTGAATGCACTGGGCTCAATGGCGTTTCGTCATTTCTTCCATGTCGTGTGTGTACGGAGCACTCTGGACATATCCATGATATTTCAAGGTCAGAACGTTTTTTCTTATAATATTCTCTCTTGATGTTTACGCACTCGTAGTGGTATTGCCCTGCACATTTTGTGCATTTTAATAATTCAATTATTTTAATGTAACTGGAACAAGCTGCGCAGTTTCTCATGTTTTCTTTAATTTCATAAATGATACCGTTTATCTAATAACTTGTAATTATTGTCTATCGCACTAGGTGTCTAGGAATCCGCGAGGCACAGGGGGCCCGTATGGGTGAAAGTTTGACCAAGGTCGCGTGATCGGGTCGCGCTACCGAATCTTTAACACTTCGCGGGCGAGTCTATTATTTGTTTTGAACTTTTCACTTTCACTTCCTATTGAAGTGTATGTAAATTTATTGCAATTATATTTATTGCAAGTAAGGAATAAATCAGTGTCATCTATCGTTGAAGAAGTGCTAATATTTATTAATATGTTTAAAAACCACCCCGAACACCCATACCAATCTTCCGTTCCGTGCCGTAGCTCAGTCAAATGCCACCTCCATTTTATGTCTTCTCACATCCACGCCCCAGCCAAAGCTAGTGTTCAAATTACAGCAATGTAAATTGTCAAAAATATTATTTTTAATTTATTGTTGTTAGTGAATTACGCCCGTTGGCTTTACACAGGCCTCGGGGATTTACTGCAAGTAATTTAGGAGGACGCATACTTGATACTTCGGCGAGTTAATGGTGTCTTGTGAGTCAGTTTGTTTTGTGTGCGGCTTGCGTTGTATTCTTATCTAGACGGTTTTAGATAAGTAGTTAGTAAAATATCTTATATAAGGTTACTAGCTGACCCGGCAAACGTTGTTTTGTCTCACTTATGGGTACAGCGCCATCTATTGAATTCTTACTCAACCCAGTCGAAAGGTATCGACATCTGTTAGAATCATTTGGAGTTAACAGATAATTCTGACTGTCAAATAATAACAGACAATAATTAGCAATAAATTAAAATTGCGACTATAATTTGAGATTTAAACTATCCTATCTCTCAAGTTGGATCGAACTGGACATGGTGTGCGTATTTTATTATAATCGGTTATGTGGTTTAGGAGTCCATTGAGGACAAACATTGTGACACGAGATTTATATATATTAAGATGTTTTAGGAAACAATTATGGTACTTGGTGGAAGAAAATCTACATAATTAAGATAATAATTATAGTTGATTATTTTCTGTTACTGCGTATATTCTCTATCTCTCTATGGCACATTGTTTCTGTCTCTCTCTCTCACTCTCTAATTCTTTCTCGACAATGATAATAACAACGACAATGACCTCCGCCTCCCGCTTCCCGCCTCCCGCCTTCGAAGATTCGCACAAAGCGTTTTGCTTCGACCTTCATTGTGAGAACTGCGAAACTTTGGAACTCTCTTCCTGAGTCTCTTTTTCCCGAGAAGTACAATTTGGGGGTCTTCAAATCTAGAGTAAATAGGTTCCTTCTGGGCAAGCGTGATACATCTTAGACCACAGTCAAGCTTAATATCAGGCAAGCTGCGGTCAAACGTAAACCCATTTATCATAAAAAAAGCCTCCCGCCTCCCGCTTCCCGCCAGTATCAAGTGGGATCAACTAAAATCCCCACGCCATGTGTCCGGTCTGTAGCGCCCAAGCCTCTTGTAATATTGTAACGCATATTGGTTTCGGAAGCGGCTAGGAGGGACTTGGCGAACCCTCTGTAATAACTTAATAAATATTTGCAATATCGTATGTAACGGGCTCTTGGGTAACTGCTGTTGGCTTTTTAAATATTAACTTAATTGTGTGAGTTTTTATTTTTTTAGTTTCGCATAATGTATACACATACCATTGTGAAAATTTGGGAGATGCTATTGGTTTCCGTAGCACAGATGCTATAAACTATTTTGGGAGAAATGTTTTAATTTAATTTGATATTGATGTGTCGCTTTTAGCTCGGCTAGCTAAGATGATCTGACGCGATCATCGAAGCTAAGCAACGCTCGATGCGGAAGGTGTTTGGATGGGTGACCATGCACAGAATTTACATTATTCTAGTGGCATTTTCATCTGGGCGCTACCATGGGTTGGATGACACATTAAATTGTAGGTCCCGGCTCCTAGTCTTCGTACAAGCAGTCGTTAAGCCAAGTCAGAGGCCTTCGGGCGGCTTGAAAACTCACGACACCAGAGCTTGACCACTTAGCTCATACGAAGAAGAATATACACAAAGTAATACACGAAGCGAGGGTGGCTCGGTGGAAATAACGTCTGCTTTTCAACCAGACGGCTCCTGGTTCGATCCCGGCCCTACACCAATGACTTGTTATTGTGTAGATTTGCACTCGCTTTACGGTAAAGAAAAACAACGTGAAGAAATCGACACTTTCAAGGACCAGAATATCCGAAGACGTGCGTCATCTGCCAACCCGCACTTGGCCAGACAAAAGTACATCACTTTTGTGTGAAAATAACCAAATTTTTTTATTTAGTAATTATTAACGAATCAAAGTTGACACTATAATATATCTAGAAAGTAATTCTTGTCTTTTATAATATTGTCCTACTCGTAGTACTTAATACTCTGATATTTTAGTTTAATCTGTTGGCACTGTCCCCAACCACTGAATGGAAGGTGGCCTCTTTGCAATTTAAAAATCCTTATTTTTTTAAAATTTGCATACAGTTCTGCAAATAAAGCTGATAATTCTGAGTTTTCTTTTAACAATAATAATACGTGAAACAACTGTATATGATTTTATCTATCTTGTAAATATACATATGTTCCGGCAGCCTCATAAAGAGTCAGTTGACGACATCGTTGGCGTAATGGTTACCATACCGGACTGCCAATCAGAAGGTTCCGGGTTCGATTCCAAGTACGGCCAACATCTTTGTGCTGAACTAAATTTGTTGACTGTGTGTCTGGGTGTTAAATATGTATCTATATAAAATACATATGTATGTATTTGTAGTATATCAGTTGTGTTAGCAACCATAATACGAACTAGAAGTGGTTTAGTATGGGGTTAACCAGCCGTGTGTGAAATGTGTCCTAATATTTATTTATTTAGTTACTCGTACTCTAGACTAGGCATGCTCCATTTTAGGCCAGCATCACATACGCGCCCTGTTGGAAATGTATCTTTTGGATAATATAGTTTATGTACAGTGTAAGAACAAAAAATGTTATTAATAAAATGTATGTTTATTTATTTATTTATTTATTCATATATTTAAATATAAACATAAACCTACAGCATTCCGGCCAAACCGCCTATGTTTATTATATTATTAACTTAAAAACTAGTAAATGCACTTATTACAATTAACAAACAGTAAAAAAAATAATTATTAAATGAAAAAACATGACAATAATAAAAAAAAAAAAAAAAATTATATAAATCCCATTCATCCCTCTTTCACTCATTCATCACCTTTCAACCACGTACAGACTGTTATTTTTTCTACATACTTTAGGGTAATTCTTTCTATCTTCTTCCAGTCGTCAGCAAAGAGGTCTATTTAAGGATATTGTATGTATAAGCAGATGTTTAATTTTTGTTCCTATGTGAGCTTAGTAGCTAATCACTGTTATCCAAAGTTTTGAAACCGCCTAAGGACAGATAGTATAGTGTTACGACTGCTTCATCTAATACTAAAAGCCGGGAACTAATGTTACAACCTTTACAGTTCAATTAAATTTCCATTAAGTAGAATTATTTTGAGGGATGTAAAAAAAATATCAAGGCTGAAATAAATTTTGATCCGTGTATAAAATTAACCAACCACCATGACCAACGTATTGCTATAAAAATGCCATACTTAAATGTTGCTTATTTTTTTTAATGTTCACACATACGGAGACTCTTAGTCTTATGGACTGTTGCTTAACTTCGGTATCTTTTACTTTAGTTATAAACTTGGATTATTTTATTATAAAACTATTTTTCGTAATTAAATAGCCAAAGAATTTTTAGCTAATTTACTACTAATACCATTTTTTTAAATATTCGTAAATTTTTAACAATATTTACTATACTTTGCATGGTGTTTGAGCATTTTCCTTTGCTGGTCTGGCTAGGGCCAGTTTCAAGTTGAAAAATCTGTCACCAAGCATTTACGTATAAGTTAGTTCGAGCGGTCTCGGTTCGGAGACCCAATTATTCAAGACTAGGCATTCTCCGCGCTGGTCATCTTAATATATATAAATCTCGTGTCACAATGTTTGTCCTCAATGAACTCCTAAACCACTTAACCGATTATAATAAAATTCGCACACCATGTGCAGTTCGATCCAACTTAAGAGATAGGATAGTTTAAATCTCAAATTATAGTCGCAAATTTAAATTATTGCTAATTATTGTCTGTTATTATTTGACAGTTACAATTATCTGTTAACTCCAAATGATTCTAACTGATGTCGATACCTTTCGACTGGGTTGAGTAAGTAATCAATAGATGGCGCTGTACCCCTAAGTGAGGCAAAACAACGTTTGCCGGGTCAGCTAGTATATCTTTATAGCTAAAAACAATAAGGTCCAAGTAGAGAGGTTAAAAAAACAGATAAGAAATAAAACACCAAACTATTCTTTAAATTAGGTAATACTTTATTACACATATCTTAACATTAGGTGTATTTTATTGCTTCATAGTATTTTATTGTACTTAATGTGATACAATTTCGATGCAGATATTTTGTATTTGTGATATTTTGGTTTTATTATTAAATATATAATGATAATAATATGTTCAAAATAGCAGGGGTAGAATAAGAGGTACAATATGCTTTTCTGTTTAAATTTTGTTGTTTCAAACAAAGTTGTGAAAAAATATATCGAAAAATGTATGATTTATTAAATCACACATTTTTCGATATATTGTAAAAAACATACAAACTAATAAAACATACTTATTAAACATTCTAACGAAAGAAAATTTACCAAAATTATTACCACGCGGTTTTAAATAACCATAACTTATTTTTAATTTTTTTAAGTCTGGGTTTTATTTTTATACCAAATCAACAGTTACGTTGAAATAGTAAAAGAATAAGAAAACTTCTAATTTCTTAGACAAAACAACTCTCTTAAGGTACAATAGTATTAAATTAAGGCAATAGGGAAAAAAAACACAAACTTGTTTGACAGCTCATGCAGTGTTAAGACGCTTAAGATCATAAAATGTGTAAAATAGTGTTGGGGAAAATAACGTAACACTAAATTGTAGCTCTTTCTCACCCCTACTAGGTAGGTTCATAATACGTATATAGCACTATTATATCCCTAGTCAATCACAGTAAGCTAACTCAATGACAATAATTGTACTAAAATAATTTACCATAATTACATAATTATAAGAAAGATAATTATATAATTATTGAGAAATAGTGACCATAATTATATAATTATCTTTCTTATGATTATATAATTATGATCACTATTTCTTGATTTTGGGAAGTGACTTTTAAATTTTAAACAAAAATGTAGTGAGTACACAGCATACAATTTAAAGTTATATAATAACTTTAAATTGTATGCTGTGTAAGTACAAGTATTAATATTTATTGATAGTAGATTAAATTATTAACAAATATCTCAGAATATGTAAGCTAAACGTTTGAGCTGCACAAATGTATGCGACATATAGAAAATAACGTATATTCAAAACAAGAAAATATTTAATTTTATATAATTTCGATTTGTATGTTTATAAATTTAAAATCATTTTTAATGTTAAAATTTATATTCTTATGATTTCTTGGATATTGGCTTATTGATATTATTATCTATAATCTTATAATTGATTAGCTATATATAACACACACGAGCCAACAAGGAGAATAATAATAGAAATATTATTATTAACCTTATAATAATCTATTCAATAACAATATCACATACATAACTAGACAATTATTATTTTAATAAATAACAATCAACAATTATTATATTCGATGATGCGATGGTTTAGTATAATATACTTCTTATATATTAATTCGTATATTATTTTAGTATATATGTGCGTAATGATTAAAGGTATGATCACCAGAGTTGGTATAATATAATATTGTACGGGTTGAGATATAGTATATATATATTGTGTTTTGATTGATTTATTATTTATATATTGTTTAATTTTAG
Source organism: Mellilla xanthometata (assembly GCA_035578125.1). Lineage (NCBI taxonomy): Eukaryota > Metazoa > Arthropoda > Insecta > Lepidoptera > Geometridae > Mellilla > Mellilla xanthometata. The sequence continues at coordinate 495,159 of JAPUBQ010000048.1, read as the reverse complement.
CAAATTACGACACAGAATAGAATCACATACTAACACACGTACAGTTTTAAATAGAATTTAATTATATTATACTATTTTCTACTTTAATTTTCAAGACAGCATGATTGGTGGCTTATCTAGAACACTAATATTTTTTTTATTTTCTTTATTAATATTAATTATTACAAGTGTCACATTGTGAGGTTTATTTTTACTTTTTGAATTTTAGCGATTGTTTTTTTTTTTCATTCGGAGATGGATTCAGTAAGAAGTATGTGTACTAAGTTTAATAACCTCAACCTTAAAATTATTTTAATGACTAAAATACTGGTCGATTATAAAAAGCTGATTTAGTATTGCATAGCGTTCTACAATAGAGCCTCTTACAAGTAGTCAACAGTTAAAATATTACTATGAAATATTTTCTATAATTCAACAAATATTTTCTCTGTATCGCATTATGATACTCACAATAATATCTAAAAGGGGTAAAACTATCATAACAAAACATTTTCACTACAAAATTGTAAAGGTTTTTATCAAAAATGGTTTCATTTTAAGATAAAATTAAAGATGACCATGATAATTAGTGGAAGGAGCAAAAATTAACTATTTCAATTTAATTATTAAGTTAAAATACCACTATTTTCACTAGAATTAGCGGGGATTTCTTTTCTAAAATGAGTGTTAAAATCACGATTCAAGAATTTAATTATAAAATAAGTAAAAAATTATTGGACTATTTGAAGCTCAATATAACAATAAGAAAATCTAGTAGGTCCTGTTAAATAAGAACTAAGATACACAATAGGTTTAAAGAAAATTGATTTTAATTATTTGTCAAATCTACAAATATTACTGCAAAATTCGTTTACTTTTATAACTTTAATGTGATAAATTAAACTTGCAAAATTTGAAAAATCCTTTAAAATCCTGAGTAAAAGATATAAGTAGCTTTGATTGTTTCAATTACTTTGATTCAATTCAAAATTTGATAGATAAAAGCTTCATAAAACCTTTACGTCTAATTCGCCCTACAGTTTTCCTTTAAATTCTTCTTTTAATTTTAAATCCTAGCATGTGCTTTCAAAATTAACTTAAACCAATCTATCTATAAAATAATAAATACTTTTTATTTTATCGAAATATTTGTATTGCTTGAAAGTATGAAATCTTACTTTTTATTTAATCAAGTTTTTATCAGTATTGTATGATAACATGGCAGAGCGTGAATTTAATGTAAAATGGACGCCATTCACATTCCCAAACCTGACGGACATATAGTATGAACTATCTGACTGAGCCAGTGTATTGTCGTTCTCCCTGTACATTTATATCGTGAAAATGACAGAATTATCCATTTTCTTTTCAACGTATACACAATCAGGCGTCTTATTTACTGTTCAACACATCATAGTACAAACTTGGGATGTTACATGAACTTCACACAAAACCTCAAGGACTAAATTATAATATAATTATATAACCAGGGATCAGAATATTAAAGAGAATTGCTGATTCCCATATAATAAAGCATAGCGCGGAAGTTCGCCGTACGTACCGATGAAACATAGATGGCGCTGACAAATCGAGCGTGCCGCCTAGCTGCCGTCAAATACCGTAAGGCGCCGCAGTAATATAACGATAGCAGATTGCGTGAAGTCGTTACAAGAAAATACGAATAGATGGCGCTACGAGTATTGAATGATATAGCTAGTACGATTTTAAACAAGAGATTGAGCTCTATTATATTTATTAGTCCATGATATAACTAAACAATTATAAAACTAACTCACAAAATATGTGTTGATAAACATTGCAGGGTCGCACGACATTAAATCATAAACATCGACTCGATCTCGACTCTCCAAACAAAGGCAAAATAGTAAATGATTACTAGTATACATTATTATTAGTGAAACGTATTAAATCGTATTGCTTATTATTTATTTATTTTCTTAATATGTTTCGTGGTTTGTCTCCACTTTCAATGTGAAAACTTTCAAGGTAAGAATTCTTTACGTAATGCCCTTCATTGTGCGAACCGCCAAGATGTAGAATTCTTTGCCAAACGCCTTGTTCCCCGAAAACTATAATCTAGCGGTTTCCCAAGCAAGAGTCAACCGGCTTCTTCTGGACAACCTCTCTACCTAAGATTACAATATCGCAAATTCTGATCACTTACGCTTGATCATAATTTTCCCCTTTAAATGTAAACAAATCTTCAACAACAGTCAGTGGTGCGTTTGATAAAGCCTATAATATTATGATGTGTTGTACAGAAAATAAGATCCTAAATCATTCGAAGTTGATCAATCTTGATATATGTTCTAGAAACATGCTATTCTCGAATTGAGCCGCTGAAAAATATTGTAAACTATAAAATGTGAACCGACAAGAGCGTTTTAATCTGAACAAGAGTATAGTATTTAATTACAACGTGAGAGGAGATGGTTAAATTAAATTCTCATAAACTTTAAGCGCTAGAAACCATTAGCCCAGCAGTGGGATATAGGTTATGAAAAAAAATCTTTAAGCGCTATATTTTAAGTACCTTACTAAACTTTTGAAATCAGCTTAGGTAAAGAAAGTGAATATTAAATAAATTCATTAATAAATTAATTAATTTGGAGTATTTTAAGACATTTCAGTACCGTAGTAGTAAGTAATTGTCAGTAACTGTCAATCATGTATGTATCTATTAGCTATTTCACAACAATCACGTCGAGAAATTTTAAACAGTGACTCTTAATAATTAATACACGTAATAATAATAATTATACCTAATCCACTAAACCTATAAATATCGTGCCTTACTTTTTTTAGTAAATATAATATAGATATTATTACAATAATATAGAATTTCGAGTTATTCGACTACACATCTAAATAATTACGGTAATATTGTCTAAATTACTCATCATCATTATTCATTTAAAGTACGTACTAAGACGATCTAGCGAGAGATTAAGTACAAGATTTAGTAAAATAAATTATACAAGTTAATATCTACTAGCGTACTGATTTAAATCCGATATGTTAGGCAGTATATACTAGGCCGTGGGCAGCAAATACACTCATACAAATATGTGTAGTTCTATCATACTATGCGTGCCAACTAAGAATAGGATCGCGCTTGCTTTAACTTCACACGATAACTGTCAAAAAAGTACAGCCAGCAATGAAAGGGTAAAAAATAAATATTTTTTTTTGGTTCATAGATATAAATTTATCTATTTTATAATTATTCTTGATTTTATAACTGGATAATTTTCGATTAATTAATTCTACAGGTAAGAGGTACCCAAGACAAAATCACGTGACGAGACATTGATTTTGCATAGTTTCGACTTAAGTGCTGTAAGCAGTATAATAAACTCTTTTTATATGTTACAAAAAGAAGTGCCAACAATGAAAAAAAAAATATTTTTATAAATATGCTTTTACTTTCAAATCTTAGTAATTTATAATTAATTTGCCGTAAAATGTATAAGAAATAGCAAAACAGCGTACATTAAACATATAAACTGAATATAATTTGTTCCCAAATTTTTTTGCACACCATACACTTTGGTTATGAAGTTTGCGCGTATGATTGAGCAAGATGGCGGTTTGACAGTCCTATTCTTAGTTGGCACGCATAGTAACTTACGTATATAAAGGAAACAATTGACAGCTGACACCAACTGTCAATTGTTTTCCTTATAATGGTAACACTTTCTCTCTTAATCATTAGTTGATTGTAATCAATTTCAAGGTTTTATTGCCAGGATTTGCTAGGCAACCATATTTTATATGATTTTCTCAAAAAAACAATAATGATATATGTTTTTTCATCTTCTACACACACATATTTATATAACAAATTCGGGAGCATTGATGTAAATAAATTTAGATATAGTTTATTTTATTATGATTGAGAAAGCAGACAACTTAGAATATATAAAATAGCTTTTTTTTGTTTACTATGCACCGTAGAAGTTATACTTATAATATACATATATATATAATTTGCACCTAGAAGAAGTCAGACATAGTACGACATAGAATACACCGATATTACAACATTGATAGATTTCAAAAGTGAGGTAAATAAACGAAGGACAAGTTCCTTCGTTTATTTCGTTAGAAGCCCTTTTAAGATAAAAGTTTTTTTTTTATAGATTATATAACATTATACACATAGTAATATAACATTATACACATAGTAAGTAGATATATATCCCAGCATGAAAGCAATACACGATTACAGACACTAATACTTATCTAAAAGTTAATAGTTGTAAAGTATCAAGACGACCAATTGACAGCATTTTAGTATTTCTAGTCGTATTTTGAAATATATTATTAGTAATTGAGACAAAGCTTTCCTATCTAGAGGCAGGAAACCACGTGAAACGTCAGGTGCAAGAATCTGATATTTTTATAAATAATATGGTTAAATAAACATTTATTTATATCGAATAAAGTATCTGTACTAATATTTTATTTAATAAAATGTGTCATGCAACACTGTGAACACCTTTTTCTTACTAAATATAGAAATAAAGAAGCTAGGCTAATAAATTAAGAAAATGGGTGCCTACCACGTAACTTGCCCAAGAGAATTGATAAGAAATAAATGAAATTTTGACTTTTGACTTTGAGTTTGATTATTTATTTATTTAGGTAGTGATATAAATTTAAGACTTAGTTGTTCATTCCTGCACCTGAGTTAGAAAATATCATATTATGCCATTAAAACTGATGGTTAAAATTACAATAATCATATAAAAATGATTAACAATGACTTATAGAATAACAAGTTAATATTTTACGTATAAAGAGATTTGAGAGGCTAAAACTATAAAATACGCTTTATACGTTTTATTGCATGATTGGTTTTCTATCTTTTTTTGGAAACTTTTTGGTTCTATTTTATTATTTGAAATGACTAAGAAGGAAATAAATCTAAAACTACGAAGATGTGCTACTTTTATGATTGCTTATATCACATTTTTGACGATTTCTTTTTTTGTAATAAACATATAATATGTTTCTTTTAAACTAAGTCTTCTATACAAGTTATAAAAGTTATTAGGAAACAACAAAAGTAATTTAGGTTCAACATGTTATTTAAAATATTATTTGTATGAGTTTAGCAAAACATAACACCGACTGTCTTTTCTATTCAGTTTCAACATTTTGTAAACACGTTAAAACAATAAAAATGTTTGTTTTCAAGTCCCAAAAACAACAACAACGAGTACGGTTAAAGTTTGAAATTTTTAATCATTTTTTTCGTTAAAATTTTCAAACTCCAACCCGTGTCTATCATATGTTGGACCCCAGTTTAACAACAGCAACAATGTAAAAACTTAATAATTTAAAAAATATCATATCTCTGTTCAATAGGGAATTAAAAACAACCTTATACTAAACAGAACTCCTTTAGAAGGATAACAAGCGATAATTGTCTTTTTATTTAGAGGTAATTTAAACCTAGCAGTGACTTGTGCTAATTCGTTGTGCCTTGACGCACGTTACTCCTAACTATCAAGACAGGTGATACTGACTACTCAAATTGCATTACGTGTAATGTGTGCCAGATAAAGTTTGCTTGGGGGGCTTTGGCTCAAAAGCGAGCACATAGACATAAAAATAGCAAAGAATGATGACCGTATCTGGCGCAAAGGCTATCCCAGCGAACTAGAATAAACGGAAGTTACTCCTTACAATTGCCACTTAGAATTGAGGGTTGTAGCCTGGGAAGCACTCTAAAAAATGCTCTACCAGGATGCTGTTTAAAGAAGTCTTCCTTCAGAGAAAGCTCGACCTAATTCGCGGGATCATCCCACGACCGGGGGCAAGGCAGCCGCATGCTCAATCGAGCTGTCATCGCGTTAAAATGTATGTGTTTAGTAAGCTGATGTGTTTTTAATCAATGTTAAAAAACCAAAATATAAATGTTCAAAAGTTTACTCAATACATTGAGGGTCCGCAAGCAAAGAACCATTTAGCGAAAACAACTAGCGTTGCTATACAAAGAGGCAAATCGGCTGGCATTTTAGGTACTCTTCCCACTGGCACTGGTTTTTTAGAACTTTTAATTTAATTAATTTTAAAATAGATTTATTTTAAGTAATATTGAATTTGTAGTAATTAGTTATCCGTCAACAAATAAAAAAGTAATTATATAAATCTGCTTATATCTTTAAACTATACAATTTGATTAGTCAGTAACTTTTTAAATACTATAGTAATTATTGATAGCACACGAATCCACGGATCACCTCACAATTATATTTGGAAGCTAAATACATCTTATATAACTAGGTTTATATATTATTAGTTATACAAAACAAAGCACACGTACATAGATATTTTATTTGATAAAATGTATTATGCAAGACTGTGAATACCATTTTTTTAGTAAATGTTCGTCTTATTAACGTCCATTTTGAAGTCAACAATATTTTTAATGAGTAAAAAAAAACAGATTTTAAAATTACTTTCATCGGATGGTTTTCTTAATAAAGGCTGTAACAATAAAGTGTACAAATAATGTGAAATAATACCATTATTAAATTACTAACCGTTTTCGAATGGACGATTTCGAATTTAGATTTATAAACTTTTGATTCTAGAAATGTTTGCTATGTATTGTTTTGTTATGGTATGATTTATAAGACATATAACATATTCAGAAAAATATTTTTAGTAAAGAATTTGAATTATGTTGCACCAACTAAGATTATGATTTTAATTACTACTTGATTGGTAAAAAAAAACTGCAAACTTAAATGTTATATGTTTATAGTTTACTGAAAATTTAAATGTTATTTTTTAAACAACACTTAACTTCTTTAAAATATGTTTTGTGTCTTAAAAACATACGATTAACATAGTATACGAAAAGCATAAGAAAATAAGAATCGAAAAACATACAAATTTGAATGAAGTACTTCAACTAGAAAGAGATATTAAAATATATTTTAGCGAATGGAAAGATAATCTTGAGCTGATTGGAAGACTTGAGCAATCAAATAAAATAATTATATGCGTTATATAATTATCTGCTTACATAATTACAAAATAACATACTAGTAAGGGTAAATAAATTATTATAAATTATTTAAGTATGTCTTTTACAATTTCCGATTTCGATTCATGGGAACAATTCACATATTTTTTTTTATAGGTATATTTTATAATTATCTTGTGGTTGATGTCCAATGATACGTTTACCATATTTTGTCAGAGAGGATTCAAGTAGGCTTCTTAAGCAGTCTAGTATACTACTATAGTAGACCAGTAGACAGCATGATTCTTCTAGTAGAAGATTTAAGGATATAGGTAAAGATTACCGACTCATTCTATAGATCAGAAAACAAATGTTGACCTTGATCAACTGGAGCCAATTCTAGTTGATTTGAAGCATATGGTGGCAGTTGCAGTAGACTACTTTAGAATACCAGTAGACCACTCTTATAAACCAGAAGATAGCCTTATCAAATCAATTAACCACACTAGACGGTTCTAGTAAATGAAAGCAGTTCGCAGCTGTGATGTTTATCTATACCACTTTTATGCACTATTGCTGTAGACCAGTATACTATCTTAGCAGACTATTCTAGTAGACCAGAAGACTAGAAAATATCTATAATAGATAGACCAGTAGACATCATCAGATGATCAGAAGACTACTATAAAGACCACTATGATAGACTAGTAGAACGTAGTAGACGAGTCTAGTAGATTGCTGGCAGTGAAGTTGCGTGTGGTTGTAAGTCAACCAGCGCTTACTAGGTGGCTTCTTAGTAATTTAATAGACCCAGTAGACCAGGAAATAGCCTTCTAATATACCAGTAGACCGTAGTAGACGGGTCCAATATACCAGTAGACCGTAGTAGACGGGTCTAATATACCAGTAGACCACAGTAGACGGGTCTAATATACCAGTAGACCGTAGTAAACGGTTCCAATATACCAGTAAACCGTAGTAGACGGGTTTAATATACCAGTAGACCGAAGTAGACGGGTCTTAGAAGTGATCAGCAGACTACTCTAAAGACGGCTTTTATAGACGGGTCTAGTAGATGAAAGCTGGGTGCAGCGGTGGTGGCGGTGCGCGGGGCTGCTTGTCGAGCGGCGCACAGCACGCTGGCTCGCAGCACGCAGTGTACGGCGCGGGGACCAGCGCGTACTGGGTGGCTCCGGAGTACAGCGCCGGGGTGGCTGGAAACCATGAAGATTGCTTGTTACAGGACTGAAAGGTAGCACTGGTGAGTGTTTTGGTCTTCGTTTAGTCATGTTCCTCATTAGGGTCATTACTCAGCCACATAACTTTTTGGAGCAGTTCTCTTGGGCAAGTGCATCGTTATGGGGGTCCAATTTCGCCCAGGGAAGTCACATGTCCTTAGATTTGTGGTCCAAACATATGTACTACCTGACTACCTGAGTCACTACCTGAACTCACTACCTGAGTCTCTGTTTCCTGAGAGGTATCATCCGGGGGCCTTCAAAAGTAGAGTTAATAGGTATCTTCTAGGTAAGCGTGCCACACCATAGACTGCAGTGCAGCTTAACATCAGGCTAGCTGTAGTCAAACGCTAACCTATCAAGGATAATAAAAAAAATTCAATTACCTAACCTAACCTAACCTTAGCTCACCATCGAAAGAGCCCAATCTGACAGTGTCTGCCTGGTTCAATCTCGACCCTACAACAATAACTTGTTTCTCATGTGTGCTTACATGAAAAACAAGTTACTGTTGTAGGGTCAAGATCGAACCAGGCAGAGACTGTCAGAATGGAAAGCATCCACAAAGTCCCATTCACTTCCTAAACTCTGTCTTTGTGGTGGGTACATAGTGGATATATTATCTTTTTCCTCCAAGTCTGTACGCTCTTGACAGAACAGTCGTGGTTGTAATGAAGTAGTGGTGGATGAAACAGACAATACACGCCTCACGAAGCCATTTCTCTTTGCGAGAGGTCATCCTGGCGCAAAGGCATTCTTTTAAAGTGATACCCACAATTGTCCTTATTTGATCAGTCCATCGTGTGAGTGGGTATACTCGTACTTACTGTCAAACGGCAGCGGATACACAGCGTAGGGCGGGGGCGGCAGGTCGCAGGGCGCGCACGCCGGCATGGGCGGCGCGCACAGAAGCTGGTAGCACAGAGGAGCTGGCAGTGGTGCAGCCTCCGCACTCAGCACTGGCAGCTGGCTCATCTGAAAACACCGAGCACTACATGTATATACATAAACCTCGACGACTAACTTTGACGACCTCGTTGGCGTAAAGGTTACCATGCCGGTCTGCTAATCAGAAGGTTCCGGGTTCGATTCCCGGCCCGGTCAACATCTTTGTGCTTAACTAAATTTGTTGGCTGTGGGTCTGGGTGTTAAATATGTATTTATATATAATATGTATGTATGTATGTATGTATATGTAGTATATCAGTTGTGTTAGCAACCATAATACGAGTTAGAAATGGTTCAGTATGGGGCTAACCAGCCGTGTATGAAAGTGTCCTTAATATTAAAAAAAATAAAAAATAAAAAATAAAAACTCTTGTAAACTGTTCACATAAGGCATCTTAATATTTTCGCAGTCACACTTACTTATTATTAAAAGTTGGAATGAGTGGAACAGTTTCGGTGCTTTCCGAGCACCATCTTCAGGGGCGAGTGTTACACGGACCGTCGCCGACGAGATCCGCGCGTGCACTGGCACTGTTAGACTCATTCCAACTTTTAATAAGTTTTTTACGCGAAAATTTACATAAACCCCTTTTTTATTGGTAATTATGCTATTACATGACATAAATAAATGAACAATAACATGTCAGAATTCATTTACAGTTACATAATCAATTTAATTTGGCATGCTTTGGGAGAAGCCTATGTCCAGCAGTGGATGAGAATTGGCCTATGCTATTATATTATTTTAGCAGTTACCCGTGGCTCCGCCCGCGTGTTGGTCGCTTTTCGCGTAACTTGTTGAAACTACAAATATCCAGACCTGTAATAGACTTAAATTATTCTATAGTGTCCTATTCTTGATGAACTTAATTTGTTTGAACTAAATTTTGTGGTCTGGGTGTTAAATATATACCTATGTATCGATATATTTATATATTTATGCATGCATATGTAGTATATCAGTTGTGTTCACAACCATAACACAAACAAGGAATATGGAGCTTACTAGCCGTGTGTGTCGTGTCCCAATATTTATTTATTTATCTATATCCACACAAATATAATATGTCCATATAAAGATGATAGACCATGTTCTGAAAAATGGAAAGAGACTTGGCCTGCTGAAACGGCAGAGGCAGCACATTACATAAATGAAGGGCTTTGATGGTAAAGGTGTTATGATAGAAATATCTAGATTGAGAATAGTAAGGATGCTTCAAGAGGGCCGAGCGGGAAAGACTTAGGGAAACAATGCAATGGAGTAAAGAACCTACCTCAATAAGCGGTTCACAGCTCACTGAGGTAAGGTAAGGTAAGAAAGGAATAGCAGGAACAAATAGGACTTTGCACAAGGCAGCTAAAATATGATAACTGCTCTGAGAGAAGACATCAACTTTAAAATATTTCCTTTACTGGCACGAGGTATAAATAAATAAGTTTACCTGTTTCCTAACAGCTTGCGCGACTCGCAGCCGCCCGAGCGGCGAGAACATCACTCCGCCACTCTGTAACGATAAAAAGTTAACGTTCAACCTTAATTACGAACAAACATAATTAACCGTATAATTATATCGCGGGAATATGCTAATATACGCAGTTAGAGGACGTATTATTTACTCGAAATTAAGTCAGAGATGGTAAGCTTTTTAGAGCCCCGCAGTCTGGCGAGGAACCAAAGAAGACATGGTTGGAGTGTGTGAATGAGGACATGAGAGGAAAAGGAGTGAGTGTAGAGATGACGGCTGATAGAGGGGAGTGAAAGGAGACAATTTGCTGTGATGACCCTACCTAGTGGGATTAGGCAAGGAATAGGAATAAGAAGTTACCAATAGAATTAAAAACGCTGACTGGAAAGAGATTTAAATGTAAATTAAAAGACTGGTTAATTAATAAGGCGTACTACAACCAAAAGGAATATTTTAATTTAGAGTATTATGAATATGTGCTAGGGATTTAATATATTATAGAATAGGTATTTAAGATAGTATTTTTTTTTTAATTTAAGTAGTATAACTAAAATATTTTTGTAAAACCTAACGTATAATTTTTGTATTTGTATTGTTAAGAAGCAATACATCATTATTGTATGTTCGCAATGGACACGACTGTTGATACCTGTATTTACACTTAAGATCTTGTACTTAACACAGTTGAACAATTAATATATTCTTATTCTTATTCTTCTTAAGTCTTACAAGAAACCGAAGAAGAAATGGATGGAGTGTGTGAATGAAGATATGAAAGAGAAAGGAGTTAGTGTAAAGATGACGGCTGATAAAAGAGAGTGGAAGAAGGAAATTAGTTGTGAAGGCATTTGACTTCGGTCATTCTTGGAGGCTAATACGGTAAGGCGAAAACAAAAAAAATCGGAGTTTACTGGTAATAATATTAATTTTTTTCGTTACACTGCATGTATTTAACAAATATTAAGACTAGAATATATCTTATATATAAAATTTCCGTGTCACAGTGTTTGTAACCGTACTCCTCCGAAACGGCTTGACTGATCTTTACCAAATTTTATATGCTTATTCAGTAGGTCTGAGAATCGGCTACTGCATATTTAGAAATAATTATTAAGGCAAAACAAAGTTTGCCGGGTCAGCTAGTAATATTATAAATGTCTACGTATCAACATACAAAAAAACTAACTTTCATAAAAATATTAAGTAAATTTAAATCAAATAAAGATGAAACGCGCTAAGGCCGAGTGCGAAGGTCCTAAGCTAATATTATTAAGCCCCAAATCTTTTATACCTCGCCCTAAGCAGGAAGTAAGTCCCTTATTTCCGCCATAAATGATTCCAATAACAGAACCACAAAAGAAATCAAAACACATTTTCACCCCGACCCCGACTACTTTAATAACCGCAACAAAAACCTACCTTGAATTGACCATAGACTTAATAATTTTACTGGAATGAAAATATTTTTTTTTTAGCCGGTTCCATCCCACTGCTAGGCAAAGGCTTCTCTATCCTCTTTCCACTCATCCCGGTTTTGAGCTTAAAATAAAATAACAAATTCAAATATTTTCTTAAGATTGTTTTCTAGTGCTCGTTTGACAAGCAACTGCAGCCTCAAGTTAAAAAAAGTCTGTCACCAAGCATTTTAAAAAGTTGTGGTCTGGCAGCTTCCTTGTGAGCCAGTTATTCCAGACTAGGCGGCCGCACGCCAGACTAAGATGTCATCAATTCAGCGTTCATTTTTAGGGTTCCGTACCTAAAAGGTAAAAACGGGTCTACTAAGCCTCTGCTGTCTGCCAGGCTGTATCTTAGAAACCGTTATAGCTAGAAAACTGAAACTTTCACAAAATAAAAATAAATAAAAATAAATAAAAATATGAAGGGGTTGTTATTTTTAGTTTTTTTTTGCTTTATATGAAAAACGGTGGGTGCTAAACACTTAAAGTTTTCACAAATACATAAAAGTATATTGGCTATCGAACTAAATTATAAAATTGAAATAAAATAAGTATTTAAGGGGGGCTCCCAAACAACAATGGTACGGAACCCTTCATGCGCGAGCCGAACTCGCACTTGGCCAATTATTAGTAGAAACAGTCGTATAGTCAAATGAGAGGCCCTTGACCGGTTTTAAAGCAATGAGAGAGACCATATTAAGGTCTAAGGAATATATAAGGTCTACCCTACCAATGCCCATATTAGCAATCTAAATAAAGCACAGCTCTTTATAACATCTTTGGTAAAATCGATCGCATACCTTCGTTCACTTCGACAGAGTTCTAAAGTGGTTTCCCCTGTATGCTATATAAAACCTTGCCGCACTAAGGCTGGACCGGAAACAGGCTTCAAAAGCCTGAAATGAGGGCCTTTCGCTGTAAATGGGCATTTTCGACCAAAATTGGTCAGAATGGGTCTTGTTTTCAAAGGTCGGCTGTTTTGGGGAGACCGGGTTAATTATTATGGTGTTTGGAGCTCTTTGGTTTGGAGGTTACATTATCATTGTACAGAGTTTTCTGAAAAAGTTTTTATTGTAGCATAAACAAATATAATGGACGACCTCTTGTTGTACTACGTGTATCTCCAATCACACACGTAGCGCCATCTATTCGTATTTTTTATACGACTTCACTCGGGTCACGCAATCTACTATCGTTATATCTCTATGCGACTGCAGCGCGTAGCGGAATCATTGGATCAGTAGAAATCAAAAGAATCATTAATGTGATTATGCACTATTGTCTGGTACTCCGCAGTAAGGTCGACAATCCGACTGTTTTGAGCTCTTTCTTTTTGTTCGTCCCTGATTACACTCGCTCGTGTGTGTGGCGATGACACAAGTTGTTCAGTGTCCCTCATTCTCACACGGAATATGCTAAAACGACCCCTACGCGACGTGCTCTAACTTATCTTAACACTATATTCTATATCCAAGATATCGATGTCTTCTGTGGTGTTATCACTAACATTGTGTTCAATTTACTTCACGCTATTACTCTTTAGATGTAAAATAGTTAGCGCTTTGGTGTAATAATTGTTCAGACTATTTTATTGAATAAATAAATTAAGTATTATGGATTTAGATCAAATTTGAGTTAACTAGTAATATAAATTGGTTTCGTACACTCCGTCGAAAACTGAATAGCGAACAATTAAAGAAGACCAAAAAATATTTTTACCCATAATAGGCTTGCGCTTGATCGTAATTCACCTGATGGTAAGCGAAATTGCGATCTAAGGTGGAGCGCGCTTGCCCAGAAGAAACCGGTTCACTCTTGCCTTGAAAACTGCTAGATTATAGTTATCGGGGAACAGGGAATAACGATGCCCTGGTGTTTCAGTTTTGCTCAAAAAATAATCTGCAACGCTGATGATATAATCTGTAGATAGATGGTAACCCTGTATTAATAAACATATAAACTATATTATTATAGTGGAAATGACGGGGAAACGTTAAGAGGTACTTTAATAAGCAATACAAGGGTAGGAAAGGGGTAAGATGTTTAGAGGAAATCGGGTACACTTACTCATTAATACGAAAAGATTTTGGGTAGTCTTTTTAACCGACTTCTTATGTACGAGTATATAACAATTATATATATATATACATTTATATATTTCTATGTATATATATATATTAGGACACATTCAGACACGGCTGGTTAGCCCCATACTGAACCATTTCTAGCTCGTATTATGGTAGCTAACACAACTGATATACTACATATACATACATACATATTATATATAAATATATATTTAACACCCAGACCCACAGCCAACAAATTTAGTTCAGCACAAAGATGTTGATCGGGCCGGGAATCGAACCCGGAACCTTCTGATTAGCAGACCGGCATGTAACCTTTACGCCAACGAGGTCATCATAAGTATCTTTAAGATAATAAGTATCTTCTAGGTAAGCGCGCCCACCGTAGACTGCAGCACAGTTTAACATCAGGCTAGCTGTAGTCTAACGCAAACCTTGCAAGTATAAAAAAACAGTGGGAAAGTATAGTGGACTGTTTATTCTAAAACAAATGTCTCATATGTGTTTATATGTAAAGTTAAAAAGTTTCATTTGCCTGTTACAATACCCTTTTTCGCAGAGTAGACATGGCAACACCCACAGTAAGTATTTCATCAAAGAAGGGTTTCGCCCAAAGCAGTTTTGTCCACAAACCGGACTTAGATCTTTATTCACATTTCGGTGACATTATAAAACTTGACCCGGGGCGTATGGGTGTATTCAGGGACGGACTCTAGGCAAAAGGGCACTAGGGCATAAGGTCGTGTGTATCGTGTATTTTTTTTGTTATATTATTTTTACACGCTTTATATTAGCTTCACCTGTATGTTTGTATGTTTGTTTGTAACCGACTTCTTTGGGCGCGATTTTGACCCACTTAAAACGGCCAGATAAGCGTGTTTTTTAGTTTTTTTATACTAGTATTATTTATTTAATTAAGTATGAATGATTGTATAGGAAAATATATTTACCAATAAAGATGATTATGATTATTGCGATATGGTTCTGGTGATAACAACATTTAATTTGTCTTCCCCGAACTCTCCAACAATTGCAGATACCTCCCACCTTGTCAGATAAGGTCCCAAGTTCCAGCATTGGAAAAGTATATTAGGCTGACGATTATTATTATGAGTTCTTAACACAATACTGCGTTTTAGAACATAAATAGCTGACGCGACCAAAAAGCTGCTAATTTAAAGTGGGATTGGGCTGATTACGTCTGCCGTATGCCGGTCGGATTATCTGTGGGCAAAAGTTACCACCCAGTAGATGTCGCCTTGTGCAAGACCTCGCGGCAGACCAAGAAAGCGATGGAGGGATGAGCTTGACAAACACCTGGAGGATTGGTCCATAATAGTGCTAGAAGATAGGGACAAATGGAAAGACGATAGAGAGGCCTTTGCCCAACAATGGGACTAGACAAGCTTTTATTTAACTATTGTTATTAGTTATCAAAACTAAGTTACATTTTTGTTAAAGAATAAGAATAAGATTAATAAGAATAAAAAATATTTATTACAAAAAGATAATTATGCGTACAATTACAAAGTATAAATTACAAAAGAGAACAAAATCATTTTGTTTGTGTGTTTGTTTCTATACTTACAAATTACATTTTAGTACGCTTGGTAGTAGTTAAGTGTTTATGTAAATTAAATGAGCTTATGGGAAATGTTTGTACAATCAGCTATCACTTACGTTTATTTGTTCAAATTTGCTTCACGAAAGTTTTGACACAGGGATTTAACGGGTGTTTAATGTGAATTTTGTGCCCATTCCATTGCCTTGGTGCGGCCCTGGCCTCCTTTTATAATTGTGAACTTTTCAGCAGGAAGTACTAGGAGCAAGGCTGCGCGTCTTTCTTTAAGAAAGGGCTGCCTTTTAATAAAACCTTTCAAGAACTGTGTCAGAAAACTTACAGATAAGCAAAGCAGTATGGGAAGTCGTTGGTTAGTAAAATATTCTGTTTTGTTATATGCAATGACATCAAGTTAAAGTATAAGATTCCTAACGTTTCAATGTTGCAATATCGCATTTTTAAATTGCCATTCTAATAATTGTTATTTGTTAATTTTGTATATTACTTTTGACATTAATTATTTTTTATTTATTGTATATACCAGATACAGACCATATACCATTGACACATAATTATACCACAGGCAGACACACACACACACGTCCGTATGATACGCACCCCCGATGATGATGCTCGGAAAGCACCAAAACTGTTAGACTCATTCCAACTTTGAATAATATACATAATTGTTACCGTTTTTACGCGCAGAGTATTTGTTGCTCGAAAGTAACGTTATTACTCAAATATTAAATTGCATATAATAATAATTGTTTATTTATCTAAAAACGTACATTCATAATTAGTTTTTAAAAAATCCTTTACTATGGTATCTAATTAATTTACTGTATAAAGATTTCTAGTTGCTTCTGCACTAGGAGAACTCTGTTTCGAAAAGCCACTTCCAAATCATATCATATACCTAACTTATTATACTCAATAAAAGTGGTTCTTCATGATTTTATTTTTAACTTGTCACCTAATTGGCGACTTCGTTGGCGTAATGGTAACTGGTTGGTTGGTGCTGGACTGCCAATCAGAAGGTTCCGGGTTCGATCCACGGCACGGCCAACATCTTTGTCCTGAACTAAATTTGTTGGCTGTTGGTCTGGGTGTTAAATATGTATGTAGGTATATAAGATATGTATGTATGTATATGTAGTATATCAGTTGTGTTAGAAACCATAATTCGAACTATAAATGGTTCAGTATGGGGTTAACCAGCCGTGTGTGTGAAATTTTAATTACAAACATTCACTAGTTTGTACTGTATGTATATTTAACGAATAAGTAATACCGTCCTTACTGCTACAGTAAACAGCGACAATGTCGCTCTCCAGCAAAGTTTCCAGGCCTGCGTCATAAAAATGAATATTCTTTTAAACTTTTTCTCAAATTCATTTTTGCTGAAAGGGGAAATGTCAAATGCATTTCGAGTGGAAAGTGAACAGGTAAGATTAGCTGACGTACAAGAAAGTATGAATTGATTCTTGGTGAAGGTTTTCTTATTGAAATTGCGATTTTGTCTTTAAGTACCCATGATAAAATGAAAATGAAAAATATTTAATATAATATGTATGTTATATTTAAATTAAACTGAAAAATTGGCTCTTTCGGAAGGCGTTATATATAATTAACGAATTTTTTGAGTCGGAAAAAAAAAGTTTATTGTAATGGTTTCAGACGAAATGTTGGTAGATACATTAATTTAATATATTTAAATAGCTGATAATTTTATATTGTGTAGATAATCATTTAATTTTGGATTGAAATACTGACATAGAAAATTATAAGTGTACATATTATGTACTAATAACAATATGTAGTACTATATTTGAAATGTGTCCAAACTTTGACGTATATTTTGATAAAAAATAAAATAAAAATAGCTTTTATTTCCCAGAATTAGTATTAATACATTACAGTTTTTTGTTACATAAAATGTATCATAAAATACAATGTCTAAAAAGCATGTCAAAGTTATTGAGATTATTATTAAGTCAAATTTATTAAGTATGTGTCCAATATGTCACATTTTTTACTATATACTCGTATTTACATGTACAAATTTCAAGCATTTTATTGCGCGTCATCTGGGATCGTCCAGCGTTGGACGAAGGCCTCCTCGAATTTGACAAACTTATCAATAAATGGTTCATCTTGTTTATTTATTAACCAAAAAAGCATATTATAACCTATTGTATATTTGTAGTGGTTGCTTCACTAGGCGGTTGGCCTGTATCGAAGCAACCTTCTCCAGTTACCAATATAACTTATCCTCTAAACAAGACAACACATACTAAATTGACTATGAATCTTATATCTTACAAATAACTTTTTAACATCTCTTCTAAATGAGACATGAATGTATTCCCCAGTTAAAAAAGAAATCGTTTTAAAATTTAAAAAGTTGTGCTTCTGAAACTAGTAAAGATATTACAACAAATTTTCCTTTTTTGTACGTATTATATAAAATTTGTATATTATCTAGGTTCTTTACATTTTATAATTTCAATAAAGTTAACTATAGATTTTTTAATGATTTTATGACGTGATAAATCCACTGCTGTATGGCGTGGCTGAATTTGGTATAAAGACAGTTTAATCAAGACAGT
This sequence comes from Mellilla xanthometata, assembly GCA_035578125.1. Classification (NCBI taxonomy): domain Eukaryota; kingdom Metazoa; phylum Arthropoda; class Insecta; order Lepidoptera; family Geometridae; genus Mellilla; species Mellilla xanthometata. Next base: position 476,808 of record JAPUBQ010000048.1, on the reverse strand, counting down.
AAATAAATAAAGAAAAAAAGAAAGAAAAATATTTATTGTGACAAACAAAGCAAATACATATAAATATAGTGAATAAACTTTATTTAGTCACAACACAGCCTCAACTCAGCATAATGCTGGTTGCTGGAGAGGAACCAAACGCTGGTCTTCCGTTGAGGCTGTAAACAACTAAGCCTAGAGTATGCATAAACAGCCCACTATACGTTCCCACGGCTGGGACTTGGGGCCTTCTCTCACGAGAAGAGAGATACAGGCCATAATTCACCACGCTGGCCAAATGCACATTGGTGAATGACACACGTCTTCGGATAGTGCAGTCCTCCCAACGTGTCGGTTTCCTCACGATATAGCGATGGCAAATCCATATATAACTTGAAAAACAAGTCATTGGTGTAGGGCCGGGATTCAAACCAGGGGGGGCCGTTTGATTGAAAAGGAGACGTTATTGCCACCAAGCCATACTCGCTTAGAGCCTAGAGTATGAATGTTAGCAAACTTCTGCCCATCATTTCCATCTGTCTCACATGATAAATGTGGAAGTGAAACGATTCGCCCTAAGCTGCTTATGTCAGGCGCACCATAAATCACATATATAGGTCTATGTACATACCAACACGCCAAGATATAGAACCAGTTGATGGGCGATGTAAGCAATGTCTCATATTAGCGCTGTTCGCCTCTGCGGTCGCGGGACGGGGTGTTAGCAAAGGACAGAGCTATAAAGTGTCCATGCGGTAGAGCAGGACGGACTGAGGAGTTCGATTTAATTTTTGCGTATTCGTCATAACATCTGTATTTGCTGATTAAGTAATTATTTAAGCTTACATGTAGAAAGAAATTCAAGCCTTCAGACTGCTGTTTTTTTTATTTAATTAGACACAAAATCAGTACGTAGCACACTTTGCGGAAAGTTTTAGATCTTCTTCTAATTCGTATGAGGAAAGTGGCCAAGCTTTGGTGTCGAAAGCCACCCGAGGGCCTCTGACCTTAACGACTGCTTGCAGTAAGACTAAAAACCGGGACCTACAATTTAACGTGTCAGCCGACCCACGGAAGCACCCAGATGAAAATATCGCTTTTAAAACGACAGTCTTGTGTATCCTCATCACTTATCCAAAGACCGTTGCATAGCCCCGATGATCGAGTCAGATTGCCGAGCTACAGGCGCTACTAAGATTTATATGAATTCACTTACTTATTTCGGAAGAAGGTAAGGCTACGCTTCATCAAGTGGGATATTATATCTTTGCCTATATGCCTAATATGAAGTGGTTATTATATAGGTTAATGGCTTATGGGCTTCTCCTTCAGAGGCTTTAGAGGTCAATCAGGGACTAACATACATATAACTCTAGTCAGTTAACAAAAAAATTCGAAAGTTCATGTACTTTCAATCGCATAACCAAGGCGTGACTATGAACAAGAGGACGCAAGCTTTCAAAAATGTTCTTTATAGAATTGTAGTTAACCCTGACAATGTTCACTAGTTGTTCTGCCAGTCTTAATTTAGAGATTCACTGCTTTTCAATTATCCTGATTCTAATACGACGAATACAAGACCTCGCGGCACACGAGGGACGAGCTTGACAAACACCTAGAAGATTAGTTTATAATAGCGCTTGTTAGGGACAAATGGAAAGAGAGTAGGAAGGCCTTTGCCCAACAATGGGATTATACAGGCTTTTTAATAATAATTAATAATAATAACTACGACGAATGATAAAACCCTTCATGTGCGAGTTCGACCCGCATTTGGGCAATTTTTATATTTTAATTTATAAATAATATGAAAATACAGTAATACCCCGGACTTACGCGATAGGTGGGACAGAGCGCTATCCGCGTAAGTCGCTTAAGTCGGGGTACAATTTTGCATATACATACCTATAAAGTCATACAAAGTATGTTTAATTGGGACCGGAGACTATAATTTAGGAAATATAAAATAATAATTTAAGAAATAAATTTTAATTTAATTCTAGATAATATGACAAACTATATTAATAAAATGTATAAACACAATCTGAAGTGCGCGGCTTTCAAACAAAAAACGTTAAAATAGACGAGAAAATTAAATTGCGTAACTCCGAATTCGCGTAAGTCGGGGTATTACTGTATGCACCTTACCCGCGGACACTGACTTAGATTTAATCTACTATTTATAAGGTTTTGTGTGTGTGTTTGTTTTTATTTAAATATTACTCCTAATAATATTAAATATACTATGATAATTAATTCTCAGACAGTCTGAAATCCTCCGTAATGTTTGTTATTTGTGTAACAGTATGCAAGCGGAAGCTTGACAGATGGAGCTCCCGTTAAATTTAAGGCAAAACTTTTAACGACGACTCACAGTTAAACTTCGAAGTAGGCTCGTTTTGACTAAAATTCTCTTACAACATTTTATTTGCATGTTCTCAGATACTGTGGTAGCGTAGTGCAGAATAACAAGAATTTCTTCTTCTACTTTGCCTTACCGAGTTAAGTTAAGTTAGTTAAGTTAAGTTACAATTAAATTAATTAAATTTGCTGTGCTGACCCCACCTAGGTGGGGTCAAATTTTCGTAACTCTTAAACTATTATTATTTATAATTTTGCATGAATTTATCCCCCCGCCCCATTCCACCATCGAACGAGTAGGGAAACACCAAGGTGGTATCGTTATACTTTAGAGATGCTTAAGTCCGTACTAAGCGATTTGCATCCACCTTCATTGTGCGTACCGCCAAGGTGTGGAATTCTTTGCCTAATTCCCTGTTCCCTAATAACTATAATCTAGCGATTTTCAAGGCAAGTGTGAACCGGTTTCTTCTGGGCAAGCGCGCTCCACCTTAGATCGTAATATCGCTTACCATCCGGTGAATTGCGATCAAGCGCAAGCCCATTAAAAGTAAAAAAAAATACACTTTGCGTTATATTATAAAACCTAAATTTTATATAATTTTTTGGGGGCTTATTTATTTATGTTTAGATAATAGGACAGTTTCGACGATTCTATCATCTTTTTTCAGTTTTTATTAAATAAGCCGAAAGTCTGGCACTAACAGGCTTTTGCTCTAATATGTATGCGCAAAATAAACACCTTAGCAACTACAGTAAGTTTCAACCAAGTAAGGAACCTTCCCGAAGAGTCTAGTCAATATCTAGAGCACCTGGCTTTCTCACACGTTCCAACGACTAAGTTGGAATGGGAGCAAACTTGGCTGCTTGATACTGTTTGATACGTTTGCTCGGTCAGCCAGTTGACAGTGCAATCTGATAGCCTTGAGCAAACAAGGTTGCGGAATCGGTTTGCTACGTTTGCTTAGTATATGAGGCGGTAGGTATGGGAGTAAATCTAGAGTAATAATAATAATAGTTATTTTTATCTAAAAACACATGATTTTTCTTGTTGGTTTCTGCACTAGGAGAACCCTGTTTCGCAAAAGCCACTTCCAAATCAGTATAAAAGAATTTATTTTTCCATACCAGTGCGGATTTTAGCCAGGTACCTTTTAACCTAAATATTTTGTATTATTAAAACTAAAACAGTTTTTACAGTTAGTTTGTTAAGTTGCATTTTATAAGTTTTAAACAATATGTGAATGTGTGAGTGTGCGTGTCTGTGTGAGTGACTGTGTGTGTGTGAGTTCATAAATGTTCGTTTTTTTACAATAAATGAGCTTCCGCTTGATTACAATTCACCTGATGGTAAGCAACATTATGATCTAAGGTGAAGCGCGCATACCCAGAAAAAAACTGTCTTTGAAAACTGCCGTATTTGAAAGTACGCATAATAAAGAAATTAAAATAATTCCTAAATTTTTAAAAGTATTAACTCGTATATTCATTATTTGGGGTTTGTGAGGAATGTACTGATTTCTACAAAAGATCGTATTTTTTTTTATACCAGGACACATTTAACACACGGTAGGTAAGCCCCATACCAAACCATTTCTAGTTTGTATTATGGTGGCTAATACAACTGATATACTAGATATACATACATAAATACTTTATATCCGTATATATTTAACACCCAGACCGACAGCCAACAAATTGATTCATCACAAAGATGTTTGCCGTGTCGGGAATATAATCCGGGACCCTTCGGATAGCATGGTAACCATGACGCCAACAAGGTCGATAACAACAATCAATCAATGTTGTCAGCTATTGATTCTAGATGAATATATTTTGTACACACACACAACTTATATCAGTGCGTCGTATTTACGTGTGGAGTAAAAAACAAATAAAAGTTTATGCACTGAAAAGCTATCGTAACTTTTAAAAGGTTTTTAGTTTTTCTTTGTATTTTTTCCCAAACCAGTAAATATTTTCGCGACATTAGTTAATAGTTGCTTGACCTCTCTGTTACTTTTGGCGAACTTTAAATGAGAAGCTTAGGAAAGTTACGAGAAAGTTCTAGAAAGTTCCTCTTTTATGCTAAACAAAGTTTATGTTCATGCCTTTTTATTAGTTTTTTAGTCTTAGTAGAAACAGTCTATAAGCCAAGTCAGAGGCCTTTGGGCGGCTTGAAAATTCTCGAAATCAGACAAAAAGAAGCTTGCCTGGTAATCAGAAGGTATAAACTATCTCTACACGAAATTTCATTAAAATCGGTTCAGCCGTTTGAGTGTAAAGTATCAAAATATACACTCTCACACACACAGTTTCATATAAGTAATATTAAATAGATAGAAAATTCTTTATTGTACACAAAAAAAATATACAATAAAATAAAATTAACTTAAAATTAGTATGCCACTATTGACGGCCTTATCGCTTAAAGCGATCTCTTCCAGGCAACCTTTGAATGGAAAGGATTTATAAACAACTAAAGAAGGACGTAGTGTATAATAAAGGATAATAAGAAAATATACTTGTTTTGGTATCATTAAGACTTGTAAATTAGAATAAAAACTTCTTCAAAATAATTTTTTGAAGCTGTTTATTTTTCGTTTTGCCAAATCTGATTGGTAAAAAAAAAATATTCTTAGGATTGATTTTAATCAGTTTTTAAGGTATTTTTTGAATAGTCTTTTCAGTTTACGATTTATTATTCAAATTCAAATCATTTATTTTAGACATAATCCATATTAAACAAAATCATAAAAATAAGAATACTAAATCAGGGCATTGAATCAAAATTAAATAAATTTATATGTCAAAAGAAATAATTAAATTAATAATAATAATTCAGATTAATTAAAAACATAATATATTATAACTTATAACAAAAAAAACGGTTAATTCAAGAAGTTACCCTTAGCATTGCCGACCATACTAGAACATATTATTATACAATTATTAAAATCGTTCACTTTATTCAGGAAATGTCTAAAATAACCTCTGTCAAATATTCCACAAATATAAATCAAACAGCTAGAATTGGTATATTAGCATGGAAATGAAATACGTCACACGGGCCATTGCGCGCAGCGTGGCTATGACGTGACGTGACACGCGATCAAAATGGCCGCCGCATATATAAATATATATTTATGTACATACATACGCCTTGTATATAACTGCTGTAATAAAGTTATAAGGCTACGAATAATTTCTTACTCAGTATTAAAATACAAATTTAGTAACCAAGGCCCAAGTGTTGTAAATCTCACTAACATTATAAAGGCGAAGGTTTGTGTGAGTGTGTGTGTTTGTGTGTGTTTATGTATGTGTTTTATTTTTTTACACTCAAATGGCTGAACTGTTTTGACTGAAATTTGTTGTTAATGTAGCTTTTACTCTCAGACTACAGGATTTTTTCCTGTAGTCTGAGCTTTTACTATGGATTAACAGATAGGCTACTTTTTATCCCGGATTAACGTAGGTAACACCGCGGGGTGCAGCTAGTATTTTGTAAATTCTACTAAAATTCTAAATACGAAATTTTTGTCTCAGTGTGTACATAATATGTTTGTTACTTCTTCACGATCAAACGGCTGAACCACTTTCAATGAAAATATTTTTGCGTAGAAAACGGTCACACTTACTTATTATTAAAAGTTGTAATGAGTGGAACAGTTTCGGTGCTCTCCGAGCACCATCTTCAGGGGCGAGTGTTACACGGACCGCCGCCGACGAGATCCACGCGTGCACATTCCAACTTTTAATAATAAGTAAGTGTGACCGTTTTCTACGCGAAATTATTAAGATGCCTTACGTGAACAGTTTACACTTTCAATGAAATTTGTTGCAGAGATAGTTTACATCTGCGAACTGCGATTTGAATATAATACGGTATACAAAGTAATGTACGTGTTAATCCACGATCTAAACTATCACCATACCAACTTTCCTCGCAATTGATTCGGCTGTTTAAGAGTGAAGAAGCAACAAACACACACACTCATTTACACACAAACTTTCGCATTTGTAATATTAATCGGACAAAAAATATATAAATTACACTCTTTGATGATAGTATGTGACATCTACAAACTCGTACAAAGGTGGTGCAGTCGATTTAAACTTCTAATAACGCAATAATACATAAAACAATCTACTATCAGCATTGATATTTAAGTTTCTTAAAATAAAATTTGTAATTTATACTACTCGTATTAGTATTGATATTTACTTTCTTTTATAAAATAAAATTTTAGGCACATTTGTTACTAATTGCAAGTAACTAATTTTGCTCGTTAAATCTTATATATAAAATTTCCGTGTCACAGTGTTTGTTACCGTACTCCTCCGAAACGGCTTGACCGATTTTTTCCAAATTTTATATGCGTATTCAGAAGGTCTGAGAATCGGCTACTGTATATTTAGATTTTATTTTTTTATTAAGGTAAAAAAACGTTTGCCGGGTCAGCTAGTAATATTATAAAATAGAACAATCATAAACACAAAGGTATACCTTTGTGTTAAAGCTCAAAGTTAACATTTTTCCCTCTACTTATACCAACTAAGTATAAATTAAAACAGAACAACTCGACTGCGAGTAATTTTTAATCAATTTTTTGTTTGAAGAGCCAACAAAGCGACGCGTAGATAGTCCGAGAGACGTGTGCCATTTTTATAAAGCTAAGAACAAACTTTTGTTTTAACTCAGTAATTTTACAACATTTGTATATAAGGTTGACTTTTTTGAGAACCAATGAGAACCAATGCACGAAAAGAACAGCTAAAAACAAACTACCTTCGAATATCATATACAACTAAACCATCGGTGTTCTCAGATGAAGCACTTGTTTTCAAACATTTACTCAAAAAAATAGTTACATCAGGCATGTGAGGTCAAAAAAAGTCAGAGTCCTTCGAGTGGCTTGAAAACTGACATCTGAGCTCGTTCAAATAGCTCATACGAAAGTTTTCTCTATCTCAATTGAGTGGTTTCTGATTACAGCTAATAGACATGTCAATTTTCGGTTATTTATCTATCTGCCATAGAGTTTTTCAAAGTAACGACTGAAATTATCGCATTATTTTCTTAATCTTAATGTTTAATCTATAATATGAATATAATAAAATCTAATCTCTATCCATTTATTTCTTAAATGATTCCTAGGGTTCCTAAGACAATTTATTTCTTTACCTGGCTCATGAATTTGTACAGTTATATTTTTTTTCTAGAGATACCTTTCAATTGTTTCAAAGCCTCTCCTGAACTATAAAATGGGCATTTTGTATTGTTTGTAAAAAGCGCTACTAAACAGCTACAGAACCTTGTTTTTTCAAAGTTTTTCTTTGAAATGCCTTTTTTTCAGCTTTAGTCTAGAAAAGTATGGCTAGCTTTTAAATAGGTGCTAGCAACTCTGTTGGCGAAAGTTGGTATTTGTTTTAGAAATGTTTTTGTACATAATTGTGTTAATTGTCTCATATTCTAATTTAAATAAATTTAAAGCTTACCTTTTGTTTTGCATTGTGTTGTCTGATTCAGAATTAATAAGGTTTAGGTTTAAAGATATTTATTCTCACAAAAGATATTATCACTTACATGAGAACATATTTGCATTAATATTATTTATAACATTCGTCGTATAAAATTACAAAGCAATTTAAATTTACATGTAAATAAACATAACACACAGTTTGCCCGTCCAACGCATTCATAAAAGTGAGCTATCCGTTATTAATAAAAATATATTACCTGTAATAGTAATAATGATAAGCGAGTGTGGCTCAATGGGGAAATGTCTGCTGTCTGCTATTCAATCAGGCGGCCCCTGGTTCGACCCCGGCCCCTCACCAATGACTTGTTTTTCAAGTTATGTGTGGATTTGCACTCGCTTTACGGCGAAGGAAAACATCGTGAGGAAACCCGGCCACAATTGAGGACCACAATATCGTTTACCGCTATCACACCAAACACTCGTTTTTTTTAAAACGTAATCCAAACCAAATCCAAATATATAAGTTTATATTTTATAGTTTGACGACCTCGTTGGCGTAAAGGTTACCATGCCGGTCTGCTAATCAGAAGGTTCCGGGTTCGATTCCCGGCCCGGTCAACATCTTTGTGCTTAACTAAATTTGTTGGCTGTGGGTCTGGGTGTTAAATATGTATTTATATATGTATAATATGTATGTATATGTAGTATATCAGTTGTGTTAGCAACCATAATACGAGCTAGAAATGGTTCAGTATGGGCCTAACCAGCCGTGTGTGAAAGTGTGCAAAAAAAAAAACATAATTTGTATTTCGCTACAATTTTCCTACAAACCCAGTAGGCTGTTGAGACGAAAATAAGTTCCTACATCCAGACTTGGAGGACATTTTTATAGCTCAACTGTCGCCTATCTTCTTATAAAACTAGGATACGTAAAAACTAGGCTATAGCTCCCTTAGTAGTGCTTACAGAAATATTACAGCAAGTTTTAGTATTATCGTGAAGGTACTTGAAAAGAAATAAACATTTTTATGGAAGAAAAAATGTTTGCGTATCTATACCAATATTAACTAATTAATTATATTTTTAGTGTCTTATAACTGTTATTTACAGCGAAAACACTGTAAAATCAAGGCTTTACCCTTATCTTACCTTAAAAACAAACAATAATTATTTCATAGAGTAAGTAAAGATAAAAAATTATCTACAAAAAGAAAAAATCTAAATGTCAATAAAATTTGCACTGGTCTTATTAAGTGGTCAAATTCTATTGTCAACAGTTTTCAATGCAACCCTGACATTTTGTTTCTTTCATTTCGAAGGCTAAACTTTAAAAAAAGTTGTATCTTTTACGTCCCGAAGGGCGCGGTTTCGATCCCCGCCAATGAGCTTAAGCTTTTGGTGAAAGAAAACTGGTTCAAAAAAAATAATTAAAATTTTGGAACCAGTTTTATTTCTAATTTTTGAATTATATACTCGGATTGGAACCAAAAAATACCTTGTTCACGGTGATATCATTATTTACCCCTTATTGCGAAAACTATGCGACTTATGGCGAAAAAACTTTAAAATGAAGATTGTATCTTTATTATCGCCTTTCAGTGATTTGGTATAGTTATTAGCCATAACCTTGAATGAATATAGAATATGGAGTAGAGTGAAAAATCTCAACACTTTTCGTCAACAAAATCCACTCTGGCTTGTATCTTTCTGCAAGTCAAAGCTGAGAGGTCCTTTCCTCCGATGCCTCTTCAAATACCTCAAGAGTCACTCTCGCGTTGAAAGCATTCTTTGCTCCCTCTTTGATACTCCGGGTGACATCGCGAAATACATATTTTCAGCGAGAAAATTTCGCATTTTTAAGTAGGCTGTGTATTAAGTACGGTGACAGGATTCACATTTTTGTGAACATTTCTTTGTTCGACTTAAAATATGAGAAACCGCTTTCACACTTCACATTTGTATTTGTATTTACATATACAACGTCTAAGCGTGAGTCGGGGTTGCGCAAAAAGGGTTCCGTTGCATTATCGCTAAAAATCATGTTTGTTACCATAACGGCAACAAAAAAACCTTCTTTTAATTCATATAGTATCACCTGGGGGTCTTCAAATCTACAGTTAATAGGTATTTTCTAGGTAAGCGTGTAACCTCGTAGACCATAGTATTGTTTAACACTTTTTCAAAAAGTTATTATAAAATAGACGAAATAGAGAGATAGGGAAGACTTTTTAAATGACGGAACATTAAAAAATTTAATTGCAATGCCTTATGGGTTTAATTATGTAACTGTAAAGTGACATAATATTGCAACAAATTCTTTAACTTTGACTTTGAACCTACCATTTACACCAAACTATATATCATGTATCATAATTTATCTTTTGGAGTTTCGTGGTGTATTCTGGAAATTAGTTAGTTTATAAATCCTATCCATTTACACTAGTCTTAGCCGACTTCAAAAAAGGAGATGGTTATATAAACCGGTTGTGGATTTCATATGTATGTTTACCGATTAACCCGGTCCTAGTAAACCAACATTAAAATAATAGTAGTTTAAAAAAAACTAAAAAACACGGTTTTTATACAAAACCGTAATATTATCAAATTAGTGTTTTGTCATCAATTTTGAAAGTGGGTCAAAATCGCGACCAAAGAAGTCGGTTACAAACAAACATACAAACAAAAATACAATAATGTAATTATTTTATCAAATTAGTGTATTGTCAATAAATCTACAAAATTTCAACGAAATCTGGCCGTTTAAAGTGGGTCAAAATCGCGCCCAAAGAAGTCGGTTACAAACAAACAAACATACAGGTGAAGCTAATATAAAGCGTGTAAAAAATAACAGAAGGTTCGTAACTTATCATTTGGCACGAAAATTAAGTCACTGGGCAATTTTATTCAGACGAAAAAATATTGTATCTTCGTTATAAAGTACGTAAGTATCCAATAAATTGTACCGACAGAAAAAAAGTCGATATCGGCCCAAGCTTGCGATCAACTTTTTTGCCTCACAGGCGGATAAAATTAATTCCTATAAAAGGTACGGCTTTAATAAAGTAGGCCGCAGAGGGGAAACTTTCGTTTAATTAATTATTCTAGTAGGTTCTACTAAAGCTTATTTGACCTATTAACGGTCCTTTAAAATCCCACAGATCGGTAAAAACTGAGCTTAAATAGATTTTAATTCAAAACATTAGACAAATTTATTTGTGATAAAGTTACTATGAGCATGAAAATAACTTCTTAAATTATTATTATTAAAAGCCAGTTTGATCCCATTGTTGGACAAAAGTCTCTCTACCCTCTTTTCATTTGTCCCTAGCGCTATTGTGGACCTTAATTAACAACAACATTTCATAGCATTAAAGCATAAACATAACAACCTACAATACATCCCTACTGCTGGGAATCGGCGCCTTCTCTCACAAGGAAAGAGATATATTTAGTCCATAATGCTGGCCAAGTGCGTGTTGGCGGATGACACACATCTTCGGATATTCTGGTCCTCAAACATATCGGTTTCTTCACGATATTTTCCTTCACCGTAAAGCAAGTGCAAATCAATACATAATATGAAAAACAAGTTACTGATGTAGGACTGGAATCGAACCATGGGCCGTTTTATTGACAAGCAGAGGTTTTTTCACACAGTTTTTTTTTTCCCCACAGCGCTTTTATTAATTAATGTGTATTTGTTTCACAAAAACAATTTATGTTTCACACATTGTGAAACATAGAAGGATTTTTTCTTATAACTTTTGCCTCTGCAGCTTTCACGTCTTTACCGAGACGGAGATAAAATTCGTTTCACCAGACGCGACTGAAAATATGATTGGAGCGTAGTTTCAATAATACCTGCCGAATGCTGGAGCAATCTTTATTATAGGGATACCTACATTTTGTAGCTACGTCATTCTGAACGACTGTGATTATTGTGGACTCTAAATTTGAATGTGGGCGTTAGCGCAGACGAAGTAATAATTAAAATAAGTTTTTTTTAAAGGCGCAAATATAGTAACCTGGATGGTGTTTATTTATTTGTTCCTTTCGGGGTAGAAACTTTGTGGCATTTTCAAATTCAAATTCATTTTTTTTTGTGACAGGAAAAACATATAGGTACACAAATAACAATACACATGAAACATTTCCGATCACGCGCCGGCCTCAACTCAGCATGTGCTGGCTGCAGGCAACCAGCGCTGGTCTTCCGTTGAGACCGACGGGTGACAACACGAACGTGAGAAAACAGACAAAAGAAACTATAAAATAGGAATATAAAATAGGTTGAAAACAGGTGAACAATAACAAATCAACAAGAACAGCACTAAAAACATTATACAAGAAAATTAATAAAAACACAGGTCTTACACATATTGCAGGGTAACAATATTAAGCATAATAATTATGTATAAGGTACTCTTCCCACTGGCACTGGTTTTTTAGATTAGATATATTTTTAATTTAATTAATTTTAGATTAGATTTAACATTAAGTAATGTTTATTGAACTTGTAGTATTTAGTTTTCCTCCAAATAAAAGTCTATACTATATAAGTACAAGAATAAACACATAACTTATTGACTCAGGCGTTACTTTGCGGAAATCAAGACAAAATTAAATATTTAGTGTACTTCCGCTGTGATCCGAAATCGTTCGAAGAGTTCGAAGAGTCAGCATCTCCTGATGATGTTAGGCGAAACACGTGTAGAGTTAAGAATTTCCAAATTGTGATAGGTAACGTTAATCTTAATTAATCTTAGTTAATTTATCTTAGTTAATTTTTCCTTTAACTACTTGTCTTAATTTGGATTTCGGATCACAGCGGAAGTACACTAAATATTTAATTTTGTCTTCTATTTAATAAACACATACTAAAATAAAAATAAATATCTAATCTAAAAAACCATACACGAGTATGTACATATTTAAAATTTCTTCAAAAGTTATTCTAGACTTACAAAAGCAGCCCCTAAAACGTTCAGCTTCAGTAATAAGTACACTTGTACTAAGTAAGACCGGTGCAAGCAAACACTTAACCCTTTAAAAGGTTAAAGCGAACATCTGCTTGCTTCCTTTGCCAAGAGACATGGGGGTGAAAGCCCTGCAAGCCGAGCTACCCCCAAATTGCTTGGCACTGGGCCCAAGCTATGCCGCGTCACACATTGCCGTCTCTTCGGGATAATATATTAGTTTAGTTCTGGGAACAGAATGTGGAATATTACAATCATGCTGTCACTACCTTGACACATCTCATCACATAAACGACGATCTCGTTGGTGTTATAGTAACCATGCCGGACTGCCAATCAAAAGGTACCGGGTTCGATTCCCGGCATCTTTGTGACGAAATAAATTTGTTGGCTGTCGGTCTGGGTGTTAAATATGTACCTATATAAAATACTAGCAGATAGTCCCGGCTTCGCACGGGCTATAAAATAATCTAAGTTGCAAAGAGAAACAAAATAGTATATATTATAGCCTATGTTACTCAGTAGCTTCTTAACAGTGAAAGAATTTTTCAAATCGGTGAAGTTGTTTCGTTGCCTATTCGCGTTACACAAACAAAAATCAAGTTTTTCCTCTTTATATGTATATATTTATTATATTATATATAAATACTAGCTGACCCGGCAAACGTTGTTTTGCCTTAATAATTATTTCTAAATATATAGTAGCCGATTCTCAGACCTACTGAATACGCATATAGAATTTGGTAAAGATCAATCAAGCCGTTTCGGAGGAGTACGGTAACAAACACTGTGACACGGAAATTTTATATATAAGATTATATATAATATGTATGTCTATATATGTATATCGTCATATTTAACACCCAGACCCACAGCCAACAAATGTAGTTAAGCACAAAGATGTTGACCGGGCCGGGAATCGAACCCGGAAACTTTTCATTAGCAGACCGGCATGGTAACCTTTACGCCAACGAGGTCGTCAAAAAACTCCGTCAATAAAAATTCCAAGGTATTGAACTGACTGTAAATTTTTCACACTCAGACTCCTTTACCGTTGTAAAAAGTGTTTTATACAAATCGCGAATGGTACGGCGCCGTAATATTCCTTCAGCGCTCGCTTCGCCTTACAAATGGATTTCATTTGTTACAGTGTAGTGATGTTCCTAGACCTACTGCTGTAATATCGATATTTTTTTAATAAATAAAAGAATTGGTTTTTTTTTCACGGTATTTTTATAAGTATTTATTAAAACATAAAAATACATTAATTAAATAAGAAAAATATTGGCTTCATTATTGTGCGTTTTTTTTCCTGATTTAATTTATAATTTAAGCGAATATAATTTGAATATGGAACTTTCAGGGTCGTAATTCATGTTAAAAAGTAATACTCAATACTTGCATGTTATTTTAAGTTTAATAGATTTAGTGAAGCAATGAATATTGTAAAATATTTAATGAATTTTTTAAGTCTAATATATTTGACTTAGAGTGTTTAAGTATTCAAGGAATGCGTGTAGTGTGATGACGGATGTAATGTTGTTAATTTTGATGTTTAATCGGCGGTAATTCTTAATACTTACTAATAATGAATTATTAATCAAGGGGGAAATTTAATAGTCAGACTGTTTTCTTTATTTGACATTATTCGGTATAGTTATTAAATAGTGCTATTATTCTAATTCATTTCATTTTGCAAATATGAGATCATAAGGACTGTACACAATAGTACAGAAAGCTTCATTTGCAGGCCAGGCTTGCACTTAACCGGTTTTTTTAACTAACAAAATCAAATCATAAAATCATGACCAATATTATAGAAGCCAATCCGGTAATTAGCGTATGAGGAGGGCTGCTATTTCGGTAGCTCGGCTGACACAAAGGGTAGGATCGATATCCGTAATCAGGTCAGCCCTAACGAAGGACATGCGAGACGCGTGATGATTAGGTATTAAACACACTTTTGGACAATTCAATTTTATAGTTTACTAGCTGACCCGGCAAAAGGTTGGCCTTAAGTACAGTTAAAAACACCATAATTATTGATCAGTTATCGAGCGGGATGAAAATGATTAAATTACTAAAATGGCCATAAAAATAGAGGTTGGTGATAAAAAAGTAAAAATTAAGGGCTGTATGTACTTTTGAATATCAGAATTAAAAAAAAATAAAAATAAAAAACTAGTCGAAAATTTAAAAAAAAATATTTAAGGCTGAACAACCCTTATCACTTAGGGGTATGAAAAATAAATAGTAGCCGATTCTCAGATCTACTGAATACGCATAGAAAATTTGGTAAAAATCGGTCAAGACGTTTCGGAGGAGTACGGTAACTAACATTGCGACATGGAAATTTTATAGGCTTTATATATAAGAGAAGATTAATAATGTATAAAGTAAATACATAATGAAATATTTTGTGAGTATTAAGAGGGTTTATCAAATGATGGATGGAGTGTGTGAATGAGGACATGAAAGAGAAAGGAGAAAGGAGTGAGTGTAGAGATGACGGCTGATAGAGGAGAGTGGAAGGAGCCAATTTGCTGTGATGACCCTACCTAGTGGGATAAGGCAAGAAAAAAAAATAAGAAGTCTTGCAAGAAACCGAAGAAGATATGGATGGAGTGTGTGAATGAGGACATGAAAGAGAAAGGAGTGAGTGTAGAGATGACGGCTGATAGAGGAGAGTGGAAGGAAAAACTCCAACTTGTGGGAACGGTAAAAAGAAAACGTGTAGGTTATGTATTGATATGGTATAATTACGTTACTGGAGTTTCTTTTTACATTGAAGTTGATAACTTGATGCTATTTTATCTTACCCTAGAAAATAAAAAATCTTTAAGCCATGAGTCTTATGCGCCATTTCAAAACTCTCGACACCAGAACTTAAGCACTTAACTTACACGAAGGAGAGAAACTGCAACTTGAACGTCATTTTTTATCCGTGTGTTGCCTTTCATTAAAAACTGTGTATTTTTGGTCATTTCAAACTTTTTTCGCGCAGAGTGTAAACTCAGTAGGAAAGTTGGTCCGACCGTAAATTACAGCACGTTAACTGGCCGCAATTTCGCTGTATCATGTGTATTATGAAGGTTTTTTCGATATTAACGTTGTATTTTTATTTTTAACACGACCACGATATCATTTGTAAGCTGTTGTATTTAGTAAGCAATATAATTCTTGTAAATATCGAAAAATCTTGATAATAATTTATAAATATAATTTTGTATTTAAAAGTCTAATTAAATTGAAGTCGAATTCATTTATATCAGGCATTAAATCTTTATTGATATTATACACACAAAATTCTGTTTAGAATTTGATAAAAAAAAACAAATGTTTAATTTCAATATTATTTCAACCGTAATTTAACCGATTATTAAGTTGTTTATTTAGTTGACTTTATAACCTTCCAACTTGAGATAAACTCTCAGTTCATTTCTTCTTTCAAATTCTTTCTTTCCAAGTTACAAATCTTTGTAACACATTCGATTGTTATATTGATACTAGTATGTATGCTTTGTGCATACTCAGAACAATATTACAATAAAAAAAACAAATAGCTGGAACCTACAATTTAGTGTCATTTGACATACGATAGCACATAGACGAAAATTACACTTTCAAAACGACAGCCTTGGCATGGTCACCCATCCAAACACTGTCCGCATCGACCGCTGCTTAGCTTCGATAATCGCGTCAGATCACCTTAGCTAGTCGAGTTACAGGCGCTACTGTTACTTCTCTTTATGATATTGATGTAAATATCGATGTGTATTTTTCCCATCCCTAGCCTTAGTGTTGTAGTCAGCGTGTCGAGATACAAATCCCCGAGCCGTGCGGAGGTTAAGAATTAATATCTCCTGAAGATATTAGAAGGCCTCTATTGAATGCACGCTTACTGGGTCTTATAGTAGGACCAAGATAAGTAGATGGAGGTTTTGATGACTACACAATTTCGTTTACAGTTAATGGGGGATTTGAAGAATAGAACATACTCATTCGTCATAATATCATAATTACTACTAATAGAAGAATAGAATACACTCATTCGTCATAAAATCATAATTATAAGTATACATTTTCTTTATTGTGCAATCCCTCTTTTCTCGTCCTTTCAACTCCTTTCCATCCAAAGGTTGCCTGGAAGAGATCGCTGTTAGCGATAAGGCCGCCGTTTGTGGCTTATTGTAAATAATTTTGTTTTGTTACTTTTTATTTTGACTTGTACCTATAAAGAGTTTATCTATCTACTACAATAATAGCTGCGCTCTGAGTAACTCCGATGTTAAAATAAGCATAAGCGTTAATCAAGAGTCTAAACTATGTTCTGAGCAAATTTCATCGAAGAAATCAGTTCAGCCATTTGAGTGTGAAGAAGTGACAAACATACACACCCATTCCCGTTCACACACGCACACATACACACAACCACACACAAACTTACGCATTCCTGAGTTTATTCTTAAATACGTTTATGTATATCGCATTAAACTGTTTAAACAGTGCTTAAAGTGAATTTTCAACTGTATAGTCAGTTGAAAATTCACTTTAAGCACTGTTCTCAGTTTTCCATTAACCGATTTTGACAAAACAATCTTATAATTAGGAGCGTTTTGGCAATTCTTCTATTTATATGTAATCTATGTAATATATAAATGAAATGTAAAACCGCGTTTCAATCCTTTGAATAGTTTCAAAGTTTTAATGTACCAGACCGATCAAATTTTCAAAATCAAATTTAGTTTCTTTTTCTCTTCTTTAATCGCCCCAGTGTTTTCCGAAAATACTTACATGTACAGATACTCGATTTTTACTGTCTTTTGGTTTGATAAGACGCCTTATGTTTTGAACATTAGAACTAGCTCGATTAACAAATCAATTCTATGCAAATTTTAACTTTAACGTTTAGTATTAAAGATTTTTCCGAGTGCAAAAATAGATTGTAACTTTGACACAGGCTAATTAGCTTCTACAGAAAAGAAATGAGTACTACCCTGGCTAAAACTGAAGGTACTTCTACTATCGATCGTGAAATGACCTTAGGTTAGAGTCAAGTGACCTCTTAACAGTCTTAAGGGTCATTTAACGGTCACTTGAGTCAGAGGACATTACTCAGCAGTTATTCTACTTGAAGAAAAAAAGAGCTTTTCATAGAAGTCCGTACCTAAAAGGGGCAAATAGAACCATTTTGTTGAAACTCTACTATCTGTCCATCTACCACCAGGCTGTATCTCATACACCAACAGGTTGACATTTTGACAACGAGGTATAGCAACAAAAATACAAATATTTCAAAAGGGAGCTCGGCTAAGGTGATCTGAGCGATCATCGAGGCTAAGCAACGGTCGATGCGGACAGTGTTTGGATGGGTGTCCATGCACAAGACTGTCGTTTTTCATCTGGGCGCTACCGTGGGTCAGATGATACGTTAAATTGTAGTTCTCGGCTGTTAGTCTTAGTACAAGCAGTTGTAAAGCCAAGTCAGAGGCCTTAGGGCGGCTTGAAAACCTTCGACATCAGAGCTTGGTCACTTAGCTCATACGAAGAAGAAGTATTATTATTTATTTATTATCATTCTGTACTTCTTCTTTTTACCACACTAATTAGCGACACTCAGGACTAAGGTAGAGTATGTCTAGTCTGGTATAACCACGTTTTACAATGGATTAGTTAAGATAAGTTAATAGGTTATTAAGATCACGTTTTTTCTTTACTTACTGTATCATGTATTTTGTATCCCTTTGTTTTTTTTTTGTACCGTATCCACATATTTCTGTATCCATGTTTAGGTAATTTCGCCATCATTTTAAATCCTCTTTGTTTTTCCTATGACTCAGACAAACTGCCATCGTTTCGTCTTCATTTTTCAATATATTCTATCTTCTACTTCATTTCACGTCGATTCACTTCGTTTAATGATAGTACGTATTTTTGCAGGCGTTTTATTTTGTTAAAGTACTATGCGACTAGGGCGGTGACATCAAATGTAGTAGGTATAATTAACAAAAATATACGCTTTTCTATGGGGCCCCCTTTCTTCTTCGTTTAAGCTAAGTGGACAAGCTCTAGTGTCGAGAGTTTTCAAGCTGCCCGAAGGCCTCAGACTTAGCTTAACGACTGCTTGTACTAAGACTAACAGCCGGAACCTACAATTCAACGTGTCATCAGGCTCACGGTAGCGGCCCGATACAAATTCCACTTTTCCACAAACCGACAGTCTTGTGTATGTCACCCATCCAAAGACTGTCCGCACCGACCGTTGCTTAGCTTAGATGATCGCGTCAGATCACATTAGCTAGCCGAGCTACAGGCGCTACACCCTTACTAATTGAATGGTACAAAACCAATGTCAGTATAAAAAAAATACAAAATAAAATAAAACAAACGTTTATCTCGAATAAACCAATTCGTTTAAAATCTCATTTGCTTATTTGTCAAAATTAACACATTTATTCCAATACTCCCAAATCGACAGAAATTACGGCTAGCCACAGTTTATTTTATAGCAGCAAATAGCTTAGGACTCCCAATGGATAGTTTACCCAGGCTTTGGAAATGGGATACCTGATTAAAGAGCTTAATTCCACAAAATCTAGACATTTAGGTCCCTAGAACTTTTATACTTGGTAAATACCTATGAAGCTTACCTTGAGTTTAGACCGGATTAGTCCCGTACGGCTTAGACTAATTTAATTCGTCTATGGTAACAGAAATAAAAGATATTATGAAATAATAATTGGCCAAGTGAGAGTTGGGCTCACGCAAAAAGGGTTCCGTACCATTGTTGTATGAGAGCTCCCATAAATATTATTTTTTATTTTATAATTTATTTTTAAAGTTAATACGTAATTAAATAATATTATGTGAATGTATAGAGGGTAATCTATATAGAGTATATAATATATAATAGTATATAGTAGTAAAAAGTATCTAGTAATATATATTTATATAATATAGAGGGTATATAGAGTACCAAATGTCGTTTTATAAAGATAGAGTTAAAAAATGCTTGCATTACATTTGTTGTATGGGAGCCCCCCTTAATTACCTATTTTTGTTTAATTTTTATAATTTAATTTGATAGTTAATGTACATTTATACATCCCGTGAAATTTTTAGGTGCTTTGCGTTCTACAAGCTACCGTTATTGATATATAGCAAAAAAATGTGGTTAGGTTCTTAAGTAATATTTGAAAAAATATGCCAGGCCATCCCAAAAATACATCGAAACCGCACTCAAATAAACCGATTCGAAACGACTTTTTATAAAACTTTCTTCTTCCCATATACACTTATGTTATTACACCTCGTCATTATGTTCCTTCCTTGTGTTCTTTCTTGCAATTGGTTGCCTGGAAGAGATCGCTATTAGCGATAAGGTCGCCAGTTAAGGCACTAGCTTTTATGTATTTTATGTGTTTTCTGTAATTTGTTCCATTTTTTTGTGAGTGTTTTAATAAAGTGTTTATCTATCTATCTATCTTCTCACTAGGCTATCAAAAAGGTCTCGCACACACAGATCGGTATAATAGTGGAAAAGTTCCTCCGGCGCGTCCCTGACACGCCCCCGGCCCCGGGTGAAGCCGGGACGCGGCCTTCTGCAGCTACAGCTCCCGGTATACAGGGTAACCTAGCGCCCGTAGCTCGGCTAGCCAAGGTGATCTGACACGATCATCTAAGCTAAGATCAACGGTAGATGCGGACGGCGTATGGATGAAAGAAAAACTTGTTAAGTACACGGCACCAACATAATATGCTTAATATCCCTACATGTAAAACAGCCCTTATGGGTAAAAGTGTGCTATCTATGGTGCCGAAATTGTACAACCAACTTGCCAAAATATTTATTGAACATAACTCGATCAGACCTAAGTATTTAAGAGCAGACTAAAACGTTATCTAGCAGACAAAGCATATTATGATATTGACAAATTTTAAAAGGATAAATCTCTAAAATAATAATTTTGTTTGTGATATTAGATACTAATTTAAATTCATAATATGACATTTTTAATTATTTTTTCTTATTCCAGTCTGTTCAATGTGTTCTTTTTTTCTCTTTAAACTTGTGTTGTTTGTATAATTTGTAAAATTGTATCCTTTTTGTATAAGTTTTTCTTTTAATTGCATGCCGAAAGGTTAAGAATATGGCGCACTCAAATTGTTATCTTTGTTATTTTTTATCTGCAATAATAAATAAATTTGAATTTGGAAAAAAAAGAAAGATTAAAATATAAGCTAGTCAACGGTCGATGCGGACGGTGTTTGGATGAAAGAAAGAAACATTTATTTTGAGACACGAACAACAAAGAAAGACAATACTCATAAAACATAAAAAAAAAATTTGGTGCCACAAAACCGGCCCCAGCTTAGCGTGTGCTGACTGCAAGCGGATGGGTGACCATGTACAAGACTGTTGTTTTTCAAGTGGAATTTTCATCTGGGTGCTACCATGGGTCAGATGACACGTTAAATTGTAGGTCCCGGCTGTTAGTCTAAGTACAAGCAGTCGTTAAGCCATAAAAAGATATTAACATATTTATAAGTCATTTACAATACCAAATTAAAGATTATTAATTTAAAATATATCAACTGAACTAAGATACAGCGGGGGAATGCCGCGAGTCTAATGGACTCGTATGGGCTTAATTTTGGCTTTTCAATTTTGGTATTGTTATTTTTTTTAAGTTTATAAAATTTTCGTTTTTAGTCTTCTTTGTAAATAATTTTCGCTTTATTCATATTATTATTCTTAATCTCGTTTTATTGGTATTTATTTATTTCCTTTACTTTTAAGTTTTTTTACAATAAATTGTATAAAAATAAAATACAAAAATAGAGTTAAATAGATATTATAATGTTTTATATTGACGTATTTTACGTTTTCTTCTTCTTCTTCCTTGCCTTATCCCACTAGGTGGGGTCGGCACAGCAAATTTTCCTCTTCCACTCTCCTCTATCAGCCGTCGTCTCTACACTCACTCCTTTCACTCTCATGTCCTCATTCACACACTTCATCCACGTCTTCTTTGGTCGGCCTCTTGCCCTTCTTCCTTGCACTTCCATTTCCATACATCTCCTACTAACGTATTTTACGTTTTATGTTTTATGTATTTTACGTTCCATACATCTCCTACTAACGTATTTTACGTTTTTATACTAACGTATTTTACGTTTTATGTATAATAAATGTAAGTATTTAATATTACAATTATATAATAAATTAATTAGTAAACTAAGATACTGATATCTATTACTCAAAGCAAACTCAATAAATAATTTTCGATTTTCTTTGCTTAAACTAAGAAGAATTTAAGCCTTATTCTTGTTGTAACCCTGTATTTTGTGACAACTTAATTTACGCACTGAACTGCTTCAGACTAATTTATTATCTAGTAATTAATGTTAGCGTCTAGATTCCAACCACTCTAATTAAATCGTCGAAAATGTAATTAAACTGTTTATCTAGATAGGTCAAAATAGAGGCGGTAGTTTTCGAAAATTTATTGTAGGTATTCAAATATAGGTAACTATTGGAACGAAGTTTCTTATCGCGCGTAATGAAAGCGGGCTAGACGGAAAAAAATCTTACGAAAAGTTGTCACGACACTTTTTGCGCACGGTATGGCAACATCGCATCTCCAAAATTTGTTCGGAAGTAAAATACGGCTATCAATGAAAGTATTCACTAATTGACAACAGCGCCATTCGTTTCAGATGGAGTTGCGATTGAGCCTACTGATTAAGTTTATATTACACTAGCTGACCCGGAAAACATTGTTTTGTCTCACTTAGGGGTATAAAAAATAGATAGTGTAGCTTATATGACACGTTCGTAGATTTACCATAGCAGCGCCATCACTTACTCAACCCAGTCGAAAGGTATCGACATCTGTTAGAATCATTTGGAGTTAACAGATAATTGTGACTGTCAAATAATAACAGACAATATATAGCAATAAATTAAAATTGCGACTATAATTTGGGGTTTAAACTATCCTATCTCTCAAGTTGGATCGAACTGCACATGGTGTGCGAATTTTATTATAATCGGTTTAGTGGTTTAGGAGTCCATTGAAGACAAACATTGTGACACGAGATTTATATATATTAAGATTATATTTCAATATTTTTTATAAATTAAAAATAAAAATACTATTCCTTCACTAATTAATCGAAAAGAACTTCGTTCCATCCGGGTGTCCCTTGAGACCTCTCAAAATTTTTATTACATTAAATATAAGTAAAGGAATAAGGGCAAAAGGTGTTCACTGAAAATTACATGGTTTTTAGGTTCCGTGCCAAAACGGTACCAACGGGACTCCATTATTAGGCGACGATTACATTAGTAAAGCTAAAACTCATACAAAATACATATACAAAAACGATTTAAAGTTGTATTTTTTTTTGACACTTTCACACACGGCTGGTTAGCCCCATACTGAACCATTCTAGCTCGTATTATGGTTGCTAACACAAATGATATACTACATATACATACATACATATTATATATAAATACATATTAAACACCCAGACCCACAGCCAACAAATTTAGTTATGCACAATGATGTTGACCGGGCCGGGAATCGATCCCGGAACCTTCTGATTAGCAGTCCGGCATGGTAACCTATACGCTAACGAGGTCGTCAAATGTTGTTACTTCGTCATGTTCAAACGGCTGAACCAATTTTGATGTGAAGATAGGATAGATTTTGGATTAACGCATAGGCTATTTTTTTTATTCCGAAAACAGTTGTGGTTCTCATGGAATACACAAATAACTTACAAAATCTATATTACTCCTTCACTTTCCAACGGCTGGACCAATATCGATGATATTTACTACAAAGATAGCTTAGACCTTGGATTAACTCATATCCTAATTTTTTATAGATAGATAGATAGATAATACTTTATTGGACACAAACTTAAAACGAAAACTAAAGATATAATAATAACTAAGAACAAAAAAATTGTGTGCCACAATTGGCGGCCTTATCGCTTAAAGCGATCTCTTCCAGGCAACCTTTGGATGGAAAGGAGTTAATAAACAACTAAAAAAGGATTTTATCCCGGATTAACTTCTTTATATCCCGGATTAGCGCGGGTCACACTGCGGGACACAGCTAGTAATAAAAGTATTATAGTAATGTAAGTACTTATTCTCCATACCAAAACCGTCATTAATTATATAATGAATCAGGATTAATGTCAGGGAAGATGATAAAGTACATCCCTTTGATTCAATGTGACACCGGGAAACGAGACACCATGGGATTAAGCCATGGAATTTAACGCTTGAAATACTATGACGAAGGTTCAAAAGATTTTACACACGTTTTAACATAATTAAGTATTACGAGAAGATAGTAATGTTGAATAAACATGAATATAACAGTTAGCTAATAAATTGGCTTGAATAAAATATAAAAGAAGAGTTGAAAGGTGTCTTCTAGGTAAGCGTGCCACATCGTAGGCTACAGCGCAGCTTAACATCAGGCAAGCTGTAGTTAAACGCAAACATGTCCTACAAACCTAGGAATAAAAAAATTACTTAGCGCTAGCCCATTTAATGTAAAAAAGTATGTACATAATTTCATTAGGTGCATATTCAATATCAGTATACAATTTATTTTAATTAGAACTATTTAATTTTTGAAAACTAGACTACCTAGAGACGTAAGTAAATGATTTTGTAATTGATTATTGATTAGAATTTAGGTGAGTATTTATTAATTTTAGAAGACATTTTTGTATTTTTTTTTGCTAATATAGCATGCCTAAAGACGAAGAGTGTGAGGGACATAAAAAAACCTGTAATAACCTAACCTTACCCATTCTGCGATAAATGACTTGAATTTGAATTTAGTTAAAAAAATATAAAATCAAATCAATGACTTAAAAAAAAACACCAATAATCAAAAAGCTCCTACAAGAAAGTTAATAGCAAATTCGTTTCGGTATTTCGTTTCGTAATCTCCGTGGAACGTTCGTCATCTTTTCCACGTTAATTCTGATTAATGATGCTCGGGATTGGATTCCCTTTCTAATGATGTCGGAATGAGATTGTTTTGCTGAGTGCTGGTTTACACGGGCGAGATTGTTTTGGCAGGGGAAATATTTTGGAGAATTTCAGAATGATTCTTTTTTTTGACATTATATTGACATTTTTATTTTGTATTTGTATAGTATTTTTATTTTTGATTGTGTATGAATTATTTGAATGTTGTTTTTATGTTAATTTTAAGTTCATTTAAATTTGTATTAATTGGTGTGTTGTATTAAATTTATCAATAGTGTAACTCGTCTGTGCGGTGCTAATTTGATAGATAAAATAAAAATAAAATAAATTCTCTTTGCCATTTCCCAAGATGTGTGGTCGGCAAAGCCCGTTCTTTGCTTCCACAATATTGCGTGGTATGGACATGTGATGCGTAGAGAGGAGATGCATGTCACTAGGAGATGTATGGAAATGGAAGTGCAAGGAAGAAGATCAAGAGGCTGACCGAAAAGGACATGGATGGAGTGTGTGAATGAGGACATGAGAGAGAAAGGATTGAGTGTGGAGATAACGGCTGATAGAAGAGAGTGGAAGAAGAAAATTTGCTGTGCCGACTTAAGTGGGATAAGGTAAGGAAGAATATTCAATCAGCCGTCATATCTACATTCACTCCTTTCTCTTTCATAACCTCTGGTTCGATCACATGCAAAAGTGTGTGACTTGTTATGCTTTACGGTGAAGGAACACAACGTGAGGAAACTGACACGTTTGAAGACTATACTATACCCGAAGACGTGTGTCATCCGCCAACCCGCACTTGGCAAGTGATGTGGTGGATTATGGCCTATATATCTCCTCGTGAGAGAAGGCCCCGTGTTCCAGCAGTGGGAACATATAGCGGGCTGCTTATGCTGAGCTTGGCCACTATAGCTCACACGAAGAAGAAGAACTACGAATAATTATGGTGCAACTGAACCTACATTTTTATTTTAATCTGGTTTGGTTACATCTGCAATCAAGCACATCCCAAAACATAGCTAGATAAGCAAGGCCTTGTTAGGCTCGCGATATATCACCTGTCACCGCGTGGTGATCAGTTACTGTCGCTCGCTGATAAGCAGATAGCCTTATCTGATAGCAGGCCGTTACACATAGGGTGCCTAGATAGCCACAGATTTTATGGTTTGATTATTTATGCCTACCAAGTTCAATGTCTTTATTTAGTATTGGACTTGTTAAAAGTAGTATAGGTATTAAAAAGTAGTAACATAAAGATATTTTAAATTTAATGCGAAAACAAGGGCATGTCTTTATTTAATATACGACTTTTTAAATAGTAAAAAGCAGTATAGGTATTAAAAATTTAATAATGGACTTTTGTAATAGTAAAAGGTAGTACAGGTATTTAAAATTGAATAATGGGTATTTTTTAAATAGTAAAAAGTAGTATAGGTATTTAACATTTAATAATGGTCTTTTTTGATAGTAAAAGGTACTATAGGTAATAAAAACTTAACGCAATGAAAAGGGCGAAATCTATAATTTACAGTTTTTTCGTTATAAATCGTAAACGATAAAAAAATATCGAAAAAATTGCATAAAGACCGTCTAATGAACAACTTTAAATATTAAGACATATTTTGGTATCAATCAGATTTATCAATATGAAAGCAAACTGTAATTAGCAAAGTTTAATTATGGATTTTTTAAACCAGATTTTTTAGAAGTCATCGAATTGATCACCTAAACATTGAAAATCGACTGTGTCGAATATTTAATGCAATTTTTAAGTTTTATTTATCTCGTCTTTTAAGTATTTAAGTAATGATTGTAGTGTGACTTGCCTTAAAAGTATTTGGCCATTTATAGCCAATAAAGTTCTGTTTCTAGTAATTTTGCTACGTACTCTTTCATTTCGTATGAGTGGTTGAGCTCTAGTGTCGGGAATTTTCAAGTCGCCGTTTTGCGCATCAATTTTGGCAATTCAATTTCAAAGATTATTTAATAAATTTTGTGTTATCTCAATTTGGTTTCTACTATACTAGTACTTTAAATGGTGGGTTTTGAAGTTATGTGTTAAACTGAAAATTCTTGGTTTGGAAATTCGATAAAAATTTCCACATATTTTATATAAAACTCCATTCAAGACTTCGTTGACTCTAGAGTCAAATTTTCAAGTTCGAAATTTATTCCGCGAATGTCAAAACAAAGTAAAAAAGTGTCAAATTTATTCATGTTTTAATTTGTAGAACACAAATTCCATGGAATATGGGTCATAACCTAGTCTCGAATAATTTTCAATTTAAAATCTGAAGCTTATAATCTCGAAATCATTATATTTTAAGTTTTTGCGTTCACTGGACTAGTTTTTTTTACCCTGCACATGTTAAAGGGCCTACACATAGAAACTAAAAACTATCTGTAAATAAATAAACTCGTTTTTAACCTTTCAGAAAGTGTAGGCTGTAAGACCTACAGTTTAATCTGTGACGTAGGTATAATTTAACGGTTTGTAGGTCTGAGTCCGACAAAGCATTTCACTAAAATACACCCTCGCAATGCTTTTGACCTTTTCGCGTCGAACCAACGATTTTGAACCGAAACAAAGCTTGTCCCGGAAAACGTACGCGTATTATGACCACTTTTATGGCGTGCTTTATTTTAAATACTAAAAAAAATTAGGAAGTAAAGAGGACCACATTTTTTAACTTACGAAAATAGTACGTACATAAATTAAGCAATGACTTTATTCGGAAGTTTAGCGATTTTTGTAAAAAAAATATTTTAGAATCTAATCAATTTCTTAAAATATATAATAATAAAATTGATATTTTTTATTGAATAAACATTGAAAAAAAAATGACAAAAAATATAATAAAATATACAATTTTTTAAAATATAATTATAATGTTTTGTTTGATTGGGATTATTAGAATTTTTTTTTTATAATTAATGTGTCATTTTAATTCACGTCAGTGTACGAAACAATACATTCACGTATTGTAAGAAATACATTTTAGATTTTCCCAACAGCTATGTTATTCCAAAAATTACAAGACAAAAGTTGTACCACAAAGATATCATACACTAAAATCATAAATTAAACAAATAAAATAATACTATATATATTAGAAAGTTACATTAACTAAAAATTTGTAGACTAATTTATAGATTTACTGACTCAAACAGGATATTTGAAACTAAAAAAAATACTAAATAAATAACCGTAGTAACTGTAATTTCTCTTAACATTATTCAGTTTTCGGCAATCCACCTTATATACAAGTCATAGCGCTGAGCCCACATCAAGCCTTATTGATCACGCGAACAAAGGACTGACCTGCTTGACGATGAGCCTGGCGACCCGCGGGCTGGCGAACGTCACGAACCCGTAGCACTTGGAGACACCAGCTCGGTCGTAAATCACCCTGGCCGCCGTCACCGTCGCAAACGTCGAGAAGAACTTCCAGAGGTCCTCATCCGTCGTCGTCAGAGAGAAACCCCCCACGAAAATCCTATTGTGGATAACTGTCCCGAACTTGGGCGCGTCCGTCGGGGGCAGGGAGTCGTCCGTGTCGTCCTCCGGGGAATTCAACAGAGCCTTCAGCTTCTCGTGGGGGTCCGTCGCTTTCCTGTTGTTAGCCGCGTTCTCCTCCACCATGTGGGCACAGCTAGCCGATTCACTCCTAATATACCTCTTGACGCCACTCTCCATTTTTACAAACTGTTTAAAAACTAATATAACATGTTCCCTTGTTTACTAAACTAAAATATCTAGCGAGAACTAAGCGGACTGTGTTCGGGGAGGCAGGCGACTGAGCCCCGGAGCGCTATCGATTTCTTGCCTCGTGTTGCCTTGCGCAGCGGGTATCGCAGACTATCCCGACTATGCTGATAAAAAAACAAACGAGATAACGCTGTGTGATTTTAGATTATTGTGATACGAACTAAAAATAGTGTTTGAGCTATAGTCGGCCGCTATTTTTACTGGGCGACGGAACTGGGTCAGCGGTTGACTCTTAGTTTTGTGCATCGGTTCTTATCTTGGTGTGAATTGTCGTTTGTCACATGTAGGTGGCGTCTGTGTGCGCCGCTCGCAGATTTTTGCATGCGTGTGAGACTCTGACTGTATATCTACAGCCTGTAGGATACAATCATTACTGGTTTTATCTAGTATTTTTATTATCCTGGACAGATTCTCAGCTCCCAGCTTCAGCCCAGAATCTATCGTATGACCCTTAATTTAGCCGAAAACTTACTTTTTGTAAAAACCTACCTACCGTCTGAATTAAAATTGGAATAGAATAAGAATAAGAATATATTTATTGTGGAGAGAAAGCGAACATGCAAAAGAATTACATTAAAAAAATTAAATCAATCTTTCAAGAGTAGACAATGTACAATCAAACATTTTCTATATTCCCGCCAATTTTTATCACATCAAGTTGCAATTTGCTTGCTCGCTACTCACCAGTAAATACTCAATCATGTTCAAATAAAGTCAAATCATACATTTTTATTAAATAATCTAAAATCAAAATTATCAAAGCCTAGGCCCCAATATTTAAATTAAAATAAATATTTTACAGTAAACCTTTGTCAAATCTATTAAGATTTTCACTTGTATTAGCATAAATTACAGCGGTAACAATTATAGCCTAATTACACTAAAGTGAGAAGCCAATATAAAGGAAATAATTATTTTATATTCTTTTTGCTGTCAATGCCAATTCTATATAACTGACAAGCGATGTGACCAGTTTCAGCAATTTTTATTCGTACTAGCAAATGTCACTCTATAATTTTGATATGAACTGATGATTAACATATGATAATTATGTCAAATTAGAAGCTTCAAATATATCAATTACAACGATAATTTAGTTGGTTCTAATAATATGATGTTACCGATCATTTTAAAACTACAAAAATTTAAAGAAAATATATTTTTTTGTCACAGAGTTTTTTTTTTACTAGTAATAAAAAACTTAATTATATTGTGTATTTGTTTTATGTACAAAATTGTAACAGCATAAAAGGAAAATATAATAGCTAAAAGAGGAAGATCTTGAAGGACATATTTTTTAGACCAAAGCAGAAGATGAAAGTCACATCTTATAGGGTGGTCAAGGGGTTAGCCAAGGATAAAAATATAATCTAAAAAAACATCCGCGGACTGAGGCCAGCTCTTAAAATATTGATTGGTTGAATGTACAATATTTTATAATTATTATCGAAACTTAAGATTTCATTATGACATAATTGACTTGTTTGAATGTAATATTATGATGAACAATGATGGCAAAGTGGGTTACATTCGCAGAGGCACTATAAGTAAAAATTTATTGAGTTCGATTTATTGTTCCTTTACAGTTTTCATATTATTGTGTGACAGACTGGCAACTTGTTATGGCATGTTTACTTTTAATGGAATGGTCACACTGTCTGCCTTGATTGCAGAATGATTGCAGATGCTAAATATTTGTTTGTATTTTTGTGCATTAATTTACTTTCCCCAGTGCAATTTTAGTGCAAAAGTACATTGTTAACTCCCTAGTTTAAGTTAAACTACGATGGTGACCTTAATTGTGCCGTGTTCATGATATATTGAAGAGAAAATTGTGCGAATCAACTGTAGTGGTGCGAAAAAACTGTAACTAGGAATTTCTTAAGTTTTCACAGTGTACAAGAAGTCTTGGTAAGTGAGTTTATGTCGTAATTCCTTCATATCGTCCTCTCATTACGATAATTAGCGGATATTGTTGTTATTGCACTAATTTTTGTTGTAAAATAGCGGTAAAAATTGATAGGGATCTACGTTTTACCTTCATTTCAAATGTTTAAAATCTAGACGAGGAGTATCGATTACCGGTTTTACTATAAAAGCTTGTATTTACTTGTAATGTTGGTAACATACCTATCCATGTAAACAGGTTCCTACAATTTGACACCTGATACCTACTGCAAATGTTTTGTAGGTAAGAATTTTGCAATTCCTGTTTCGACATTCGCCTATGTTGCCTGAGCCTACTACTGCCTCTGAAAGTTGTTATTTATTACTAAACTACTTGTTCTACACTTAATAAAAAAATAGTGAAAATTTATTTATTTATTTATTTATTTGATTTATAGGTGAGCAGCATTATGCTGATGTGCCTATATCACACTGAGTTGAAATTATTTATTTTAATAGTTCACATAATGTCCACTGTTCAATGTCAATGTTTAAAGTTCACTAGTGCACTGATCACAGGTTAACAAGAGATGTTTAAAATGTTTATTATTTGTTAGACTTATTCCAACTTTTAATAATAGGTACTTCATGTTAGTGTGACCGTTGACAATGCGGCAAAATTAAGATGCCTTATATTACAGTTTACAAAATTTAGTAAAAATATACTTGAATTATTTTAGTATGTATATACAAATTATAAGTCTGAATATTAAGCACAGAAATCAAATTCAAGACATCTGAGATGCTCCTATCTTAAAATTTGTGTGTGAATTAAGTCAAACTATATTTAACTGTTAATTTAATGTTAATTATTTATTTTTATTTATTTATTTGATTTATAGGCAAGCAGCAAAATGCTGATATGCCTATATCACACTGAGTTGAAATTAAATTTTTAACAGACCCACACCTTCGGCTGTGGTGTCTCCCAAACCACACTGAAAGACCACCTCAGTTGCGAAACCTCCCCGAAAACCCCCGGAGCGAAGTTCTGCAACCTACTGGTGCCACTCCATCTAGAACTTACATACTGGGAATACAAGTCTAGGCCCGCCTCGACAATGCGGGGCCCCACGGGGGGGAGAAGTGAAACATACCTATTATTATTCTTTGATGGGGGTGGTCAGACCTGCAGTGACAACCCGCAGGAGGCATATTGTACATTTCCCCCTACCAGCCTACACAAGCCATCCAAACTCTTTAAAATAACAGACTACTACTTTAAAAACCGGCTTGATAGCTGGCTGCAGAAAACAAAAAAAACTCTTGCTAACCTGTGATCAGTGCACCAGTGGACTTTAAACATTGACATAGTACAATGGACATTTTATGAACTGTTAAAAATTTAATTTCAACTCAGTGTGATATAGGCATATCAGCATTTTGCTGCTCGCCTATAAATCAAATAAATAAATAAAAATTAATAAATACAGTCTTGAGTCACTGGCATAGCTGTTCCACAGTCTTTGTGTTAGATGTTATGGTACTTTTATTAGAAGAAAAGAATGCCTAATTTGGTATTACTAGCTCTTAAGGTGTCTGCTAGAACAGACTGTTAGGTGTTTGGTGACAGATTTTCTACGAGAGGGTGGTAGTTAGCCAGGAGAGCACTAGAATATGCTCTATTCTTATAGTAACTTGAATGTGAGTGAAAGTAGGAAATCTGTTGTTTACTACAAAAATTATCTACAAAACTTCAATAACAATATGTCAGATGTTTATGCTCGTCCAAGGTAGTTGTCCGTAAAGGTTATCTTTAACTTTCTCGGTCAGCCTTGGTTAGTGCCTATTCTCTATCTTGAATGTACTTTGTACTTCAGTAAAACATCTTTCAAAATAGGTCACAGATTTCCTGTTAAAAAGTGGTGTTGAATATTTTTAAGTTATGTGCCTACTGTTTCATTAGCATCTAAATAAATGAAATTTAATTGATAACAGAGAAGGAAACAGTTTAACGCATTTTTAACTGCATTATATACCTGTGGGTTAGTTACTGTTAGTCTTATTACAAGTTTAGTAGTTATTTAAGGATGTCAGAGGGCCTCAGTGGCTTAAAACCTTTTGCATATGTAAAGAATGAAACACAGTTTGCACCCTAGTTAGCAGTTTGCCTCCACCTTCATTGGGTGAACCACGAAGGTGTGGAATTCTTTGCCAATCTCCCTGTTTTCCGAAAACTACAATCATGCAGTTTTCAAAGCAAGAGTGAACCGATTTTTTCTGGGTAAGCGCGCTCACCTTAGATCATAATATTGGGTACCATCAGGTGAATTGTGATGAAGCGCAAGCCTATTTATTGTAAAAAAATATGAGTATGTTTGTGAGTCCTGGGTTTAATAGATAATGTCTATTGTTGTGGTAGTGGATTACTGGAGACATATTTTAAACAACAGCATAAATTATTGTGAATTTGCATACACAAGGAAATCATAATCATAATCATATTTTTATTTAAATTGGTTTGTGTAGGTGCTAATTTGAAAATAAATAAATTGTTTAGTCCTTTCTTCAAGTTGGTTTACTGGTTATATTACTACTGGTAATTATAATAGTAGCTCATAACTCAGTAGTTATGAGCCTAATAAAGTCTTGGTATCAGGCAAACAGTGTTGCTAGTACTTTTGTTCAAGAACTACTTATGTATATGACTCATATCATCAATAAATAAAATATTTGCAAGTTCCTTCATTGGTTATACAAGTGAGAGGTTTTTTTAGGCATTTGACCAGCATGGACCACGCAACACTGTAGCCTAAGGTGGAGCATGCCTAGCCTGGAATATCCGGCTGTTAAGGAGGCTGCTAGAACAAACTGTTAGGTGGTTGGCGACATATTTTTCAACTTGAGAGTGTTTGCTAGTTAAGCAAGCATTAGAAAATACACTATCCCCATACTATGGTTTCTTTACGATGTTTACCACATCACTGAAAGCTCGACCTTATTGGTGGGGATCGAACCCATGACCTTTGAGATGTGAGGCAGCTATTTGCCTGTCTGAGCTGACATTCTTCTCTAGTCTTCATAAGAAGTCTAGTCTATAACGACTAGTAACGGTATTGACTCGGGTTATAATGCATAATATTGTGCAACATTATTAATAGCTTTTATCAAGCTACATGACCTATCACAGTGCCATCCTGTCTGCGTGGAATATTCCTATGTTATTAGCTAGAAAGTTATTGTTTCACACTTTGTACTGTTATTGAGATTGATGTGATTAATTTTCTTAATATTAAATAAATTTTAGGACACATTTGACACACGTCTGATTAGTCCACGTGATGCTCTTCTCGTTCTATGTTGGCATCTAAGCGTTATCTAATAATTGGCCAAGTGCAAGTCGGGCTAGCCTATGAAGGGTTCCGTACAATTGTTTTATGGAGACCCCCACTTAGATATTAATTTTATGTTATTTATTTTTGAACTTAATACACAATTAAATATTCTGTGAATATAATACAGAGGTTTTACAAAATGTCATTATAAAGATGAAGTATAAAAATGCTTAAAAAATACCAACGTTATTTGTATGGCCCCCCTTAATATCTATTTTATATTAAATTTATAATCTTATATGAAAAACATTATATTGACATATAGGTACCAAAAAATAGGAAAAACACAATATAGTATGCCCTCCCCCCTTGATATTTACCTTTTTTTATTTATTGTAATAGCGGCACGGAATATACATATCTTGTGAAAGTTTCAGCTTTCTAGCTAACTATTATGGTTTGTGTGATACAGCCTGGTGACAGACAGACAGCAGAGGCTTAGTAATAGGGTCCCATTTTACCCTTTTAGGTACGGAACTCTAAAACGCCATAGTACATAAAGGTCTGAGCTGTTCCGCTACATAGATATTGTCGAGTAAATAGCAACTTATTATCTAAATGAGCATTTCTCTGGTGACACATAGATAAGAAATGTACAGTTAAGTTCAGTTTATAATGGCATTGGTGATATTTATTCTTGTGATCTTTCTGATGTTGAGAGTGAACGGATGTTTCAGATTGATGTGAGAATATTATTTCCAGTTTCTTTTTTTTAATGATGATTTTTTTATTTATAGTGTCACGGACAATACATAACTTGTGAAAGTTTCATCTTTCAACCTATCAAGGTTTCTGATGTACAGCCTGGAGACAGACAGCAACCAGACAACGGATGTTTAGTATTAGGGTCCTGTGTTTAGTTTTTAGATACGGAACCCTAAAAACAAAAAACTGGTTCACACATACACTCTGTATTGAACTATCAATGTACAGTTTATTGTAAGAAGTTAATGAACACAAATATAAACAAACTGATAAGACAGTTTCATTTTTGATGTTAGTAACCTTATTTAGTTATTTTGTGACGTCTTCAGTAAGTGTTACTTTTCTTTGCAGAAGTGCTCAGGTTTTGTCATGGTGTCAGTGTTTTTAGCGAGTCTTTTAAAATATCTTGACACCAGAGCTCAGCCACTTAGTTTAAACATAAATGAGTGACAGTTTGTTTGTTATGTAGTAGATGTAAAAATGTTTTATATGTGTAATCAATAAAGAATAATATTCATAGAAATATGATTGTTAATTTTAAAGCTCAGAAACCTCAAGACACTGGAAAATGTTGTATATGTAAGTGTTTTAATAAAAATTGTTTTGTATACTTACAGAACCCTTAGACTTTGCAGTCCGTCCATCTGTCTGTCACCAGGCTGTATCTCAAAAACTGTGCTCTTTATTTATTTATTCATTTAGTATCATAATTACTGTACCCTATACATAGGGTATAGCTATATGTAACTTAATCTATGTATTATTATTGGTAGACATATTCATGTATTGACGACCTCGTTGGCGTAAAGGTTACCATGCCAGTCTGCTAATCAGAAGGTTCCGGGTTCGATTCCCGGCCCGGTCAACATCTTTGTGCTTAACTAAATTTGTTGGCTGTTGGTCTGGGTGTTAAATATGTATTTATATATAATATGTATGTATGTATATGTAGTTTATCAGTTGTGTTAGCAACCATAATATAAGCTAGAAATGTTTCAGTATGGGGCTAACCAGCCGTGTGTGAAAGTGTCCTAATATTTATTCATTTATTTATTTATATGTCCTTATTTATTTACTTATATCTAGATAAAATCCTAAAATACTGAAACAATTAATATTGAACTGTAACATAAACTGTACATTGTGTGGTCTATTTTATGTAATCTTCAAAAAATCGGTACATTATAATAGAATTTGGCAGTGAGATATGTCTTTAGCTGATTTTGGAAGTTTGTTTGATTTCTTATGTTATGTTTATAAAGTTGAATGATGATTTTTTGTTGCCGCTATAACAGTTCATACATATACCAGAATAATATAAATACTTAAAGGGGGTCCTATACAATAAACATGACTCATCGCAATTTTTTTCTTGATCTTTATAAGGAAAATTGGTTGACGCTTGAAATATTCACAAAATAAGTATATCTCTTTGAATAAAATAAATTAAAATAAATATTTAGAGAGCTATCAAACCATTTACTAAAAAAAAAAATAGGAAATAGTACGGAACCCTTCCTGTGCGAGCCTGACATGCATTTGGCCAATTATTTTATTCTTATTCGGCACTAAAACCAGTTAGCTATATCATAGACAAAATATAGTACCTATATTTTGACAAAATATAGTATATTTTGACAAAATATAGTATATTTTGTCTATGGCTATATATTTTACTTATTTTGTTATTCAATTTCCTTTTAATACAACATTGACTAAGATTTGGCTGCAGTTTAAAAAAAAACAACTGATAGGTTTGCATTTGCCTACAGCTTGCCTGGTGTTAAGCAATACTACGGTCTAAGTTGTTACGCGCTTACCTAGAAAAATAGAAAACTTTAAGTAGATAACAAGGCTCCCGAAAGTAAAGGTTTATTAGAAAAACAAATAATACTTAATCACTGAATAAACCTTCGCCAATATTTTTTATTATTTAAGATTCTAATTCATTGTAAAATTAGAATTTCAAATTTGTTCGAAGCCAGTCTTTTGCAGTCTATCTGTAGATTGATCTTACAAAACACCAAATATAAATAATAAAATGTAAATCATTTTGTTGCAATGTAATCTTTTTATATTTTAAGATAAACAAGTCTGATTGTTTCGTAATACTATATTATTTTTCTTATAATATTTTTTCGTAATTATATTGGCCCCAGGTCGATTTTTTTAACCACAATCCAGAAAGGACGTTTTTAATTATTGATTCACAATTTTCCTTTGTTGTGTTTGTTATGGCCAGGAGAAGAAGGTCCTTATGACAGATAAGTTTTTTAATGAAATAAAATAATTTAATTTTTTTATTTGAAATGAAATAAAATAAAATAATTTTATTTGCGTAGCCACAGGTAATATAGAAACATGGAAAATAATATAAAATGTCCCTTGTAGGCTACCGCATATGCCGTGTGCAAAAAGTTTATTTCAAAGACTAAAGGTATTTTAGTGTAGGTATGACTTATATTTGCATTAGTAATAAGACCTTTTTTTATTAATTCTACTAATTCGGATTAAATCATCACCGTTAAGACAGGACAACGCCTGTCCTATTAGCTAGTAGATATGTACATATGGTATATGTTTTGATACCAGTCAAGTGTTACTGGGAAATCCCAATGCCTCAACTACTAACGGGCTTGATAGTAAATAGACGACATCCTTATATACTATACATACATTTGTATGTACAATAGAATATCTAGATATGTGTGTAGATAGGTCAGACTCAGAATGATGTCATACATTGTGCGTTGCGAAAATAGTGCTAGGTATTTCATTCTATTGAATAATAGGTACATAGTGAAAATCAAAGCGCCTGTAGCGGGGCTAAATAAAGCGATCTGACGCGATCATCGAGGTTAAGCAACGGTGTAAACGGTCAGTCTTTGGATGTTTGATCATGATTAAGACTTGATAGCCGGTTATATAAACATTATTCAAATATGCCTTCCGAAAGTTTTAATACAGTGATGAATAAGACTTGTTTCAAAAAGTAACATTTTCATCAGGGTGCTACCGTAAATCGGAGAGAATACACACACACATATATACTTACACACTCACACTCACGCACACGCACAAACACACTTATAACACTAGTAACATGTCGATTTTCTATCGGTTGCATTTCGGTGCGTCTGAATTTCATCAGCTAATTCCTACGGCCCATTTCCATTATCGGACGAGCACGAAGACGGCTAGGAAGCACCGCTATACAGTTGAAGTTCCAAAAATCCGCACGAAACGTTTCGCTTCCACGTATATTGTGCGGCCCATTAAACTGTGGAACTCTTTGCCAGAATCCCTGTTCCCTCTGAACTATAACCTCACTGTCTTCAAGGCGAGAGTGAATCGGTTTCTTCTAGGCAAACGCGCTCCACTCTAGATCGCAACATTACATAACATTAGGTGAGTTGCTATCAAGCGCTTGCCATCATAAAAAACCCCATTTTTCGTCGGGGGATAAAAAGGAACATGGTTCTTTTCGTCCTAATATGACTGAAGAACAACATTTCTTGGACCCACAATTTAACA
This sequence comes from Mellilla xanthometata, assembly GCA_035578125.1. Lineage (NCBI taxonomy): Eukaryota > Metazoa > Arthropoda > Insecta > Lepidoptera > Geometridae > Mellilla > Mellilla xanthometata. The sequence goes on along the minus strand of JAPUBQ010000048.1, from coordinate 438,692 downwards.
CGTTCTTCTGACCCACGGTAGCGCGCTTGGATCAAATGCCACTTTAAAATTACGGTCTTGTGCACGGTCTCCCATCGAAAGAGCGTCCGCACCGACTGTTGGTTAACCTTGCTGATCATGTTAGATCAGCTTAGTTAGCCGAGTTAGAGGCGCTACTTTTTTTTATTAAATAACAGTCGTATGCACGGTCTCCCCTCCAAAGAGTGTCTGCGCCGAGCGTTGGTTAACCTCGCTGATTGAGTTAGATCAGCTTAGTTAGCCGAGCCACAGGTGCTATTAGTCATGGGCGGGGAGAGCAGCGGCAATGCGCGAAGCGGTCCTGCATCCCTGCCCCCGTCGTGAGATGGGACACCGTGAGGTTTTAGTCGGTAGTGACGGCCGTTCTGGGCGTCGAGTCCGACATACCCCGCTCGCCTCCCCCAGGCTTGTAGCGGGAGATGCGTAAATGCATTTCCTCACGAAAAAAAACAAAAAAAGGTGCTACTAGTGAACGTGACTCATAGTGAACGTGTCCTTGCAGGCGTGATGGCGGGCGGGTACGCGTGGTCGCGGCGGGTGGGCGCGCGCGTGCGCACGCTGCGCGGCCTCGTGCTCGACACGCACCGCGCGCTCGCCGACATCCGCGATATCATCTCTCTCGGTGAGTACATATAGCAAGCGATATACTTACTAACTTACTGGGTTGGCGCGTCGACCCGAATCTGATCCTGGCCTCCGATACTAGGTGAAGCTACTGTTCACGGTCCTGTGACATCTCCATAGCTCAAGCAACCCACTATACGTTCCCACTGCTGGCACTCTCAGGTGGAGAGAGAATAGGCCATAATCTACTTTGCTGGCTCTGCAGGTCTTCGTATATTGCAGTCCTCAAACGTGCCGGTTTCCTCACCATGTTTTCCTTCACCGTAAAGCGAGTGTAAATCCACAAATAACTTGTAATCTTATCTAATATATAAAATTTCCATGTCACAATGTAAGCTACCGTATTCCTCCGAAACGGCTTGACCGATTTTTACCAAATTTTATATGCGTATTCAGGTCTGAGAATCGAATACTATCTATTTTTCATACCCCTAGGTCAGGCAAAACAATGTTTGCCGGTAGCCGCTAGTAAAGTTATAAATAAAGCTGTCAAAGTTTTGATCCTGTAAAAATCAACTCTCTAGACATAAGAGGTTCATTATACACAGCAGACGGACAGACAGACGGACGTACAGCGAAGTCAGCGATTGGTACCAAACTGATCTAAATTTTCTTAGGGTTGTTCCTTAGACAAACTATTAGTTATTTTGTCAATGCATTTTAACTGTTTATATCATTTATATTGATAAAACTATTCATTAATGATTTTGCCCATACCCGCTCCTCAACGTAGAAGCCCTAACGCTTGCGCATTGCCGCATTCTTCATAGTTTTCAACAAGTTTCATATTCAACAAACGAATCTTCATCACTTTCAGACCCGAGCATCGTGACGTTCGTACAAGACATCGGCCAACAGTGCGTCCGTAACACTGCCCTCGTGGTGTTAGGGAGCAGCAGAGCGGCGCGGGCGAGGCTCGTGCACTGTCTGCTAGCGCGCAGGTTGCTGCCTGAGGAGTTGCCGCGAGGCGGCCGGTGGGTGAGTGTCTCCCTGGACAGTTAGACCGTCGCCATGGCAACGTGTCCGTAACACTGCCCTCGTGGTGTTAGGGAGCAGCAGAGCGGTGCGGGCGAGACTCGTGCACTGTCTGCTAGCGCGCAGGTTGCTGCCTGAGGAGTTGCCGCGAGGCGGCCGGTGGGTGAGTGTCTCCCTGGACAGTAGTAAGACCGTCGCCATGGCAACGGATTTACTGGCCTAGCCATGTAATCAATAGTATAATATAACATACAAGATGTATTAGAGTTTAAAATGCCGCGCGCCTCCTGACGTCGACTCGGCGGGTTCACCTTTAACAACATAAACCTCATACAAAATTTAGCTAATCGCCGACAATTTATCTTGGTGGCGGCCATCTTGGATTTAAAAAAAGTATTCCGCCATCTTAGACCGATTTTCATTCCTCCCGAATCCCCTCCCTCCCTCCCTCCCTCCCAAAAAAATTACTTTTCGACCATTAAAAGTTAAATCAAAATTGGGCCATTCGTTCGAGAGCTACGATGCTACAGACAGACACACACACACAAACACACACACACACACACAAGGACATGTCAAACTTAAAACACCGCGTAATTTTAGCGCCGGGATCTAAAAATTTACCAGTCTTCTTCTTCCTCAACCTTTTCCCACTTAGTAGAAGAGCCGTTGAAGATCGTCCTTCACCGATCTGATAACCAGATGAGACGTATTTTTTATCAAATATTTTTTATAAACAAATATGCCTAAAATTGCTTGCCTATCGAAAAGTGCTCATGGCTATTTTTAATTAAATAAACTTTTATCGATTTTTTTTCATCACCTTCATCCTTTTGATAACCAAATGAAATTTATTTCACTGATAGTTTTTAATACACAGAATATGCCTCGGTATGCTTGCCTACTCATTTCAGTGTATAACTACCTGGCAAGCAGGTGTAAACAGGCAAGTCAAAATAGGTGACTCCACCGATCTGATAACTTATCGAAAGTTATCTCAAATTTTAGATTATTTTATTTCAAAATCAGAAATATATACTTGCCTGCGAAAAATCGTACTTAAAGTACTATTGCCAGCCTAAAAACTTTTAGAATTTTAACCACTTGATAGGTGCGACAGAGAAAGTAGAGCGGCCGAGGTCCGTGTGATAGAACAGGACACAACATAGCAGCTGCTCGCTACCTCACCGTAGAATATATCTGAGTGCATCCAAAGTAACACCGGGGTCAAAGGTTTTAATTAAATCTTCCGATACCGACGTCATGATTATTTTGCTTGGAAACATACATAAATTGGAACTATCAGTTTGGATAGCAAATTCAACAAATAAAAAAAAAAATCTAAAGACCTCGATTGCATTAATTGCACAGAATTGGCCAAAAAATTAGGAACAACACTATGCCAAAGCCTACCAGCTTTCCATGCGTATACTGGCTGTGATTACACAGCGGCATTTTATCAAAAAGGAAAAGTTGGGCCATTAAAACTGTTCTCCAAAAATGAATTATACCAAATCATATTTGCGTCTTTACTAGATGAAGCGGATATTTTCATAAATGAAAAAATGCAGGCTGTGCAGGAGTTTACCTCTCATATGTATGGTATAAAAAATTGCACGAGTGTGAATAACGCCAGGTATCGCATTTTTATGAAAAGTTATTCCGCAAAAGAAGATAATGAGCACTTTTTGAAAAAAGTAAAAAGCTATGACTCTAACAATTTGCCACCATGCTGGTCTTCTTTAACCCTAAAAATTTTACGAACGATTTATGTCAATTCTATGTGGCTTCATGCCACTGATCAAGATTGTTTAAAATTGTGCCCTGAAAACTGTGGTTGGCTCTTAGAAGATGATCATTTTATACCAATTGGATTTGTTGGGGACCAAAAACCCTTGAAAATTGATGATATCGCACAAGTTATGGATGATGGAGATAAAGAAGAATTAGAATCTGATAATCAGTATTCAACTTCCGATGATTCTGATAATGAATAATAAAAATAACAATAAATGTTTGAATTTATTTTTTTTATATTTCGTAATAAATGGTTTTAACAACATACATGTGTTTATTTTTTTTTTGTTCTAAAATTTGAAAAGTAATACTTATTCATTCCCGCTTTACGACATTTATTTAATTTAAAATAATAAATAAATTATTCATTATTTAATTTTAAATTAAGAAGATAGATTATTTTTTTTAATTTTTTAATTTTACAATTTAACTTTAAAATTAGAGGTAGCGAGCAGCTGCTATGTTGTGTCCTGTTCTATCACACGGACCTCAGCCGCTCTACTTTCTCTGTCGCACCTATCAAGTGGTTAAAATTCTAAAAGTTTTTAGGCTGGCAATAGTACTTTAAGTACGATTTTTCGCAGGCAAGTATATATTTCTGATTTTGAAATAAAATAATCTAAAATTTGAGATAACTTTCGATAAGTTATCAGATCGGTGGAGTCACCTATTTTGACTTGCCTGTTTACACCTGCTTGCCAGGTAGTTATACACTGAAATGAGTAGGCAAGCATACCGAGGCATATTCTGTGTATTAAAAACTATCAGTGAAATAAATTTCATTTGGTTATCAAAAGGATGAAGGTGATGAAAAAAAATCGATAAAAGTTTATTTAATTAAAAATAGCCATGAGCACTTTTCGATAGGCAAGCAATTTTAGGCATATTTGTTTATACAAAATATTTGATAAAAAATATGTCTCATCTGGTTATCAGATCGGTGAAGGACGATCTTCCACGGCTCTTAGACCACTATGTGTGGTAGGCACCGCAAGTTTTCCTCTTCCACACGATTCTGTCAGCTGTCATATCCACATTCACTCCCTTTTCTTTCATATCCTCATTTACACAATTCAGCCACGTCTTCCTAGGTCGACGTCTACTTCCGCTACTTCGTACAACCATATCCATACTTCTCCTAGTCGCATTAACTTTCACACACATATACAAGCACACAATTGACACACACATTTTCCAAAACTCCGCCACTTGATTAGTTACACGCACAAACATACACACACACACGCTACCACACTCAAGCCTGTTATCCCGCGTTAGTAAAATTTGCTCAATTCTTTTTCCTATAACACACAATTATAATTACTCTTCAGGAACTAGTTCATACAGTGACATTTTAGAATAACTCTGTGCAATATAGTCAATTAATAAATTGTATAATAATCAATGCTCTAAACAAAATGGATAGTTATAATCACAACCTGGCAACACTTTATTTTGTTTCAAATGTCAAAATCACGACTGTCACTCTATTTGTTTATTTTCATCTGTTTTCTCTGTCATAGTTTAGTTTGTTTTTATTCTCATTCTTTTTGTGCTTTTCTTACTTGTAACGTAAGTTTTTAATAGTTAATTTAAGTGTTAGTAAGTGTGTAGTGGCAAATTGTTCGGCGCCAGCGCACTAGAATATCCTAGTTCGCTGTTCGGCGCGGATAAAACTGTAGCCCCGCAGCACAGGATCGCAAGATACTTAGCGCGGGGCACAGCGTCCCAAGAACGTAGCACAAAATGTATTTACTTCTTCCACTCTTAGCACATAATTATTGTACGTACACAACCTAGTAAGTAAAGAAAATATTTGTATTATCAATACTGGAACTGGAACACTGGAAGAAAGAAGGTTATGTGGGGATCTTATTGAGACTTTTAAAATGATTAATGGATTCTACAACCTTCATAATTTAGCAGACTGCTTTAAAACTGTAATCGTTGCGAGAACAGCCAGCCATAACCAGAAAATCCAGTGTGATCTTGCCAACAAAAATACGGGGCATCTTAAATACTCAGCAACAGGGTGGTTCATAATTGGAACAAGTTGCCTGAGGAAGTAGTCAGTGCTACGTCAGTGAACAGCTTTGAAAACCGGCTTGATAGCTGGCTGCAGAAAACAAAAAAATCTCTCGCTAACCTATGATCAGTGCTTAAAACATTGACATTGAACATGGACATTTTATGAACTGTCCAAAATTTAATTTTAACTCAGTGTGATATAGGCACATCAGCATATTGCTGCTCGCCTATAAATCAAATAAATAAATAATTGTGTTCCAGATAAGGGTGCAGTATGGCAGCAGTACTCAGGTACACCTCTCCGTGGGGGACTCAGAGTTTGAGCTGGTGGAGGAGCTGGAGAGCAACAAGCGTGCTTGGGAGACATTGCCTGTTCAGGTAAGCGCTGGTTTAAGATCTAAGTTAGGTTTATTTTTGCGTAAATGCTAAGTACATGTTTTTTTTTCAGGCGAAAATAAGTTAATAATAATCAATATGAAAAAAAAAAACTGGTTCAAAAACTTAATTCTAAATTAACTTATAATTCTGATTCTTAGAGTTGTTTTTTAATCGGTCTTTAAGCAATTTTTTCGATATTATTTACTGGTTACTTACTTATTATAGCGAAAAAACTGTAAGCAGTTAGAAGTGTCATTTTCATCTTAATATTTTTTATTAATTTATTTATTTGATTTATAGGCGAGCAGCATTATGCTGATGTGCCTATATCACACTGAGTTGAAATTATTTTTCTTTAATAGTTCACATAATGTCCATTGTTCAATGTCAATGTTTAAAGTTCACTAGTGCACTGATCACAGGTTAGCAAGAGATTTTTTTGTTTTCTGTAACCAGCTATCAAGCCGGTTTTTAAAGCTGTTTACTGATGTAGCACTGACCACTTCCTCGGGCAACTTATTCCAATTATGAACCACTCTGTTGCTGAGTATATGATGATGATATTTATTTATAATTTCTTCTTTGCATTCGCTTTTTCCCACTATGTGTGGTCAGCACAGCCCATTTTTTTGCTTCCACACTCTTCTGTCAGTCGTCATATCTACATTCAATCTTTTTGAAAGAGGATATGAAACTTCACACAATTCATCCACATCTTCTTAGGTTGTCCTCTACTTCCACTACTTTCTACAATCATATTCATAATTCTCCTAGTCACATGCTTCTCCTCTCTTTGCATGACATGCCCATACCAAGAAAACCTTCCGCTCTTAATTTTCTCTGGCATAGGTGCAACTTTCAAACTTATTCTAATATACTAATATTTATTTATTATTTATTTCAGGATATCCTTCGTCAGGGAGACACAGATTTAACAACAATCCTGGAGGTGGAGCTTAACAACCAGTTCCTTCGAGACGGCCTCAAAATCATCATTCCGCCGGATATACCGAGTGAGCCTGGAGACTGCAACCACCTGGAGCTGAAGTCTATCCACTCGGAGTTTTATCAGAAACGGGCGAGCATTCTGAAAAACTTTAACTGCGTATATCTTTATGCTGTGGACAGAGTTGGGAAGAATATGTTCAGTGACAATGTGTGTGGTAGTTTGACGGTGTCCAAGAGTGATGAAGACTTCTGGAGTACCTTCAGCTTGTATACGGGGGGGAAGAGTGAGTGTGAGAGTGAGGGGAGTGGGGGCGGAGGTGGGGTTAGGGGAGTGGGCTGTGGGAGGTGCGGAGAGCCAGCTGTTTTTACGCCTGAGGTAATGTTTATTTTTTATTTTATGTGGATAGATATATCGTTAGATATACTCATTATATTTAAAAAAAAAATATTTAAAAAAAAAGAGAAAAAAATAAACATCTTATAAGTAGTGTTACAAGTTATGTACCTCTATTATTTAGATAAAATAAGACAATTTCATTCTCACTAATACAAAAGTGCTCGTAAATAGGGTTCATATTACACAGCTCTACAAAAAATCGTATTTTTTTTGTTGCCCTGGATATTATCGCAAATTCTTACAATTTTAAGTGCCCAGATTACGAATATTTTCGTAAAAGTACTAAATTTGCTCGTTTCTACAAATTGAATTTTGAACTATTTATTGTCAAAATTTTAATTTTCAGTCATTTGTTGAAAAAAAAACGCGCAGATCTTACAAAATTATTGATATTTTCACGAATTGCGTGTATAAATAAACCCAAAATCATCATCATATCAAAGGCAACAAAACCACTGTAGACCAGTGTTATTTATTTCCAAAAAATCCATTAAATGATAATGACATGTCGAGAAAAAAGTAATTACAAAACCTTAATATTAATAAATAGATTGAAAATTACAGCCTCTACCTAAGACCCAATAAACATACAGACAGATAAAAGAAAAGTTGGCCTTTTAATGCATGACGATTGCACATTCTATCACAAATTCATTAAAGGCTTGACAAGTAGAATATATGCACTATAATAAATTTACAATCCGAGATGGCCGGCATTTAAAGATTTTTTGTCGAGGTTATTTAAAGTTTAATTTATACCTATTTGATTTAACACCTTGTCTTGAACAAAATCTAGTTAAAACCTTGTCTGCTTCCAGAACTGCCTGGACCTGCACCAGATGAAGGAGCTGAACACCAACTCGCAGCCTATGTTTGTTCTTCTCAGTGATCATATACAGTACTGCTCCGAGGATTTTAGGTAATCATAAATAGCCCCTGTCGTGTCTCAATTAAACAATAAATAAATTAATTATTATTTATTATTGAGAAGCACAAAATAACACGTTCCAATAGTACAAACGCCGTCTCAAGAGAGCGAGACAGAGCATTATCCTGAGTTGAGGCTGTGTTGTGACAAAATAAAGTTTACTCACTAAAATTATATGTATATTAGGTACTTATTTGGTATTTTGTGTGTTATGTTAATGGAAATAATAAAAAAAAAATTTCTTTCTTTCCAAATATAAAAAACAATATGTAGTTTGTTGTATAGCACTTGGTCTGTGGTCCAAACAGAGGTTCCAATTCCAAACTGTGGTTCCAAAGAATAACATGAAAAAAGCGACCAGTAAGTTTCAGTAATATAGTCACGTACCTACGTGACTTTTGAGTTTTGAGTACTAAAAAAATTTGACGAAAAAAAAGGTCAAATGGGACGGATAGGTGAGTCGATAGGTTAAATAATGGACTTGCTTTGTGTTCCAGGTATTCATCGGAATCAGTCCAGCCAGACTCGAACTGTGATAATGATAAGCAAAGACTGATGCGCGAGCTAGTGTCGTATATGAACGATCTCATGGACCAATGGGAGCTTATGTGTGAGTTTTTTTTTATAATTTTTGCTATATATCTTTGGCTGCTTATTTGAAGTGGGATTGGGCTGGTCACGTGTGCCGCATTTCGGACGATCTGTGGGCAAAAATTTTTGTGATAAATGACAATCAAATCAAATCAAATCAAATCAAATCATTTATTACTTGCAAAATAGGTACAATTGTGGTGTCATAAATAAGTTAGCTCTCTATTTTAACCGTCAGGTATGCAAGATATAATGTTAGTCCTAAAATACAAAATTAAAATTCAAAAATAAAAATAAATAATAATGTCTAATTAAATGTCTAACAAGTATTAAATTTCAAATAATATTTTTAAAAATTCTTTATGTTAATCGTCTTTATGTCATATATTACTTATCTTATCACTAAAGAAATCCTTCACATTATAATAGCACTTACACACTAATAAATCAAACAACTTTCTTTTGAAAATAAAAAAGTTTTCAGACGACACAATGCTAATTGGCAAATGATTATATATTTTGGGACCCATTCCAAGAATACTATTCGAGAACAAAGCAGTTTTTCGGTGAGGTCCACGGATTTTCAATATGTAATGATGTCAATATTAATAACATTAAATAATAATAATAACAATTACATACATTTGACGACCTCGTTGGCGTAAAGGTTACCATGCCGGTCTGCTAATCAGAAGGTTCCGGGTTCGATTCCCGGCCCGGTCAACATCTTTGTGCTTAACTAAATTTGTTGACTGTGGGTCTGGGTGTTAAATATGTATTTATATGTAGTATATCAGTTGTGTTAGCAACCATAATACGAGCTAGAAATGGTTCAGTATGGGGCTAACCAGCCATGTGTGAATGTGTCCTAATATTAAAAAAAAAAAAAAAACATAACCAGGTGAGCACTACAAAAAACCCTCCATGCAAACATTAGTCTATACCAATATTATAAAAAGGAAAAGTTAGATTTTTTGTTTGACGCGAATAGGCTCCAAAACTACTGGACCGATTTGAAAAAATCTTTCACTGTTGGGAAGCTACATTATCCCTCTAAATTATCCTATTTGTTTCTCTTTGCGATTTAGATTATTTTATAGCCCGTGCGAAGCCGGGACGATCTGCTAGTATTTTATATAGATACATATTCAACACCCAGACCCACAGCCAATTTTACTTGTATTTTTGGTCGAAGTTATTATTCTGTGCTTTGGTGTTATCAATAAATGATTTGTATTTGTAATTTAGTTCAGCACAAAGATGTTGGCCGTGCTTTCACTGCTAGGAAGCTATATTATCCCGAGTAACAATAGGCTATAGTTTGTTTCTCTTTGCAACTTAGATTATTTTAGAAACCGTGCGAAGCCGGGACAGGATGCTAGTAGAGAATAAGGTTATTTTAACCATATTTAACTAAACGTCAAAATAGTACTAGATAGATAGATCAATTCTTTATTGGACACTCTCGACTTGTCGTTTGAAGAGTCAGCATCTCCTGATGATGCCTTGTGGTTAGGCGAAACACGTGTAGAGTTAAGAATTTCCGAATTGTGATAGGTAACGTTAATCTTAATTAATCTTAGTTAATTTTTCCTTTACTTGTCTTAATTTGGATTTCGGATCACAGCGGAAGTACACTAAATATTTAATTTTGTCTTCTATTTACAATGGATTTCCGCAAAGTAACACCTGAGTCAATAAGTTATTTATTGGACACATAAATTAACTGAAAATTAGTGTGGCCCAATTGGCGGCCTTATCGCTTAAAGAGATCTCTTCCAGGCAACCTTTCAATGGAAAGGATTTATAGACAGCTAAAAAATCTAAAAAAACACTAGTTTGATATTGCTTATGTATTTACTTGTTTTCCTCGTTACAGCAAATCCTCCTCAGAAGCACTACATGAAAAGCCAGTGGCTTGTTATTGATGATGCAGAGCTGCTGAGTACAGTCGACCTCAAACATGCGCCCGCATACAGTTCCACTCCAGTACAAACAGCGAGCGAAACATGTGGGAAGGGCCGTACGGATAGGGTTGTAAGACAGAGGAGCAATCTCTTGAACCACGTTGTGAAGTTTGCTACTGAATCGGTTCACAGTTATTTGCTGGAGTTTTCTACTAGACTCAGTGAGGTGAGTTGTTCTATTTACTTGTCTCTTCCTCTTTGGTGTAATATAAAATATACATTTAAAACTTGTAATTATAAAAAAACCATCACTTTGTGCCTATTGCCGTGGAGACCCTGGGCTGTTGAGGCAAGGATGCTAGGGCTTTGCTCAAAGAAATTGGGCAAAGGCTTAACAAAACGACTGGTGACTTCCGCTCCGGATCTTTCCTGGTGCAAAGGATAGCGATTGCCATTCAGCGCGGGAACGCTGCAAGTCTGATGGGCACCTTTGCACCGGGAACTATCAGGGGCGGGTTATTTAATTAGAGTAATTAATTAATTAGAGTATTAATTTTATTAAGTAAAAAATTAAATAAAAAATATTGAAAATTTTCACTAAAACTACAACAATAGATAGTTTAAGTCGGATGTTTTCTAATTTTTATAGACAAAAATTATAAAAATATACCTAATAAATTGCCAAATACAAGTCGGGCCCGTGCAAGATGGGACCCGAATATATCGATCTTTAAAAACTAGCAACACTGTATAAATGAATATTCATTTATTTAATTTATAAACGTGTGTTTTTAGATCCATACCAATATTATAAAGAGGAAAAGTTTGTTTGACGCGAATAGGCTCCGAACTACTGAACCGATTTGAAGCTACATTATTCTTTCATCGTTCAGAAGCTATTGAGTAACATTGGCTATATTTTGTTTCTGAAAGAAAGAAATAAAATTATTTATTGTGACAAATTAAAACACAGGACAAAATATAATCATTAAAATAGGACACATAATAAACTTTAATTGGTCACAACTCAGCATAATGCTGGTTGCTGGAGAGCAACCAACGCTGGTCTTCCGTTGAGGCTGGCTGTGACGTCACGCACGATACACGAAGATGAAGTACACGCATTTACATATAAGGATATACAAATAAAGACTGATTATAAAAGGGAACATAGAGGTAGACAGACAACAGTTAATTTCTCTTTGCAACTTAGATTTTTATAGCCCGTGCGAAGCCGGGACGATCTGCTAGTCTAGTATAAAAACAAAAATGTTTTAAGAAATCATGTTTGTTAGGTCCACAGTTCAGAGAATCACTAGTAATGAACGTGTAGAACATACGTGTAGATATGCAGACGTTCATATTGGAAGAAATAAAGAAAATTATTTATTGTGTGAAATTAAAACACAGGACAAAATTTAATAATTAAAATAGGACACATAATATTCTTTAATTGGTCACAACACAGCCTCAACTCAGCATAATGCTGGTCTTCCATTGAGGCTGGCTGTGACGTCACAAAGATGAAGTACACGCATTTATTGTTACCAGGTGCACATAAAGCTCCTGCAGCGGTTCATCCTGGCGTCGTTCGACATGGCGCGCGAGCTGCAGGTCGTCCCCAAGAAGATACAGTACGTCGCCGTGCATGAACAACAGCTGTTCGAGGTAAGCATACGCAGCCCATAATCCACCACGCTGACCAAGTGCGGGTTGGCGGATGACACACGTCTTCGGATATTGTGGTCCTCAAACATGCCGGTTTCCTCACGATGTTTTCCTTCACCGTAAAGCGAGTGCAAATCCACACATAACTTGAAAAACAAGTCATTGGTGTAGGGCCGGGATCGAACCAGGGGCTATCTGATTGAAAAGCAGACGTTATTACCACAGAGCCACACTCGCTTTAAGGTAACACTGCCGCCAAACTTTGGAATTCCTTGTCGAATTCCCTGTTCCCCAATATCTGAAATCTAGCGATTTTTAAGGCAAGAGTGAACCGGTTCATTCTAGGTAAGCGTGCTTCACCGTAGATATCATTGTCACTTATCATCAGGTGAATTGTGATCAAGCGCTGACCTATTTTGAGTAAATAATAAACGCTTTTTTACAACCTCTAGGTTTGTGTCTGTGTTTGACCACAGCTTGCCTGGTGTTAAACAATACTATGGTCTACGACTGGGACATAATTGGTCTCTATAAACTGGGACATAATTGGTCTCTATAAACTGGGACATAATTGGTCTCTGTGCAACTAGGAGGCCAAACGAAAAATTGAAGAGCGCTCAGATTTTATCCTATTTCACTCACCCGGAATAAATGGAAAATATGGAGTTGGATTGTTAGTAAAAAATATTTAGATAACTTAAATTAACAGGGGAGGCCTATGCCAAGCGGCAACTTTTGCTGAAAAATGTGTAAAAAGTATGTTATTTTTAAAAATATGTAAGGCAATAGAATAAAGGCCTTTTTTACCTTTTACTTTTACTATGGTCTACGACGTACCACGCTAGAAAATATTTATAAACTCTAGATTTGAAGACTTCTCAGGAAACAGAGACTCAGGAAGAGAATTCCAAAGTTTTGCAGTCCTCACAAGGAAAGTCGAAGCTAATCGGCTTGTGCGATAATTTGGGATTTCAATCAATCAATTAGGTAGGTACAGTTGAAATCCCAAAGTTTCTTTGCTTAAATTCGGCAGTTAACTTATTGACTCAGGCATTACTTTGCGGAAATCCATTGTAAATCGAAAACAAAATTAAATATTTAGTGTACTTCCGCTGTGATCCGAAACCCAAATTAAGACAAGTAAAGGAAAAATGAACTAAAATCAGTTAACTAAGATAAATTAACTAATATTAATTACGATTAACGTTACCTATCACAATCCGGAAATTCTTAACTCAACACGTGTTTCGCCTTTCCACAAGGCATCATCAGAAAATGTTGACTCTTCGAACGACGAATCGAAATTCGGCAGTTCTTAAACCTCTATTTTTTTTATCATCCGCAGACGATAAACGAAAAGTTCTCCGAGGGGGAGAAGAAGCAAGAGCTACTGATGATGATGCAGGAAGTTCTGCAGGAAATGAAGGATGACATTAACAATATGGACTGGAGTGTCGATGGTAATTTTTTTTTAGTTTATTTAAAAGAACTTGGTCTATGGCTATGCCTGATCAGCATGACTGAAATACCGTGGCAGTGTCAAAGCTACCGGCAATGCCCAAGCTACCGGCGGTAGGAGCTACAGGGACAGGAACCTCCGGACAATACGCGCCGTGTCGAGTATGACTGCCTTCTGTATCTGATCCTTGATCCATCCAACTAGTGAGAGCCTCGCGAGATGCTGGTCGAAGCTCTTCGCTATGAGGCTGTTTGACGATATTTTTTTTTTATATTAGGACACATTTCACACACAGCCGTGTGTGAAATGTGTTGGGTTGACCAGCCGGTCAACCCCATACTGAACCATTTCTAGCTCGTGTTATGGTTGCTAACACAACTGATATACTACATATACATACATATTTTATATAGATACATATTTTATATAGATACATATTTAACACCCAGACTGACAGCCAACAAATTTAGTTCAGCACAAAGACGTTGGCACCCGGAACCTTCTGATTGGCAATCCGGCATGGTAACCAAAATTTAATTATTATTATTAATGTTTTTTTTTTCAGATCTCCCGTGCCACCAGGACCCCCGCTCCCCCATCTCGAACTCGACGTTCTACTCGTCCACGGTGTCGTCCCCCAGCCCCCCGCGGCCGCTCCCCGCGCTCGCCTCGCCCCCCTCGGACGGGGAGGAGGCAGCCAGCTATGACAGCTACAACCTGGACGAGTATGACGTCATCGGGGAGAGCTTTAGCAGTTGTTATACTGTGAGTACTGTAGCTTGTTTAGCAATTGAATCGTGTCAATAGAAGACAAAATTAAATATTTAGTGTACTTCCGCTGTAATCCGAAATCCAAATTAAGACAAGTAATGGAAAAATTAACTAAGATTAATTAAGATTAACGTTACCTATCACAATTCTGTTCAATCGAGATGCTGACTCTTCGAACGACAAGTCGAGAGATCGAAGAGTCAGCATCTCCTGATGATGCCTTGTAGTTAGGCGAAACACGTGTAGAGTTAAGAACTTCCGAATTGTGATAGGTAACGTTAGTTAATCTTAATTAATCTTAGTTAATTTGTCCTTTACTTGTCTTAATTTGGATTTCGGATCACAGCGGAAGTACACTAAATATTTAATTTTGTCTTCTATTTACAATGGATTTCCGCAAAGTAACGCCTGTGTCAATAAGTTATTGAATCGCGTCAATAAAAAAATGATATCCTCTCGCTTGCATAACATTCGCCCGCACTTGGCCAGCATGGTGGGTTATGGTCTATATATCTTTCTTAGTAAGAAAAGGCCCCGAGTCCCAGCAGTGGAAACGTATAGTGGGTTGCGTAAGCTTGCATAACAAGAAAAAGGGCTTACAAATTGTGTCTTTATCGAATTGAATTATATAAGCTCGACAAATGTGGTGATCATGAAAATTAAGTGAGTCGACGTAGGCAGTTAGAATGGAGATCAACATAGAGTCTTTTTGGGTGGAAACCCATGAAATATTTAAAAAACATTGTAAAATTTGACTATTACATCTGTATGCCATTGCCTGCACAACCCTATGAGTGCCGGCCAGTGACAAACTACCGTTTTTTTGAGATAAAAATAAATATATCTGAGTATAAATAAATAAATATTAGGACACATTCACACGGCTGGTTAGCCCCATACTGAACCATTTCTAGCTCGTATTATGGTCGCTAACACAACTGATATACTACATATACATACATACATATTATATATAAATACATATTTAACACCCAGACCCACAGCCAACAAATTTAGTTAAGCACAAAGATGTTGACCGGGCCGGGAATCGAACCCGGAACCTTCTGATTAGCAGACTGGCATGGTAACCTTTACGCTAACGAGGTCGTCGAATATAACCGTTACATGTGTTTGTTCCTGATTTAGATTGATTTAAAGTTGACAATTATATTTATTTAATATTTAGTGTTATCGTGTGACTTGTAACTGTATTGTTATCTATAAATGACTTTGACTTTGACTCCCCAGTCCCGAGCCGCCAGCCCGCTGTCCCCGGCGACCGACATCCGAGTGGAGAACGAGACGGAGATGTTCTCCCTCTCGGCGAGCGCGGCGTGGGCGTCGCGCAGTGACGTCACCACCTGCAGCAAGACGGGCGTCTCGCTCAAACACGCCACCATGGACGTGCAACAAACTGGTAATAGATGGCGCTGTTCTATGTAAACACTAGCAACATTCGTGCTATGTTCAGATTGTGGATCTATCTTTGACATACATACTCTATGGACACGAATAATATTTATTTCTGTACTTTGTAAATTTTGTACACTAAATAGAATATCTGAAACAGAATATAGGTAATTGTTTTAACTTATTGACTCAGGCGCTACTTTGCGGAAATCCATTGTAAATAGAAGACAAAATTAAATATTTAGTGTACTTCCGCTGTGATCCGAAATCCAAATTAAGACAAGTAAAAGAAAAATTAACTAAAATTAATTAAGATTAACGTTACCTATCACAATTCGGAAATTCTTAACTCTACACGTGTTTCGCCTAACCACAAGGCATTATCAGGAGATGCTGATTCTTCGAACGACAAGTCGAGAGTCAGCATCTCCTGTATCCTGCATCGGTAATTGTTTTTATTTATTAGTAGTACAATACAATACAATAAGTTTTTAGGTTTAGTATGTTTAAATGACGGCAGATGGCACTGTTACTGAATGTTGAACATAGAAAATAAATATACTAGACGCTCAACCTCTTGTTAAAACTCGTACTACGTGTATCATATGATACACTATTCGTATTTTCTTGAAACGACTTCACTTGGGTCACGCAAACTACTATCGTAATAGCGCTATGCGGAATTTGGCGGAAGCTAAGCTGCATGCGCGATTTGGAGCGCCATCTAGGTTTCATCAGTTTAAAAAAAAAAAAAAAATGATTGCAAACTTCCACGCCACGCTTTATTGTATGGGAATCAGCAATCCTCTCTAGTATTCTGATATTGAAGCAAAAAACGCATGTTCTCTATGATATTTTAATGTTGATGTTTGTATTGTTTCAGTATTGACTCGGTTGAGTCGCAAAATAAGTCTGAAACTAGTCAAGTTCTTCGATTGTCTCAAGGAATCATATTTCGGCACATTGCAAAGGTAAATAAGTACAAATTAAAAATTTAGCAATCATCAAAATAAAAACTAAAAATTCATTCGTCAACTATCTATAATCGGCCATTTTGGGGCGGCGGCCATCTTTGAACGATTTTCATCAAACAAACCTAAATACTTGTTGAGTTGTTGTCTATACAACAATAAATGTTTTGTAGCCAAATGTTAATTAAAAACATTCAATTTTATTTAGAATACACACTGATATAATTAAAATGGCCAGAGACCTTGACCAGAATTCGTCTAATTTTAGTTGGTAATTTTGTTTGGTTGGTTTTAGCACAAACTTTATGGTAAAAATATATTTCCAGGTGTCTAGAATCTCTCGAGTCGTCTTGCCGCCAGGAGCTGGGCGGCAAGCCGGCTAGCGAGGCGATGCGGCAACTTCTGTCCGTGGGGCGGCAAGTGGAACTACAACCTAATGCCGCCTTCTCTCTGCTGAGGACTTTACTGGACAGTTTGAGGAGATTGTTTAATAAGTAAGATTAAAAAAATATTATTTACCACTATACGTTCCCACTGCTGGGACCTTCCCTCACATGAAGAGAGATACATGCCATAATCCACCATGCTGGCCAAGTGCGGGTTGGCGGATGACACACGTCTTCGGATATTGTGGTCCTCAAGCATGCTGGTTTCCTCACGACGTTTTTCTTCACCGTAAAGTGAATGCAAATCCACACATTTACTCGTAACATCAAGCAATTTCAAATGAGGGTCAATAGAGTCTCCCAGAGTTAAAAGAGGGTACAAAGAGATCCCGTATCTTGTAAAGGTTTACGCTTTATTAGCAAGAGCAAACATCTTGAATTTACAAGTTTTTTCTCTAAAATCCTAAATTAAATTTATTAGACAGATTTTTTTTTTCAAATTCATAAGTCTAATTTTTACCAAAGGTGGTATAAATATTGTTAAGGTTGTTTTTTAGACGGTCTAAAACCAATATCAACAATTTATTGTTGAAGAAATTGCTTTAGAAAAATCATTATAAATTCAAGGATTGGCTACTGCTAATTGAAGCCTTAACTCTTCTCTCAAAAATGAATATTACAATCCACACTATTTTTCCAACTGATTAAATTATATTTGTATATAGCAGAAGATCCGAGCCTACATCGACCTTCACCGAGGTGGTATTTTTTAAATATTCTGTCCAAGATTTTTTTAGGCAACCCATTTTTAATATATTTTCTAAGATGCTAAATTTATTATGAAGTTAATTTTATTCAATTATCACGTCGGTTAAGGTCGATGTAGGCTCGGATCTTAGATCAATATGAGAAAGTGTTCCTGAAACAAATCATATTATCGTGTATGGCAGGCTGCGCATAGTGGGCGGCGAGGAGGAAGCGTGCTGCGTGCTGAGCCCCGTGTGGAGGCGGCGGGTCGCCGTGCAGACCGCGCACTCCATGAGCCCGCACCGGCTGGCACGGATCATATCCACTCAGGTAGCTGCACCTTCACACCACTGCTGGTACAACAACAAAAAAGTAACAAATAATTTAATAAAACTCACAAGAGGGGATCTCCGTATGATGGTCGGCATCATTACCGGCCAATGTGATCTCAACTAACACCAACATAAACAGCCCTCTATGTCGGGGCTGTCTGGAGGAAAATGAAACGGTAGAACACGTGCTACTGCACTGTGAGGCCACCAAACAAACCAGAAGGAGTTACGGCCTGATGATAGCAGCTCAAGATGAAAGTTAAGATTAGCAATGGAACGCCTTCCATTGCTAATCTTCAGACAAACAGACCATCTGACGCAACAGGGGTGGAACAGGTATGCCAGCGAGCCAGGGCTGTGCTCCGTTTTTTCAAAGAGCTCGGTTGGCTTGTGTAGGCTGGTAAGGGGGGAATGCACAATACGCCCCTAGCGGGATGTCAGTGCAGGTATCATCACCCCCCACTTCAAATTAGAATTAGACACCACTGCTGACTAGAGTTACTCCCTTTTTTTTGTTGACGAGGGGGAAATCATCGACAAGATACCTGTCTACGATGGGGCGCAGCCAGGTTATGTGGGATTTGTACCCACTAAAACCCCCCCGGTGACCTACCTCTGTGCTTAACGGAGTTGGTAACGGAGAATGGCTTTTATTAAAACATGGCTTGATAAGAATCTTCTGACGCTTAACAAAGGCAAAACGAAATATGTATGTTTCCACAAAACCAAGGCGTCGGAACCTCCTAGCCACCTGATGCTACGAATTCATTCCTGTTATCTCCTGCCGTCTTGTAACTGTGACACTATATCACGAGCTGCATCTGTCAAATACTTGGGTATCGCGATTGATGAAAAATACTCCTTCAAAGAGCAAATCTCAACTCTAGCCAAAAGAGTACGTAAACTCATTCATGTTATGGGTGCCTTACGAAATGCTGCTAGCAAAGAAATAATGCGATTAGTATATAGAGCATTATGCGAATCCATCTTAACGTATTGCATCGTGGTATGGGGCGGAGTTGGTGTGACAGCAATGCTTGAGGTAGAGAGAGCGCAGAGGGCGGTGCTGAAAGTCATGCACAGATTACCGTACAGATATCCGACAACTGACCTCTACTCTGAGCTAGGAATACTAAACGTCCGACAAATTTACATTCTAAAAGTAACCTTATCTGCACACAAGCATTTGCCTAGGACTCAAAACACTAGCCCTCCGAGAAGAAGACCTTACAGCCATGCGAAACCACAGGTCAAAACAGCCTTTGCTCAACGCCTTCCCGACTTTAGACTTCCTTATATCTATAATAAAATAAATAATAAATGCGACATACAGAACCTAACCTTGAGAGAATGCAAATGCATTGTCAGCAAATACCTGCTTTCCCTTTCATATCAAGATACAGAGGCTCTGCTCAAAATTGTCAAAAAAAAAAAAAATAACATTATTTATGTTATAAGCTACCACATGCAAGAACGCTCACACACTCACACACACACACATACACGTACACTAACATACACGTACACTCACACATTCTCGTATTGTTTAAACTTATAAAATGCAACCTAACAAACTAACCCTGAAAACTATTTTAGTTTTAAAAATACAAAATATTTAGGTAAAACTGTACCTGGTTAAAATCCGCACCGGTTTGGGAAAACAAATTCTTTTATAATGATTTGGAAGTGGCTTTTGCGAAACAGGGTTCTCCTAGTGCAGAAGCCACAAGAAAAAAATGTTATAGTGTAAATTAATAAGATTAATAAGACGACGGATTTTTGTAAAACTAATTGTAAATTTACATGTGTTTTAGATAAATAAACTATTCTTATTCTATTCTATTATTCTTATTCTATAGTTCTCCGGGTTCTTCCGGGAAACACTCCGGAGACCTCCTTGCACTGCGCTGTTGCCCTTCCCGGATTGTTTCACCAACCACGCGACGGTGACGGTCACGCGACGCCGTCGTCGTTCAACCCGGACTCGATGGAGCGGGTGTCGGAACCCCATCTCCGAACACCCTCGAGTCTGATGCCCCTTTTAGTCGCCTCTTACGACAGGCAGGGGCAATTCCGCAGCCTTATTCTTTCACCCAGGCTGCAGGGTTGGAGTTACTCCCTAGAATACTCTACCAACCCTAGTTACTCCTAGACGACAGCCTCGAGAAACTTTTCTCTTTGCTCGAGGATTTGCGCACGGCTTGCACAGGTGCTGCCAGGGAGGTTGAAAAGTACATACATGTTCCAGCCCTCCGGCTTTAAGGCGCAGCGAGAGAACACCGTGGAGGTTTTAGTCGGTAGTGTTCGCCACTCTGGCACCGAGCCCGACATACCCCGCCGCCTCCCCCGCGAATCGGCGGGCACGTGTAAAATTTCCTCCATGACAAAAAAAAAGTGGATGACATTGGCCCTTGGCTAGCTGCCGGCGGCACACTATCTTTTAGGTTTTTTTATAATATTTTTGTATTTTAGTTTTTAGATATCTATCTTTAAATCAACCCACTGCAGGGCAAAGGCCTCTCTACCGTCCCTCCACTTTTGTCTGTCCTGGGCAACGGTTTTCCAGTGTGGATATTCCAGTTTTTATATCATCATCATCATCCACAGCCCTTTTTATCCCACTGCTGGGTATAGGCCTCCCTATGCATGTGCCACCTGCGTCGATCTTGTGCAGTCCTCGTCCAGGTAGGACCTGCGACTATAGTGATGTCGTCGACCCACCTCGCTGCTGGACGACCAACTCCTCGCTTGCCAGTTCTCGGCCACCACTCGGTAACGGCTTTACTCCACCTGTCGTCATTTCTTCTAACCACGTGTCCTGCCCAGCTCCATTTTAGATGCATCACTGCTAATCCGACTATCCGAATAAGTTTTTATATAATTAATACAAAATTTAATGTCAAACGTAATATGTAATTATAATAATTAAACTCTTTAATTCATAATTAATTAAAAAAAAAACTTCAAAGCTAGATGAATAAATGAATAATAATAATAATTTTTAGGAGTGTTTTTTGTTTAAATTTTATTTTTTCTTCCATCTACAATGGATTTCCGCAAAGTACCGCCTGAGTCAATAGTAACCTATTGAATCAACGAGATGTAACTTGTTGTTTAGATAATCGAGCGGCTGAGCGTGGCGCACGAGAAGTACCAGGCGGCGCTGTCGGCGCTGGAGGCGGCGCTGGCGAGCCGGCTGCACCACACGGAGGATGTCAAGCTCGCCATCAGGAAGAAGTAAGCGCCCAGATACAATTATAATAATAATAAATAAATCGTTTATTCAGGCAACAAAGAGTTATTACATATTTCGAAGTTACTACTATAAACTATTATAAACTAACAATTTAATAAAAGTGTTACAAATTTGCTAGCCATAATACCTACTAATTGTTATCGCTTGTGGGATGACTATTATATTTTATTAGGTATATATTATGAAATGAAATGAGTTTATTCAAGGCAATATAACTAAAAACAAAAGTTAGTTATTTATTTATTTAGTTATTTTTATTTAAAAACAAAAGTAGTACTTAAAGAAAGTATATATAACTAGACAAAATAACGCTGCCAGGAACAAGCCCCAACTCAGCATTGTGCTGGTTGTGAAGAATAACGCTGGTCTTCCGTTGGGACGGGCCCTGGCGGTGACGTCACACACGAGACAGTATTATTGTACGTGTGCAATATTACAAATTAAATCAATCTTTGCCGGCTAGTATACCTACTTGAAGCCTGCATTATTATAATAATAATCATCCATTAGATCAGACTTGGACAATATAATGAATCACAATAAATAGTTACCCTTTTACTATTTAATATACTATACTATATTGTGACCGACAGCTCCCACACTGAGATTATCAATCTCGTGTTGTGGGCAGCTGTATAAATATATTTACTTCATTCAATATTTACGAGCTCGGCTCTTGTCCGTGGAGTTTTATCCAGGTAGTTCTATCTTCGGCCAAATCCTTAACCTCCCTATACGACATGACTTTCACCTTCTCCTTAATTTGGTCTAAATATGATCATCTAGGTCTTCCTCTTCCACTCCTGGCTTCTATATTTTCTTCTACGATATATTTAATGAAATTGTCATGTCGTATAAGGTGGCCAACCATCTTTCCTCTTCTGTTGTCTATTGTATTTATTATGGTTCTTGGTTCTTGTACTAGGCAGAGTACCTCTTCATTAGTTTTCTTTTCTTTCCAACTTATTCTTTCCATTCTTCTCCAACACCACATTTCAAATGCCTCTACTCTGCCTATCCTTTTGGGTCATGGTCCAAGCCTCACTTCCATATAAGGCGATGCTCCAGATGTACCTATATTTACTTAGGCATTACTAATTCTTTTTGTGCTTACTAGGAGTAAGTTATCAACAAGACACATACAATCGGGTGCAGCCAGATTAAGTGGGATTTAAATTTCCAGGTATGCGCCCTCTTTCGCGCGACTATGTCTGGAGAGCACATCGATGTGTGACCTGCTCATACACGGGACTCCCACACTCGGCAGAGAAATCGGTAAGATATATAATTAAACAAAAAATAATAATAGTTTAAAAAAACTAAAAAACATGCTTATGTGGCCGTTTTAAGTAAGTCAAAATAGCGCCCAAAGAAGTCGGTTACAAACAAACATACAAACAAAAATACAAAAAAAATATAATAATTTTATCAAATTAGTGTATTGTCATCGGTCCTCAATAAATACAAACTACAAAGTTTTAACGAAATCTGGCCGTTTAAAGTGGGTCAAAATCGCGCCCAAAGAAGTCGGTTACAAACAAACATACAGGTGAAGCTAATATAAAGCGTGTAAAAAGGAATAAATTTTCTACCTAATTAATGTGTTCTTTTCTTTCTTTCTTTACTTTTCAGTTTCTTAATTTCTTTATTAATCGTTGAAAAAGTAACATTAAATAGGCCAGTGTACTTACAATAATATTAACCTAGCAATTTAAACAATGATTTTAAAGAAATATACACTTCGCGAGGTTACTATAAGAACCTCTTTCTAAGTTTTTAAATTGTATTTTTTTTTAATCCTTGATAAGTTAGCGTTTGACTACAGCTAGCCTGATGTTAAGCTGCACTGCAGTCTACGGTGTGGCACGGTTACCTAGAAGATTATTAGACCTATCAACTCTACTTTTGAAGGCCCCCGGATGATACCTCTCAGGAAACAGAGACACAGGTAGAGAGTTCCAAAGCTTCGCAGTCCTCACAATAAAGGTCGACGCATAGCGTTTTGTAAAACGAAAGTTTGGAACTTCAACTCTGTATCGGTGTCTCTTCACTGACTATCTGCTCGTTCTGTAGTAGAACGGAGAGTATACAAGTAATAAGAACATTGTTCATGAGCCATTTACTCATCATCTAAATTATCTTATGCACGCTTTAGCATTTTTTATCTAACCTATATTGTCCCACTGTTGGGCAAAGGTCTCCCCCAATGATTTCCACGCTTTTCTGTCCTGGGCCAGTTCCTTCCAGTTGGTGTGGAAGTCCACCAACTCCTTCCGCCGTCGAGTTGGCGGCCGGCCTCTTCGTCTTCTGCCATCTAAAAAGTCCCACTCCATGGAAACCTTTGCCCAACGGTCAGGGTGCGGTTGCCCAACGGTTTTCTTTCGTTAAAAAGTCAAAGTCAAAGTCAAAGTATATTTATTAACCTTAGGCTAGTTACAAGCACTTGGTTTCGTCAAAACAGTACAATATGAAAATTATACAATATATGTATAAAAATAGAATTACAAAAATAAAACCTATATAATATAATAATCAAATTACAATAGAATTATTTGTCATTTTTACATGCTAGTACATTCAAATCATTAAATATATGCCTGTCTTCTATAGCATCCGCTAGTTTATAGTAACTCTTTACAAGAAGTATTTCTTTGATTTTTGTCAGTAATATGTTTTTATTAACATTTTTAGCCACAGCAGGTATTTTATTGTAAAAGTGTACGCCTACCTGAAATATGTTTGTGTGTGTGTGTCAGGTCGCGGTCAGTACGGCGTGGTGTATGCGGTGCAGGGCGCGTGGGGCGGACACGCGCCCGTCGCCGTCAAGTCCGTGCTGCCTTCCGACGAGAGGCACTACCACGAGCTCGCCATGGAGTTCTTCTATACCAGGTGACAACGATTCCAATACATTCAGTTCATTCATTCAATTCATTCATTCAATTCATTAATTCAATTCATTCATTCAATTCATTCATTCAATTCATTCATTCAATTCATTCATTCAATTCATTCATTCAATTCATTCATTCAATTCATTCATTCAATTCATTCATTCAATTCATTCATTCAATTCATTCATTCAATTCATTCATTCAATTCATTCATTCAATTCATTCATTCAATTCATTCATTCAATTCATTCATTCAATTCATTCATTCAATTCATTCATTCAATTCATTCATTCAATTCATTCATTCATTCATTCATTCAATTCATTCATTCAATTCATTCATTCAATTCATTCATTCAATTCATTCATTCAATTCATTCATTCAAATCATTCATTCAATTCATTCATTCAATTCATTCAATTCATTCATTCAATTCATTCATTCAATTCATTCATTCAATTCATTCATTCAATTCATTCATTCAATTCATTCATTCAATTCATTCATTCAATTCATTCATTCAATTCATTCATTCAATTCATTCATTCAATTCATTCATTCAATTCATTCATTCAATTCATTCATTCAATTCATTCATTCAATTCATTCATTCAATTCATTCATTCAATTCATTCATTCAATTCATTCATTCAATTCATTCATTCAATTCATTCATTCAATTCATTCATTCAATTCATTCATTCAATTCATTCATTCAATTCATTCATTCAATTCATTCATTCAATTCATTCATTCAATTCATTCATTCAATTCATTCATTCAATTCATTCATTCAGTTCATTCATTCAATTCATTCATTCAATGCACAACATGGGTTGGTAGAAGATCCGAGCCTACATCGATTTTCACCGACGTGATAATTGAATAAAATTAATTTCATAACAAATTTAGCATCTTAGAAAATATATTAAAAATAGGTTGCCTAAAAAATCCTGGACAAAATATTTATATTTTTTTTTTGAAAAATGATTTATTTTAAAATTTTGAAAATAACTACTGGGTTGCCAGGTGTAAACAGGTATGAAAAAATATACACACGAGCTAAATATTAGAATGACTGAGTGAATAATTTGAATGAATGAATTAACGATATTTTTTAGCCATTACAGCTAAGCTTTTTGTCCAGTAGGATGCGGCACCACAGGAGTTAGATACACTATGGCTTAAGGTGTAGCAAGTCTATTCTGGAGTAACTAGGTCACAAGAAGGCTTCCGGACACACCGTTAATGGTTAACGACACCTTTTTTAAACTTGAGGATGGTTGCAAGTCGAGCGATAATTAGAAATTGCTCAACCACCATGCTATGGTAGCCTTTTTTTTTGTTGACGAGGGGGAAATCTTCGACAAAATACCTGGCCACGATGGGGCGCAGCCAGGTTATGTGGGATTTGTACCCACTAAAACCCCCCCGCTGACCTGCCTCTGTGCTTAACGGAGGTCTCCGGGTTCTTCCGGGAAACACTCCGGAGACCTCCTTGCACGAGTGACCACTTGCGCTGCGGCCCTTCCCGGATTGTTTCGCGACGCCGTCGTCGTTCAACCCGGACTCGATGGAGTGGGTGTCGGAACCCCATCTCCGAACACCTTCGAGTCTGATGCCCCTTTTAGTTGCCTCTTACGACAGGCAGGGGTAATTCCGCAGCCTTCTTCTTTCACCCAGGATGCAGGGTTATGCTATGGTAGCCTGGTAGACTGAAGAATAAATTATTCAAAGAATGAATGATTACAAGGGGTGAATGATTTGATTGGATTGCTCTGCGTTTTACTGTTGCTCACAACGATAATGTTATGTATGGGCGTTAGGTTTACTTTTTCAACTGCGTTACATATATCGTTCTTGGTTGAGTTATAAAAAACAAAGAAATTTTGTGTTAGTGTCAGTGTACAAATACAAATCATTTATTGATAGCACCAAAGTTACAAATCTAATAATATGATACCATAACAAACATATAGATATGTATCAATGTCAATTTTCAATTATGTTCTAGTAATATAATATCATTACAATCGTTTAAGATATTATTCAAATGTCAATTTTCACTTCTAATTCTAGTATTATAATATCATTACAATAAATAGTATATGATAAGAATTAGAGGTCAATTTTCAATTCTAGACAATCATTTATATTAGGAAGCGTTTTTATCTAATAGCCAAACCCTGAGTCTAGTCTTAATGTTGGTCACGTTGGTCACGTATAATGGTCATGTTAATATAGTTGGTCATGTTAATATAGTTGGTCACGTATAATGGTCATGTTAATATAGTTGGTCATGTTAATATAGTTGGTCACGTATAATGGTCATGTTAATATAGTTGTGATGACGTGTGATGGCAGGACGATCCCGGCGCACCCGCGCATCGTGCGGCTGCACGGGTCGGTGGTGCAGCGCGTGCCGGGCGGGCGCGCCGTGCTCCTCGTGGCGGAGCGGCGCGTGCGGGACCTGCACGCTGCCGTGCGCGCCGGCCTCTCCGCGCCCGACAGGATCAACATTGCGATAGATATAGTGGAAGGTCAGTCTGTCTCACTCGCACACTGCTCGCGGCGGAGCGGCGCGTGCGGGACCTGCACACTGCCGTGCGCGCCGGCCTCTCCGCGCCCGACAGGATCAACATTGCGATAGATATAGTGGAAGGTCAGTCTGTCTCACTCGCACACTGCTCGCGGCGGAGCGGCGCGTGCGGGACCTGCACGCTGCCGTGCGCGCCGGCCTCTCCGCGCCCGACAGGATCAACATTGCGATAGATATAGTGGAAGGTCAGTCTGTCTCACTCGCACACTGCTCGCGGCGGAGCGGCGCGTGCGGGACCTGCACGCTGCCGTGCGCGCCGGCCTCTCCGCGCCCGACAGGATCAACATTGCGATAGATATAGTGGAAGGTCAGTCTGTCTCACTCGCACACTGCTCGCGGCGGAGCGGCGCGTGCGGGACCTGCACGCTGCCGTGCGCGCCGGCCTCTCCGCGCCCGACAGGATCAACATTGCGATAGATATAGTGGAAGGTCAGTCTGTCTCACTCGCACACTGCTCGCGGCGGAGCGGCGCGTGCGGGACCTGCACGCTGCCGTGCGCGCCGGCCTCTCCGCGCCCGACAGGATCAACATTGCGATAGATATAGTGGAAGGTCAGTCTGTCTCACTCGCACACTGCTCGCGGCGGAGCGGCGCGTGCGGGACCTGCACGCTGCCGTGCGCGCCGGCCTCTCCGCGCCCGACAGGATCAACATTGCGATAGATATAGTGGAAGGTCAGTCTGTCTCACTCGCACACTGCTCGCGGCGGAGCGGCGCGTGCGGGACCTGCACGCTGCCGTGCGCGCCGGCCTCTCCGCGCCCGACAGGATCAACATTGCGATAGATATAGTGGAAGGTCAGTCTGTCTCACTCGCACACTGCTCGCGGCGGAGCGGCGCGTGCGGGACCTGCACGCTGCCGTGCGCGCCGGCCTCTCCGCGCCCGACAGGATCAACATTGCGATAGATATAGTGGAAGGTCAGTCTGTCTCACTCGCACACTCGTTGACTTGGCTTGAGAGCAAGAACTCAGGCTACGTTCTAAATTCAATTTACTTTACCCACTAACAGATACAAACGACTTGGCCTCAGATAGTTACAGCAAAAATACTCTTGCCGAAATGTGGTGGGAAGAACGGGGTGTAAAGGCAATTTTTTTCTATAATTGTATACTGTGTGTACGCAGGTATCCGGTACCTGCACTCGCTGGGGCTGGTGCACCGCGACATCAAGCTGAAGAACGTGCTGCTTGACAGTAACAACCGCGCCGCGCTCTCTGACCTCGGCTTCTGCGCCGCCGGACCACTCATCTCCGGTACACCCTTTCTTTTTTAAAAAGGACTTACGCATCTTCCGCCACAAGCCTGGACGAGGCGGGTGGGGTATGTCGGGCTCAAGGGCCAGAGGGGCCGTCGTTTTTACCATCGAGACATGCTTTTTTTTTTAATCAAATCATTTATTACTTGCAAAATAGGTAGGGTTTAATGTGACAATCGGCTAATTTCGGCTTCGCGTTAACTCTGTCGCTCGAAAAAGAGGAAAAATCTACCTATGTGAGTTTTGTCAGTAGACAAAACGTGTGTGACAGAGACAATGCTCTACGAAACCGAAATAAGACGATTGTTTCATTCCAGAAGTTGATGCGTAATATTTATCGCCGGATACTGTAACTAGCTATTCTTTTTTAAGTAACGAGTAAAGAATGGGGTAATAATATGACTTGTCTGAGTGTGTGTTTCTGGCTGTAGCTTCCAAACGGATGACCTGATTTTAATTTGTTGTTATTTATTGTGTCAAATAAATATTTTTTTATATTGGGACACATTCCACACACGGCTGGTTAACCCCATACTGAACCATATCTAATTCGTGTTATGGTAGCTAACACAGCTGATATACTACATATACATACATGCATATTTTTATATAGATACATATTTAACACCCAGACCCACAGCCAACAAATTTAGTTCAGCACAAAAATGTTGGCCGGGCTGGGAATCGAACCCGGAACCTTCTGATTGACAGGCTGGCATGGTAACCTTTACGCCAACGAGGTCGTCGAGATATGTATTGTATTAATACATATTTTATACTTTTAAGCCTAGTACTTATTTATGTTAATTATTTTTAGTCTTATTTAGTAATTAAAGTCATAGTTTGTGTTAATTTACAAAAATGTACAACTTTTTAGTAAATAAAGATGTTTTTATGTATATTTGTAATAATAATAATAATTGCATTTGTGTTGTAGGTTCAGTGGTAGGAACTCCTATCCACATGGCCCCGGAACTGTTGGACGGGGATTATTGTGCCGCCGTCGATGTTTACGCTTTCGGCATATTGTTCTGGTAAGTTCTTTTTTCCTCAGAATATAATAATAATAGGACACATTTCACACACGGCTGGTTAGCCCCACACTGAAGTATTTCTAGTTTGTATTATGGGTGCTAATATAACTGATATCTATACCGGCTGTGGACAACGTTCACGCAAAAAACAATGAGCAGAATAAGAGTCCAGTACAATGACGCGTACCGGGCTCTTATGCGGCTCCCGCGGTGCTGTAGCGCGTCGACCATGTTTGCGGAAGCGGGGGTCCCCGATTTTTTCGCAGTTATTAGGTCAAGAGTTGCGTCTTTTTGGCAAAAACTGCGCCGTTCTGCCAATACAATCCTTGTGGCTGTCTCTGACGATGTGCGTAGTCCAATGTTTAAGCGCTGGATCTCTGTTCACACGGATCAAAACAAGAAATGACCCGGCACATAATACTGTGACTATTTGTACTATTTTATTTTATTTTTTATTTTTATATTGACTGGCACCCCTATACAGTGCCTGTTGTTATTATTATTATGATTTAATTTACATATGGGTTATTTTGTGCCTGAAATAAAGAACTTTTATTTTTTTTTATTTTATTTATTTTTTATACCAATATTATAAAAAGGAAAAGTTAGATTTTTTGTTTGTTTGCCGCAAATAGGTTTCGAAACTACTGGACCGTTTTGAAAAATTATTTTAAAAATGTTCTCTTGGTAAGATACATTATCCCTGCATAGGCTATATTTTGTTTCTCTTTGCAACTTACATTATTTTATAGCCCGTGCGAAGCCGGGACGATCCTCGATACATACTTAAATACTTTATATCGATACATATTTAACACCCAGACCGACAACCAACAAATTTAGTTTATCACAAAGCTGCTGGCCATGCCTGGAAACGAACCCGGGACCCACTGGTTGCCAGTCCGGCTTGGTAACCATTACGCCAACGAGGTCAAATTAATATTTTTATATAACATCCCTGTTTCTGTACTTTATCTAGTATATTAGCTGAAAGAACTTTACCTATCTATCTTTCTACGTAAACAATATGGAATAGCATCTTTTTTATTATGTAACATATTATTTGATGCCTCAAGTGACGATCTGCGCGTCCATTAAATTAAGCTTAATTATTTTTTTTTCTTTATTTTACAAATTTGCGAGAACCATTCAAATTCAAAAATTAAAAATTTTCTTTATTCAGACTACAGAAGGGGTCCATGGGTTAGTAATTACAACTTAAAAATAATGTTAGTATCTAGTGAAAAATAAAAATTGGAAATGTAAAACAAAATCAGTCCTGTACAAAAGCATCTCTGAGATGATTCTGAGTCATCATAAGGATGCTCGAGTTACTCACTCATCACTCTCAGATAATGCTTCTTCGCCTCATTTAAATTTATTTTAATTTCTAAGGTGATTTTTTATGTTATAATATATTATTTTTCTTGATACTTTGTAAATAAATAATAATAAAATTTTCATAAATTTCTAGCAGGCTAAATGTCTAATTGACACATGTGTTGTCAGGTACCTATGCGCGGGTGACATCAAGCTGCCGGAAGCGTTCGAAGCCTTCAACAACAAGGAGCAGCTGTGGGCTAAAGTCAAGAAAGGTAACACAATCACTGGTCAAGTGCGAGTCAGGCTCGTGCAACAAGGGTTCCGTGCCATTAACATTATTGTTTAAGACGATGACATGGGCAAATTCTTGAATTTACTGTTTTTTTTCTGGTTTTATGGTCCAGTAGTTTCGGGTCCTATTTGCGTCAAACAAACAAATAAATATCAAACTTTTCCTCTTTATAAGAATCATTGGTACAGATAGATATACTATATAAAGTTTATTTATAAATTGTTTTTGGACACATTTCACACACGGCTGGTTAGCCCCATACTGAACCATTTCTAGTTTGTATTATGGTTGCTAACACAACTGATATACTACATATACATACATATTATATATAGATACATATCTAACACCCAGACTGACATCCAACAAATTTAGTTAAGCACAAAGATGTTGGCCGTGCCGG
Source organism: Mellilla xanthometata (assembly GCA_035578125.1). Lineage (NCBI taxonomy): Eukaryota > Metazoa > Arthropoda > Insecta > Lepidoptera > Geometridae > Mellilla > Mellilla xanthometata. The sequence continues at coordinate 407,303 of JAPUBQ010000048.1, read as the reverse complement.
GAATCGAACCCCCGGAACCTTCTGATTGGCAGTCCGGCATGGTAACCTCTACGCCAACGAGGTCGTCAGTATATACATATAATAGTCCAATTGTATAATCACAGGTCGTCGTCCCGAGCGCCTCCCGCACTTCACCGATCAGTGCTGGTCTCTAATGGAAGCTTGCTGGCACGGGGACCCGGAACAGCGCCCTCTGTTGGGCGAAATACAACAACAACTCAACACTATACTGGCGCAATCCCTCACCAGCGAGGAGACGTATGTCCGCTACGAATCCAGCGAAGATAGCTTGGACATGACCGGGCTAGATAACTTTGATATGTAAGACAGGAATAACCACCTAGTGATGAAAAAAAAATACTAAAAGTCACAACAGTGCTGAAAGAGATCTAAAAATGCTGTCAGAAATTACATTTTAAACATTAGCTGTGCATAAGCATACATAGATAGAAGTACCACAACATCTGACGCAATGACAGTGGAACAGGTATGCCAGCGACCCAAGACCGTGCTCCGCTATTTTAAGGAGCTTGGATAGCTTGGGTAGGCTGGTTGGGGGAAATGCACAATACGCCTCCTGCGGGTTGTCAGTGCAGGTCTGATCGCTCCCATCATAGAATAAGAATACGCTGTGCACAAAAAGCTAAAATCTATAATCTTGATCATCATCATTATCAGCCCGTAGTCGCCCCCTGCTGAGCATAGGCCTCTCTTCTAGTACGTCAGTCATCTCGGTTTTGCGCTGCTCTTATCCATGTCTATCCTGTAATGTTACGGATGTCATCGACCCAGCGTGTTAATGGTCGACCGACGCTTCTTTTGCCTGTCATAGGTCTTCAATCCGATAATCTTGATAACGAATAAAATATTAATGCCATCTGGTGGCGAAATACAACAACTAAACATTATAGTTGCGTATGAGTTAAATGCTAAGTGATTAAGTCCGCTACTCAGATTTTGGATGGACTAAGTAAAATTGATAATGAAAGCGAGAAAATTTGCAATAAATATTGTATTTTAATTTGCCAAATATGTTGTATAATAATAGATCCGAAATACTTTCAGAAACGACTATTCAAGCTCAGCAAAAAAAAAAAACAACAATCTGTATAAAAAAATGTTAACAACGCCATCTGTTGATCTAAATGCAACAACTAAAAACTGAAGGTAGTGTAATCTCTTGCAAACAATAAAAACGCAAGAAGATACTTTTAAATCCAGTACGATCCAGTACCAGCGAATAAGGCTTAGACTTGACTGGATTTGATAATTTTATGAAATTTGTATACTAAGTCGAGTATCGATCTTATGTCTTAGGAATTAAGGTTGAATTTGGTGTGATAAAGTTATGAAAACGATCGAAACATATCTTAAGTAAAAGTTTAACAAACTCAATGTTTTGCTTAAAAAGGTAACGCCATCTATTTTGTAGAATGAACAAGTAAAAGCAGAGAGATGTCTTTCATTGATTGATAAATATTTGATGATAAATATGTGATAGTCACAAAATGATTTAATATTCGATATAATTTTAAAATAATTGTTTAGTTCATTCTTTAAGTATTTTCAGTCTTCCATAATAATTTTTATTTTTGTTATTTTGATAAGCTCCGAATATAAGATTTATTTTGTAATTTGGCACAAAATGTCTAAATAAGTAAGTACATATTTTGATCCTATTTTACACAAAATATCGATCAAACATTAAGTATTTACTTTACATTTGTATGTAAAATACAATTGTATGTAAAATACAATTGTATGTAAATTGCAGTTGTATGTAAAGTACATTTGTATGTATGTAAGTATTTTATTATAGTTTCCTATTAAGCTTTAAATTGTTATGTTGGCACTTATTTTTATCTTAACTTAGCTATTTGCGTTCGTGTCCGATGTATTTGGAAAACTATTCCAATGTGTGGATGGTATATTTGGTTATGTATTGTCTTATTCGCCTATTTGCCGAGAATAGCGAAAAAACGTAATGAGTATGTTTTAAGTGGATTGCCGTGTTTGTCTGTATTGCTTGTGAGCGAATTTGTCAATATTTTTTGACGAAAAATACCAAATAGAGAACGCAAATAGCGATCTGAGGTACCAACAAAGCATATAAAATTTTGTATCTTGTGTCAAAGTTAATTTGTTTTTTTGTATGTGATTAATAAAAAAATTAAATAATCTTCCAAAAACAAGATTGATTGTAAAATAAGTTTTTTTTTAAATAATAATTAGCTTCCGTAACGAGTATGTACATATGAAACATTGATGTGTGAATGTCTGTGTTTGATTCAAGATGTCAAAATTGTTTAAAGTCCTATACTGGGCCTTGATTCTGTAAGGCCCAGACTTATCTTGCCATAAACGCGTGACGTCACACGACATCGTAACTTATATCGTACCGCGGCACGGTAAGACACGCTAAAATGGTATTCTACATGCCATACGATAGGTTGTCTATGACACGTTACAATTACACGTGTTCGTCCAAAAATTTTCTTTCCGGTTTTTTCGATAAATTGCGGTTTTTTGATGTGAGCGTTTATTTATTAATTAAAAGGTAATTAGGTCGAGAAAACCATAAAATAATACACAATTTTTTGATTGATTGCATAAATTCTAATTAAAAGCTCCAAAATCACTATTTCTTCCTAAAATAAAATCTCTGAACTATGATTTTTGAACGAACAATTATGAACTCTGTCGTCTTGTCACTGTAAATATCTACCATTTTTTTCCAAATAAAAAATAATAAAAACACGGAGAATGCTAATTCGACGGCGTCAAAGGCGCAACAGCATAAATACAAGGCTCATGCGGGATTCTGCTGACCCTCTGTTGATTTGTCCCCGGCTGTTTGTGCAGTGCTTTCGAGTCCCGAAATCACTGTTTACATATCTGTGTGCAGTTTTGGGGGACAAATTGACAGCACCGACGAGGAATACTTGTATTCCTGTTGAAATCAAAGTAAGTTTAACTGCTAGACTAAAGACTAGCGTTATATGCATACATTTATGTTTATTTTTTATTGAATAACATAATATTGAATAACATATGTTGTTTCAGATATGTGACAGCAATATAAATATCACAGGCATTTGTGCAATATTTGGAGGTGCTGCTCATGATAGCTTTGTGTGGAGTGCATGGAGCATAAGCAGACACCTCGAACAGCAATACAATAGTGGGAAAACGGGATGGCTTTTGGGTGACTCTGGATATCCCCATGGAGGCCATGGTTAATGACACCTGTGTTAGATGCTAATGATAACACTCTAGAAGCCCACTACACTAATATGCATGTTCATACATGTGTTTGTGTTGAACAGTGCATAGGACTTTTGAAAGCACGGAGGCGATGTTTATTGCACCACAGTGTTTTGCATTATAAATTATAAGCCCACAAAATGTGCAAAAATTGTAAATGCCTGTGCAGTGCTGCATAATGTATGCCTAAATGATGCAGTTGAAATTGATACTACAGTTGCAAGTTTAAGGGAAAATAATATATTAATTCAATCTGATTCTCTTGCTGGCAATTTAGTAAGACAACAACTTATTAATATTTTGTGGCAAAATCGGCCTAGAATATAAACAATTATGTATATATCTATTCTAATATTATAAAGCTAACTCTTCAGCTTTATAATATTAGTATAGATATGTATGATATGTTTGTTTGTACATGCTAATCTCAGGAACTACTGGTGTAATTAATTGTTGTAAGGTACCTATGTTTAAAATAATAGATACTTATGAACTTTTTAAAAGATTTATTTTTCTATTAGTTTGTCCAACTTATTACTAATATCTTGCATAACATGCACCAACCTGAAACAAAAACATACATTAATATATGGAATTATATAATTGGTAAAATAGGCATGCTATTGAATCTCTCATGAGATTTGTTTGTTGGTTAGCGATGAGTGTATAATAAAAATGTATTTAAGCAACAATAACATGCTGTTTTATTTCCTTCAGTGCCTTGATTAATATAATTAGTGTTAATAGGGCTCAAATTCCCTCTAGTACATATAAGAATTGTAAAAATATAATTTAATAGACACAAATACAAGACAAAGTAATCATAGAGCTTAGAAGCCAATAGCACCCGTAGTCCCACAACCACAAAAGACAAGCAGATAATAAAATAAGTGCTTTAGCCTTAAAGCTGTTGTATGCTAGAAGCTTACTTATATATCCTTGGTAATATGTTAGGATCACTCTCAGTAGGTACTCGGGTTGCTGCGAAGACTCTCAATTTTGTAGTCAGGAGCTAGAGATAATCATCAAATAAATGTGTCAGTATCTATTAAAATAGCTAAATAATTTTAATGATCATACATGAATGTTTATACTGAAATACCATAATAATATTCAAATCTATTTTAGTGCTACATGTGGATCAATTAGTTATGTTGTAACATACAACTATTGCAACTAACAATAACTGTTATTCTTATTTATTATAACATACATACATAAGTCTTAGTAACAACATTATAAAAAATAACTTAAATATTTTATAATGTTGTTGTTACTAAGGTTCATAAAGATATTTGAAAATAAATTATGAATTCTTCTTATGTAGATTCTAATTGAAGAAAAATATTATTATTTATTGTTGAATGTACCTGCCAAAATTAGCATTCCTCTCCTCCTCAATTTTAATCTTCTTCTCTTCTATTGTATTGTATTAATTTTGCGTCAAAGTTATCTGTAACAAGAATACACCTCCTCCATGCCAAAGACGGCTACAGGCCCCAAAACCTCCAGCACTTGGTGCTCGGTGCTGTTGAGCTCCACTATTTTAGGGGGTCCGGTGCTTCCAGGGCCATAGCCCCGGTACTCTGCCCGGTTGTAAGCAGCCCTTCTTTTTACGTTGTTACGCATATCGAGCCATGCCTGAAATTAGGTAATGGCCGAGTCCTGAAGCCATATCACTATGGTCTTTCATGTACTCAGCCAAATATCCCAGCTGGGCCGAAGTCGCCTTTGGACGGCTGACTGAGCTGCGCTCGCAACGTCTAGGTGATGGCTCCATGTTTCCTTTATATTGAATGTTTATACATTTAACGACACCATTCACAATGAATCACCTATTTATACACACTTTCTTATAACACATAGATTAAAAACTGACATATTTTGTTGAATATGTCCTTCTAAACTTACAATTGAAGTATGATAGTATTATTAGGTACTTTAGGATACTATTTTATAAGAATAAAAATGGAAAATGTGATGAAATGCGTGAGCGTGTGTAATGAAATGCGAAACTTTTTGTTTACAAGTCATAGACATAGAATATTAAGAAGTTACTATGGGAAAAAGCGTGTCTTGGCGCGTTACGTGCCCTCGCAGGGCACGATAAGTTGACAGCTCAATTCCTTACGTCACTGTGGTTACGGAATCGGTTAGTGGCATAGCGAATACCGTAAGAGCGCGTTACACGCCTTTAACGTGTCTTGCCGTGGTAAGATAGAGAAATGGCCTTACAGAATCAAGGCCCTGATGCGAAATCTTAAAAAAAAGTAGCCTCACAGAATAATCGAGATCATAGGCGGTAATCGAACCTAAGACCTATGGGACTTAAAACACAAAACACCTGCACGCCAGACTGAGCTATCATGTCTTTAAAATACAGCGTAAACTCCATGTAACGTCACTCGATTTAACGACCAACTCTCTAAAGCATCAAATTTGAAGATCGAAATCAATTGGTTCTAGTTGGCTTAGCTTGTATTCCATACAATGATACAACTCTCTATTTAACGAACACTCTCTATAACGCCATAAAAACAAACCCTTCAGTGTCGTTATATAGAGTTTACACTGTATGTTAACGTTCAGTTAAGTCGGGCTAAAAACAAAACTCTTGAATCAAAATCAGATGACTAAAGTCCAAAGTCTGTGATCAAAAATGAATGAACTTTAAGCTAATAATATAAGACTTGATATTTTTTACTAAATGTGTAAGTTTATAATAATAATGAATAAAATTCACTTAGCACTGATTATGTTTGCCTTTTTCACTGTTTAACCATTATTCTTATAAGTCAGTAGTAGTTGAACTTTTGAGTAGATCATAGACAAAATATATTTTGTCTATGAGTAGAGTAAGAATTTTTTACTTTAAAATATCAATTTTATTTTTCAATTTATATCTAATATTACTATGCCGTACTGAACTAAATCGTACCGTTAGACAACCATACTCCTTATGTCGAAAAAACTTTAAAAAAAAAGTCGAGTTGAAAACCTCTTTTTGGGGTTCCGTACCTAAAAGGTACTACTACTAAGCCTCGGTTTTCTATCTGTCTGTCTCCAGACTGTTCCTCCGAAACCGTGATAGCTAGAAAGCTGAAACTTACACAAGTGATGAATTTCCTTTGACGCTATATTATAATAACAAATACTAAAAATATAAAAAATGAAAATAATAAGGGGGGTGCCCATACAACAAACGTAATTTTTGCTCCATCTTTATATCGACCTTTGTTAGACCCTCTAAACATTCTCAGAATGTTTAATTTTGTATTAACTTTCTAAATTAATTATACAGTTTTAAGGCACTTCTTAAATTTTAAAATTATTTTTCCATACAACAATGGTACGGAACCCTTTATGCGCGAGCCTGGCTTGCACTTGGCCTATATTTTATTTTTATAGTGCCACGGAAAATACATGACCTGACAAAATTTTAGCTTTCTAGCTATCACGGTTTCTGAGATACAGCCTGGTGACAGACAGGCAGACAGCGGAGGCTTGGTAGTAAGGTCTCGTTTTTAGATTTTAGGTACGGAACCCAAAAACGAGAGCATTCTGACAGATTGATGATTTTATTTAAAAAAAGGGCGCTCTGCGCGGAAAGAATAAGTGATGAATCACTAATTCTATGTTTCGGAAGAGGGGTAAAGCTATACATCAAGAGAGATATATTATTATCATTGCCAATAAACCTGCATAGCTGTAAGACCAAGTACATATATACTGATTACTATTGGTAAGATAGTATCCAAGTATTATGAGGCAGGAAAGTTCTCTACTTAGGAAAGTAAAAAAAATATTAGTATAAAGTAATTATTAGTTCCATAATTATTATTAGCATTGCACCTCAGCCAAAAAAATAACATAACTTTACACCTGTCATTAAATGAACTACTTAAATACCAATCCTGAAATATTTAACTTCATAAACACAAAACTTTCAGTTTCCAATCTGTCATCAGTCACACCAATCCAGAATATCTAAAAGTAGAAGAAATCTAAGCCGGAAAGAAAAATGCGACTCAGTAAAGATCGGCAACGCCATGTGTTCGATTCTCATAAAGGTATTATTGTGAGATGAGGGTAGAACTACAAAACCTGCAGTCCGCGCGTCGCGGCCTGAGGCAGTCACTCTGGAATCGTCAGGAGTTGTCCCGGGGAGTGGCGTAGTGGATGAAAAGTACGTGGTGCTATCTAAGTTTCGCAATGTCCTTGTGAGAATCAGAACTTGCATACAGTCCACTCGTTTTGTATCGAACACCAAGCATTGTCTCGTTCTTTAGGGACCTTTGTAATAAGCTGTGTCTACTATTTTAGAGACAAAGATGAAATAGTATGTATGTTATTGTTTTCAGTTTGATATCTTAGTAACGTAATCTTCTTCTTCTTATCTTATCTTCTTCTTATATATAAAATTTGCGTGTCACAGTGTTTGTTACCGTACTCCTCCGAAACGGCTTGACTGATCTTTACCAAATTTTATATGATCTTTAATAAACTATAAAAACTTGAACATATATTGTTTTAGCGTTTGTTATTTTTATATTTCCTTAACGTTTGTTCATAGCGCTCCATACCCATTTCACGCATATACCATATACACTTTTAATAAGTAACTTTTTGTTTATACTTGAATTTGTCTAGAAACTAGAATAAAAATAATTAATAAGGCAAAACAACTTTTGCCGGGTCAGCTAGTAGCTATATAAAATAGCATAGTAACAAACATACACACTTAAAATTTTCGCATTTATAACACAGCTCTACAAAAAATCAATTTTTTTTTGTTGCTCTGGATATCATCGCAAATTCTTACGTTTTTAAGTGCCCAGATTACGAATATATTCGTAAAAGTACTAAATTTGCTCGTTTCTACAAATTGAATTTTGAACTATTTATTGTCAAAATTTTAATTTTCAGTCATTTGTTGAAAAAAACACGAGCAGATCTTACAAAATCATTGATATTTTCACGAATTGCGTGTATAAACAGACCCAAAATCATCATCATATCAAAGGCAACAAAACCAGTGTAATATAAGTAGGATAGCCAAAGCAGCGAAATATCATAAAAAAGAACTAAACCAAAGCAACTATGCCGAAAACATACTGACCTTAACTCGGCTCCTACTATTTCACGGATCTTTATATCTTTATTTGCCGAGAAAATATCGAAAAGTACGGCGACAATTCCGTCCATCTGTCGCGGAAGGAAAATAAGGGAAAATAAAGGGAAAAAGTGTAAACATTTTTTCGTTAAAATCAACCAAATCTTGTTCAAATAACCCTTTCTGGCCGGCCTCGTTACGGCGCCCAAAGAATACGACAAATGACGAGGATAGAATATTGGAACAAACCCTTGTAGTATTTCTTCGTTTTCTTCTTCGTATGAGCTAAGTGGCCAAGCTCTGGTGTCGAGAGTTTTCAAGCCCCCCAAAGGCCTCTGACTTGGCTTAACGACTGCTTGTACTAAGACAAACAGCCGGGATCTACAATTTAACGTGTCATCCGACCCACGGCAGTGCCTAGATGTAAACGCAACTTAAAAAACGACAGTCTTGTGCATGGTCACCCATCCAAACACTGTCCGCATCGACCGTTGCTTAGCTTCAATGATCGCGACAGATCATATTAGCTTGTAGTAGGTACTGAGTTAACCATTAGGTGCATCACTAGTTTTTTTTTAGTAACTAGCTGCACCCCGTGGTTTTAACCGCGTTAATCCGAAATAAAAAAGTAGCCTATTTGTTAGTCCTAGGTTTAATCTGTCGGCATAGTAAATTTCATCAAACTCAGTTCAGCCGTTTGAGCATGCAGAAGTATCAAACATACACACTTATTTACATACAAACTTTCGCATTTATAATACTAATAGGATACGGTTTTCTTCTCTGTATGAGATAAATCTTCTTATCTTATCTTCTTCTTATATATAAAATTTCCGTGTCACAGTATTTGTTACCGTACTCCTCCGAAACGGCTTGACTGATCTTTACCAAATTTTATATGATCTTTACCAGATTTATAAATTTAGGTAATAAACTATAAAAACTTGAACATATTTTGTTTTAGCGTTTGTTATTTTTATATTTGCTTAGCGTTCGTTCATAGCGCTCCATACCCATTTCACGCATATACCATACACACTTTTAATAAGTAAGTAAGTTTTTGTTTATACTTGAATTTGTCTAGAAACTAGAATAAAAATAATTAATAAGGCAAAACAACTTTTGCCGGGTCAGCTAGTAGCTATATAAAATAGCATAGTAACAAACATACACACTTAAAATTTTCGCATTTATAACACAGCTCTACAAAAAATCAATTTTTTTTTGTTGCTCTGGATATCATCGCAAATTCTTACGTTTTTAAGTGCCCAGATTACGAATATATTCGTAAAAGTACTAAATTTGCTCGTTTCTACAAATTGAATTTTGAACTATTTATTGTCAAAATTTTAATTTTCAGTCATTTGTTGAAAAAAACACGAGCAGATCTTACAAAATCATTGATATTTTCACGAATTGCGTGTATAAACAGACCCAAAATCATCATCATATCAAAGGCAACAAAACCAGTGTAATATAAGTAGGATAGCCAAAGCAGCGAAATATCATAAAAAAGAACTAAACCAAAGCAACTATGCCGAAAACATACTGACCTTAACTCGGCTCCTACTATTTCACGGATCTTTATATCTTTATTTGCCGAGAAAATATCGAAAAGTACGGCGACAATTCCGTCCATCTGTCGCGGAAGGAAAATAAGGGAAAATAAAGGGAAAAAGTGTAAACAGTTTTTTCGTTAAAATCAACCAAATCTTGTTCAAATAACCCTTTCTGGCCGGCCTCGTTACGGCGCCCAAAGAATACGACAAATGACGGGGATAGAATATAATATTGGAACAAACCCTTGTAGTATTTTTTCGTTTTCTTCTTCGTATAAGCTAAGTGGCCAAGCTCTGGTGTCGAGAGTTTTCAAGCAGCCCAAAGACCTCTGACTTGGCTTAACGACTGCTTGCACTAAGACAAACAGCCGGGATCTACAATTTAACATGTCATCCGACCCACGGCAGTGCCTTGATGCAAACGCCACTTGAAAAACGACAGTCTTGTGCATGGTCACCCATCCAAACGCTGTCCGCATCGACCGTTGCTTAGCTTCCATGATCGCGACAGATCATCTTAGCTTGTAGTACTGTGTTAACTATTAGGTGCATCACTAGTTTTTTTTGAGTAACTAGCTGCACCCCGCGGTTTTAACCGCGTTAATCCGGGATAAAATATAGCCTATGTTAGACCTAGGTCTAATCTGTCGGCATACTGAATTTCATCAAAATAAGTTCAGCCGTTTGAGCACGCAGAAGTAACAAACATACACACTTATTTACATACAAACTTTCGCATTTATAATACTAATAGAATACGGTTTTCTTCCTGTATGAGATAAATAGTTTTTTTTTTTGTTTTATATAATTACTAGCTGACCTGGCAAACGTTGTTTTGCCTTAATAAAAAAAAAAAAAAACTAAATATGCAGTAGCCGATTCTCGGACCTACTGAATACGCATATAAAATTTGGAAAAAATCGGTCATGCCGTTTCGGAGGAGTACGGTAACTAACACTGTGACACGGAAATTTTATATAAAAGATTATTTATACAAATACAATAAGATTAAAAACGAATGAAAAAAAGAAACCACTCATAAAATTGATTTAATAGGCCCCTTTTTATTTTTATTTTTACACACATAATTATTAAAGTAAGTTGTTTACATTATTCTCGTATGAGCTAAGAGGTCAAGCCAAGTTTTCAAGCAGCCCCAAGGACGGTCGATGCGGACACTTTTTGGATGGGTGAGCCTAAGACTGTCGTTTAAAAAGTTCCATTTCATCTCTGCACTACCATTTGTGTTAGATAACATATTAAATTCTAGGTTATAGTTGCTAGTGGTAGTACAAGCAGTTGTTAAGCCATGTCAAGGGCCTTAAGGCGGCTTGAAAACTCTCGACAACAGAGCTTGACCACTTAACTCGTGTCAAAGTCAAATCACGTTTATCTTCTTATATATAAAATTTCCGTGTCACAGTGTTTGTTACCGTACTCCTCCGAAACGGCTTGACCGATTTTTTCCAAATTTTATATGCGTATTCAGAAGGTCTGAGAATCGGCTACTGTATATTTAGATTTTATTTTTTTATTAAGGTAAAAAAACGTTTGCCGGGTCAGCTAGTTGCACTATAATATACTAGTAGGTAAACATAGTTGGTGAAAGTACAAAGAAATCAGAGCGTTCTTACCCTTAGGGCATGCAAAAAGGAGAAAAAAAGAAGGCATTTCCTTTCGTACTTAGCAAACAGTCCCTTCTACCCTTCCTTAGCAATCTTCGGTTCAAACAACGCCAGAACAATAAGTAAAATAAAATTATTCGACAAGATTCGGGCAAATATTTTTGAAGACTTGCCTCCATCCAGTTAACGACTGTTTGTTTTACTTGCCAGCGCTGATTGTCAACCGGTTTTTACAAGATAGAGGCAGATTTGCAAATTATTTTGTGCCTCTATATACATACTTCATTGCCTCTTATTATTAAAGGAAAACTGTATTCTTTGTGGAAATTTACATAAATTGAAAATTTTCTCTCGTAATTTCTTCAGTTACGAATTCTTTGTGTGAATGAGAGGGAACGGATTTTCAAAGAGTTTCTTTATCGAGTAAAAAAGTGTATTTTACTATTAATGGGCTTGCGCTTGATCACAATACACCTGATGGTAAGCGATATTATGATTTAAGGTGAAGTGCGCATACCCAAAAAAATACCGGTTCACTCTTGCTTTGAAAACCGCCAGATTTTAGTTTTCGCCGAACAGGGAGAGAATTCCACACTTTTGCGGTTCACGCAAAATGATGTGATACATTATGTAAGTCATATTTAACACACGTTATTTATATATATATGTTTGGATTTTATAACTTCAACATTTATATTTATATGTAAAAAACGTTTGAGCAAATAAATGCTATTTTATTTATTTAAATAAAAACAATAATAATATAAAATGTCACAAACAAATAAAGTCAAGACAGCCCGCCATCGACTGTACCTTTTTTATTATTAGTTCTTATTTAAATACTAACTGCTTCCCGCGGTTTCCCCCGTTAATCCGGGATGGAAGTTAAGAAAGAAGAAATTGGTTCAGTTATTTGAGCGTGAAGGAATAACTAAACAGACACACACACACAACTTTTGCATTTCTATTATTAGTATTTTTAACACTTTTTGACGTGACAACGTCTTAAATTAGGTTGCGGCTGGGAGTCACTTATGAAAAAGTGTAACGCCCGGTAACGTTACGATGAGTCACCGAACGAGAGAGAGGCCCGCCGAATGCCTTGCGTCTCTCTCCCACTCAACTATGATCGGTCTGCCGCGCGCGCAGCACGCGGCAGACGTTGTTACGTAAAATCTTCGCCCGTAAAACCGACTTTACAGGCAACCATTTTTTATTATATATTTTTTAATTAAGTCTCATATTAATTATTTATTCAATAAAAAGGAACATAAAAGAAACATAAACTCGTTCGAAGAGTCAGCATCTCCTGATGATGCCTTGTGGTTAGGCGAAACACGTGTAGAGTTAAGAATTTCCGAATTGTGATAGGTAACGTTAATCTTAATTAATTTATCTTAGTTAATTAATCTAAGTTAATTTTTCCTTTACTTGTCTTAATTTGGATTTCGGATCACAGCGGAAGTACACAAAATATTTAATTTTGTCTTCTATTTACAATGGATTTCCGCAAAGTAACGCCTGAGTCAATAAGTCCTTTACAAATAACATGTCACATATTAAAAACTAATCAAATAACCCGCCCTTGCTGCAAAGGTGCCACGCTCGCTGCATTACCGCGCTGAAAAGCTATTATTATTATTTAACTTTACGAGTCCAAGTAATTGACGACCTCGTTGGCGTAAAGGTTACCATGCCGGTCTGCTAATCAGAAGGTTCCGGGTTCGAGTCCCGGCCCGGTCAACGTCTTTGTGCTTAACTAAATTTGTTGGCTGTGGGTCTGGGTGTTAAATATGTATTTATATATAATACTAGCTGACCCGGCAAACGTTGTTTTGCCTTAATAAAAAAAAAACTAAATATACAGTAGCCGATTCTCAGACCTACTGAATACGCATATAAAATTTGGAAAAAATCGGTCAAGCCGTTTCGGAGGAGTACGGTAACAAACACTGTGACACGGAAATTTTATATATAAGATGTATGTAGTATATCAGTTGTGTTAGCAACCATAATACGAGCTAGAAATGGTTCAGTATGGGGCTAACCAGCCGTGTGTGAATGTGTCCTAATATTAAAAAAAAAAAAAAAGTAAGTACTACATAATGGGCCACTTGGAAACTACCGCTTACTTCTAAATAACCCTGTTTGAAATTAAAGTGAAAACTTGCGCGTTCCAAGAGCAATTAGACTGGATAATGTAATCCCTCAGTCACCGGCGCGAGCCGAACACAAATCAAGAGTCGGCAATCAGGCTGACTCAATTACCAGAGTTTGATGTAATCATTACGGCTTATGTTGTACGTAATCTAATATTTGAGGACTACATTTGATGATGCTATTAAATGTTCACGAATAGATAGATTCTGCTCGGAATCAGAAGTCGATCAACCTACCTAGATGTACTTGCTTTGAGACAAGTTGTTAATATTTTACCATACATTTATTAATCTTGTACTTGGTAACATCTAATGTATTCTAGTTCTATCATTATCTGTGGATGTACTGCTTTGATTACCTATGTTATGTCTTATCTTTATTTCACATCTTTTATGTCTTAGTTAGATCCATAGTAGTTTCTATTTTAACCCCGATGTTGTATGTAAAGCGGAGCGGAAGTTTCTGATGCCCTGCGGCACAGGCTCGTAAGAGATCTACACAGTACAGGGCACAGTGCTCCTACGATGCGTGACCACAACCATTAGGGAAATAATAAATTTATTTCCTATAAGGTAACCTGTATGTGCGCCAAATGTAATGAAATTTCAAATAAATATTATTATATTATTACTTGCTGACCCGGCCAACGTTGTTTTGCCTCATTAAGTATAACACTAACATTGTGACATGGAAATTTTATATTTAACCCTTAAATGGACGATTTTTGTTTCACTTTAAAAAAAAATATTTGTGTAATACACATATATTACTGTCTAGGAAAAATAAGTAAAAAAATCTAGATATAATTTACTATACTTTTTTGCAATAATGTTAGTGTTGTTTATAAACTAGATTACCCAAAATATAAAAAAAATACGGTCAATTTTATGTGTGATTTTTTGTTTGTTGTTTAAAAACAACATTGTCCATTTAAGGGATAAGATAAGATAATGACAACAAAAATAAGAGTAAATTTTTTACTCTCTTTAGCTTTCACAGTTCTTTAGATACTGGCTAATAACACACCAACATAAAGACTAAATAAAGCAAGAAATACCACGGGCACAAAACCCTAGAAAATATAGCACGAATCTGGTCAAACACGATTCAAGTATTTAAATGAAAACTTGGGAACAGTTGAAGTGGAGTGATCACCAGAACGGGGCTATCAAAGTTTATGAAGTGTATAATGAAATGTGGGTAATTCGGCGTAATGGCCCGCTTGGCGGGAGTTGGGGGGCTTGGCAAATGTTTGGTCAAACATGTGACACTAGTTAACGCGCGCGCCGCTTGATTGGGTTACGACCGTTGTAGTCCAAGAGCTTGTGGAGGATATTGGTTGAAGCTTAGTTTTTTTGGATCAGCTTGTGGATTCAGATTTAGATTCAGATTCGTTTATTGTTAACTGTACAGATATGGTGTTACAAATTCGGTGTTAAAAATTGTTGTGGAGGATATCCGTTGGAGCTTATTTTTTTTAATCGAAACGAATGGTGTAAATTACTACATAATAATACTACATTACTACTTAATATACTACGGTAGTGTTGGGAGCTCTCCAACACTATCGTACGTGTCTTCTAGGATGTGTTTAGTTCAGACAATAAATATGTGAATTGAGAGAGGCCTACTACACAATTCAAATGCTAAGCAGCTTGGTGGCATATGAATCGGGCTGTACCTTAATACACAGTAATGAAATAAAGTCGGCTATGGACATTAATAGTTTTAAGTGTATTTTTCACAAGTTACCTGGTAGCTTAAAATGTTATGTATGTGAGTAGAATTATTTGAATTTACCTCAACTTTAGAAAATAAGTACATAAATTATTGCATTTGCTATTGACAAGCCTTATTCAATAAAATAATTTGATTTACTCTTTTAGAATATATACAATATTTGATTTATTTAATTTATCACTTTGTAAGCCAAGTCAGAGGCCTTCGTGTGGCTTGAAAACTCTCGACACCAGAGTTTGTCCACTTGTCCACTTCACTCATACGAACAAGAAGAAGATCACTTTGAAGCAAGGAACCTTTTTGTGTTGTCATTAGCCTATGTTTAGACGAGTTATGTAATAATTACTAAATTGTCAAATACGACTAGGGTAGTAGTCTAGGGTTAGTTTTTATTACTATCACTATAACATACTATAACTATGGCACTAGAACCCTTATTTAATGATTTTAACATACAACTAAAATGCCGCTTAAAATTGGCTTGTAAAAATGGGAACAACCTTGAAAAGTTAGGAGATTACAGGCAAGATCGAAAGTAAAAGACCGCAAAGACGAAGTCCGATGCGTTGGACTGACCAGATTTGCGCCACACTCGAAACGAAAGTTCATGAAGTCATTCACACGGCAAATGACTGGAGTCGATGGCACGATGTCACTACCCTCGGCATTAAGAAAACGAGACAAAGAAGAGTGGGAGGAAAATTTGTCTTAATAAAATTTAGAGCAGAATACGTTTTAAATAGATTATAATTTTAACAACCTTAATCTTCCGCGCTCCCGTCTCCCGGCCTACATCCGGTATCGAGCTGTATAATAGCATCAGCAATCATCGAGCGACGTGCCGACTCGATTAAGCCCGGAGCCTCCCCGACTATCGCCCGTATCCCCGCACAATCAGCGAGGATCGCTATTGGATAGTAAGAGGTAGACGTTTTCATCGCAAACACACTGAAGGTGGAAAAATCACGGACAAGTCTTAGAACACAGTTGAAAAGAGAACATGAATTCTTTTACTGTATTAAAACTTTCGTAAGGCATATTTGAATAATGTTTGTATAACCGGCTATCACTTACGTTAATTTGTCGGTATTATCCCGACATGTTTCAGCACAATCAGTGTGCCATTCTCAAGAGCAGGAACACAGCCAACGTACGTCTGCGGTGACGGCTGGGCCTGCACTGCCTACTCCACCGGCTAATGACCCCTGCGAGCTCAGCGTATACAAACATATGAATTCTTTTGTTTGTTTCATATTAGGGATTTGTGTGATGCGGATATCCGGAAAAATCTTCTTCTTCATATGGGCTAAGCGGCTTGGCTTTGGTGTCGAGAGTGATACAATTATAATTTTCTGTCATCTATCCCAATGTCTGTTTCTTCTTCTTCGTAAGAGCTAAGTGACCAAGCTCTGGTGTCGAGAGTTTTCAAACTTCCGAAAGCCTCTGATTTGGCTTAACAACTGCTTTTACTAAAACTAACAGCCGGGACCTACAATTTAACACGACCCACAGTAGCGCCCAGATAAAAACGCCACATGAAAAACGACTGTCTTGTGCTTGGTCACCCATTCAAACTCCGTCCGCATCGACCGTTGCTTAGCTTTGATGATCGCGTCAGATCACCTTAGCTAGCCGAGTTACTAGCTAGCTTCATACTAGTTCAACACTAATGGTTCAAATTTGACGACCTCGTAGGCGTAAAGGGTACAAGTTATTATTCTGTGGTAAAAGTTACCATGCTGGACTGCCAATCAGAAGGTTCCGGGTTCGATTCCCGGCCTGGCCAACATATTTGTTGGCTATGGGTCTGGGTGTTAAATATGTATCTCTATAAAATATGTATGTAATGTATATGTAGTATATCAGTTGTGTTAGCAACCATAATACGAACTAGAAATGGTTCAGTATGGGGTTAACCAGCCGTGTGCGTGTGTAAATTAAATACCTATCTTCTATGTTTTATGCTAATAAAGATCTTCTTCTTCTTTACCCCATCCCACTTCATGTGGGGTCGGTACAGTATGTACGCTTCTTCCATACATATCTGTCATTCGTCATCTCTGTATTCACACCCTAATGCTAATAACCCTTTTATGCTAATAAAGATATTATTATTATTATTTATTATTAAACAAAAAAAATTGTTGTATCAGAATTGGCGCTCAAAACTCGGGTTAGTTAACCAGTTAGCCGAGCGACTCCGAGCTTAGTGAGGTAATCGCGGCGCGTGTGATGTCGGCTCCAATCAAAGGCGGTCTCGATCAAAGGACCTAATTGCTCCTCTCGCCGACATCGGAGTTACTGTGCGGTCAAAGTGGACATGCCATTATCTATACTATAAGACCCTTTGTCCTGACTCATTCATCTATAGACAACGCAATAAATTTGTATTAATATTTGCTAAGAGTGCATAAGGTATGCCATTAGTGTTTTAAGTACAAAGGGAAAGTTTTGTGTTTTTGGAATTAAATACTTCTTCTGAATTGGAATTTAAGTATGTGGTTCACTTAGTGGTATGGTTCACGTATTATAATTATTTATATTTAAATAATGGCTTGGAGAAAACGATCTAATATGTCGTATCATCACCAAAGTAGCTAAAAACAGAGGTTAACTAGATCTCAGGAATTGAATGCGAAAAGACAGATGCGGCTCATTTTGATATCGTAGCAATGTAATGTGTATATAAAATTGGCACGGGAATAGGATACAATATAATTTTTCCACAGGTTACGCGAAAAGCGACCTACACGCGGGCGGAGCCGCGGGCAGTAGACATGCGCAGAATGTGTCACTCAAATGAAAAGATATGTACATATCTTTTAATATCAGTGAACTATATCTCTCTTTTAGTTCAGTAGTTCATTTAGTTCAGAACTAGTTTTCTTTTAATATTTCATTCAGGGCATCGCATCTCTGTCACCTTGGGATAGAGTTTAAATTTGCGTGGTCAGTCAGATTCGCCGAGTGATCTCTGTCACCTTGGGATAGAGTTTAATTTTGCCTGGTCAGTCAGATTCGCCGCACTGAACTATATCTTTCTTCTAGTTCAGTAGTTCATTTAGTTCAGTACTAGTTTTCTTTCAATATTTCATTCAGGGAATCGCATCTCTGTCATCTTGGGATAGAGCTTAAATTTGCCTGGTCAGTCAGATTCGCCGAGTGAGTGAAAGAGGCTATCATGTATCATATCCATACGTACAACAGAGCGGGACAGGCATAGATTGTCCCGAATACTCCCGATGTTTTCATTCGAGTCTCGAGTCGTTCTTAAACGGATGAAAGAACTAGTGAACTAAGAACTAATTGAAATGTTATTGAACTAGAGAGTGAAAGATACAAATCACTGAAGTACTTCATTTGAAGGGTTCATTCGTGAACTACGCATGTCTAGCGGGCAGTCTCTAGTTATCTTTACATGTATACTAGCTGACCCGGCAAACGTTGTTTTGCCTCACTTAGGGGTATGAAAAATAGATAGTGTAGCTTATATGACACGTTCGTAGATTTACCATAGCAGCGCCATCTATTGATTACTTACTCAACCCAGTCGAAATGTATCGACATCTGCTAGAATCATTTGGAGTTAACAGATAATTGTGACTGTCAAATAATAACAGAAAATAATTAGCAATACCTAAATTAAAATTGCGACTATAATTTGAGATTTAAACTATCCTATCTCTCAAGTTGGATCGAACTGCATATGGTGTGCGAATTTTATTATAATCGGTTAAGTGGTTTAGGAGTCCATTGAGGACAAACATTGTGACACGAGATTTATATATATTAAGAAGATATTTATAGACTATCGCCACGCGGTCCTACCCGCGTTATTCCGGGATAAAGAGTCGCTTATATGTTAATTCAAGGTGTAAACTATATTCGTAGCAAGTTTCATCGAAATAAGTAACAAACTTTCGCATTTATAATATTTATTTAAAAAAAAAACGTAGATTTATTTAATAGTTATAGTTAAAACATATTATATAAAAATGCTGGTTCCAGTGTACACTAAAAATAGATAAAAATATATTCAAAAATAATTTCTTTTATTTCTGCATTCATATAAATAATACACATACAAATTCAATGTTTTTATGACATTTTGTGCATTTTACATTGAATTAACATTATAATATTATGACATATATAATCCATGTGTATGTTAGTTACAATTGTTTAGTATATACACTAATATATTATTATATAGTGTTGTATGTATTTTTAATGCCACTTTATAAATAATTATATTTTACAGGACTTAAGAATATTTACAAAGCTTAGAAAAGACGAAAATTTAGTAAACTAAAAAAATAATAAAAACAAAATAAAAATTAAGACACCCGCCCAAACGTGCCCATCAGGCTTGCCGCATTGCCTCTTTGTATTGCTAGGGAAATAGTTACAATATAAGCAGGATAAGTATATATTTATAAGTTTATGTATATAAAAAGTTGTGGCTTAGAATACATCTACTTATCAAAGCCCTGGTTCGATCCCAACCCTGCACAAATTACTTGTAATCAAGTTATGTGTGGGTTTTCACTCGCTTTACGGCAAAGGAAAACATCGTTAGGAAACCGACATAGTTGAGGTCCGCAATATCGAATAGAAGATGTGCGTCATTCGCCAATCCGCACTTGGCCAGCGTGGTGGATTATGGCCTTTATCTCTCTCATCGTAAGAGAAAGCCTTAAGCCAGTGGGAACGTATAGTAGGCTAATAGTATGTAAGATACTTTTGTAAAAATATTCTTTTTCATTATTGTACACCATTTTATTTGGAGAAATAAACGTTTTATTTATTTATTAATTATTATATTTAATTACGCTATGCTAATGCTCCAAAGAATTTGTGGCGTCTCTGTCGCACTTCAGCGCCGGCTACCTACCAATCAGAGCGCTCGTTCTTCGCTCGTATCGCGCAAGCGGTATTTACTACGACTGGTACTAGCTACAATGCATGACCGTCGGACGGCCGTCTCCGGACACAATATCTGATCGAGTTTTTTTTTTAACTCTGAATAGGTTGCGCTTGACCACAATTCACCTGATGGTAAGTGATATTGAGATCTAAGGTGGATCGCGCTTACCTAGAAGAAACCGGTTTACTCTCGCCTTGAAAATCGCTAGAATGTAGTCATTGAAGAAAAAAAAATTAAGCCATTTATTCCCCAGAAACTTAAAAAAAACATTTAATGGGTTAAAGAAATCTATGTTAGTTTAATATATTAATACATTCTTCTGTTTATTAATAACAAATTACAATTAATTAAAATACTATTATAAAGATTCTTGGGGCACCCACATATGGGTGTAGGCCTCCTCCATGCGTTGCCAGGACATTCGATCTTGAGCTAGTCTAGTCCAAGTACTTCCAGCTGCTTCTTCGATATCGTTATTTATTGGAGAAAACAATTGGTTATTCCTTCACTATAAATTTATATCTCTATCTACCCAAAAGTTTTCAAATTCAAATTCATTTATTCCTTAAAAATATAGCATTACAGAGACATAGTCTCTAAAGCGCTACATTTCCAGTAATAGTCCTACTATACACCGCATGTGTCGCTCATATAACGAGCTGGTACTCAAATGTTGTGACGCTTCAGATAACAACCAATGTAAGACTCGCATTACTGAACTGGATGTATTTAGTAACAGTCTCAGTCAATTTAAAAATAATATAAGTTATAGGTTAAATTGTTTTAGTTCTTAAGATTTCCCCTTTTTTTTATGTATAAATGAACCTTCCTTATCATTAAGTTTACACTAGCATGCTGTGTACTCTTTTTTTGGATTGCAGACTTGTTTTTGTTCCTTTTAGTTTAGTTATGTTAAAATGAATGTTTGTAATCTGTCTGAGTGCCTAATAAATAAATAAATTTCTTAAAAATAACATATAAGTAGAGTTTATTGAGTCTTATCTTTATTCTCTTCTCGCTGGATTGGTATGGAGGTATAGATTCGTCCTCTCCGTTCCATTTCCCGCGTGAAGCAGCTCTGTACCTGTATAATCCCGCCGCCCGCCGCAAGAAACCTTCACAGCTCGTTAGCGGCCTCTCATTACATTAGCGGACTCCCTCAGGACAAGGATTACTTACACACAGATGGATAACTTTAACCCTTCATCTTGACATTTATTTAAATAAATTTAATTCTTAATTTTTGACGTGACAACGTCTTAAATTAGGTTGCGGCTGGGAGTCACTTATGAAAAAGTGTAACGCCCGGTAACGTTACGATGAGTCACCGAACGAGAGAGAGGCCCGCCGAATGCCTTGCGTCTCTCTCCCACTCAACTATGATCGGTCTGCCGCGCGCGCAGCACGCGGCAGACGTTGTCACGTAAAATCTTCGCCCGTAAAACCGACTTTACAGGCAACCATTTTTATGTAATTTTTTTATATGTACTATGCTATGGATGCTATCTAAAATAAATGATTATTATTATTTTTAGTCGGTTCCGTCCCACTGCTGGCCAAAGGCCTCTCTATCTTTTTTCCACTCATCCTGGTTTTGAGCTGTTTGAAATTATTTTTATATTAATATTATTAATCTGACATTGTTTTAATATCTATGAGTTCTAAAAAACTTAAAAATAAAAATAATTTACTGGTTTACTGGTAAATAATGAAAAGTTACTTAGAACAAGCGCGTACATTTCTACTCAGGCATTTGGACGACGACCTCGATGACGAAATGGTTACCATGCCGGACTGCCAATTAGAAGGTTCTAGGTTCAATTCTCGGCACGGCCAACATCTTTGTTCTTAACTGAAATTTGTTGGCTGTGGGTCTGGGTGTTAAATATGTATCTATATAGAATATGTATGTATGTATGTAGTATATCAGTTAGGTTAGCTACCCTATCACAAACTAGAAATGGTTCAGTTTGGGGTTAACCAGCCGTGTGTGAAATGTGTCCTAATATTTATTTAACATTGTTTTAATATGAATTCTAGAAACGTAAAAATAAAAATAATTTACTAATTTACTGGTAAATAATGAAAAGTTACTTCAAGCGCGTATATTTGTTACTCAGGCATTTGAACGACGACCTCGTTGGCGTAATGGTTACCAAGCTGGACTGCCAATCAGAAAGTCCGGGTTCGATTCCCGAAAGTCGCCTAGATGAACATGTAATTAATGGTCATGTAACCTAAACGTGGTAAAATCTATACCATTTTGTAGGTCTTAAGTTTAGTGATTGTGTAGGACTTTTTAAAATTATTATTAAAACGTTTGACATTTGACAATAAAAACAATCAGTTTTTAGTCAAAGTCAAATAACAATATAATCTTGTTTGTTTTCATGTATAAAGTGAACGGAAATTAAATTCAAACAACTTGTTCCTGGACAAGATATCTATCGGTATTAAATTGGAGAGTTTCTTAGAAATGATATTATGAAACACGATATCTAAGCTCAACGTACTTTGAAATGAAATGAAATGAAATGAAATGAAATGAAATAATTTTATTTGCGTAGCCACAGGTAATATAAAAACATGGAAAATAATATAAAATGTCCCTTGTAGGCTACCGCATATGCGGTGTGCAAAAGGTCAATTAATTAGTTAGGTAATTTATAAGTTAATTGTACTCCACTATTATTTTACAGCTAAGCAATATTATTTAAGAGAAATGTCAAAAGATTATAAGTATACAATATCAAGAAAAAAAAAAAATGTAAATACAATATCTAAAAAAAAACTAGCTAACTGGGTTGGCACGTCGACCCGAATCGGATCTTGGCCTCCGATACTAATAGACGCCACTGTTCTCGGTCCTGTGCCTTCTCCTGCCACTGTGTGACCTGAAGATTGCGCAGGTCTTCCTCCACTTGGTCTATCCAGCGATACCTGGGTCGTCCAACCGGTAGACGACCGCTCGCTCGTCCCAGGTGAGCTCGTGCAGTGAAAAAAAAATATAATAATAATGTCAATAATAATAATAATGTCAATAATAATAATAATGTCAATAATAATAATATGTCAAGGTTTTATATAATGTCAAAGTTATAGTATTTACAAATAGTTATCAATTGTTTTATAAAATGTCATTATGAAACGAATTATATAATAATGTATATCAGTTAAATTTTAATTTCAAATTTTAAATACAATTAGCTTTTACATTTCATATAATTATCCAAATCATAATAACATTTTTTTAATAAATAGTCATTTAATTCTTTTTTAAATGCACGAAATGGTAGCTTCTTGAGTGCCTCGGGTAGTTTATTATAGATACTTAGCTTTGAAGTTTGTGCTCATTCTGACAAATTGCTTAATTAAGTATTTGCCTCTGTCTCTAAAACATTATCTACCTACTATACCTCGAGTCAAGAGTGGTGTGTGCCTAGTCAGTAATAACTGTCTTTCAAGGTGGCTGCCGAAACAGACTGATAGGTGCTTGTTGACAGATATTTTTCAACTTGAGAATAGATGCTAGCCAGTCTAGAAAAAGTCCTACGCTATTATATGGTTTCCTCACAATGTTTTCTTTGCTCCGAAATCTCAAGATCATTGGCGGGGAACGACCCACGACCAGCAAACTAGAATAAATAGAATAACTTGATAACTTGACTGATAAAATGGTTCCACCGTCCACGCGTAAAATACCTAGGTGGGTGGGGCAAAACAGCTACCCGCGCGCTGCGTGACCTTGATGCGACCAATCGCGTGTGAGCTTTATGTGTGTGAGTATTATTGTGTGCGCAGATGGCTCCAAATTCTAAGCGGAAATTGTATGGAGTTACTCTCCCGTTTATTCTAGTTCGGTGCCCACAACCTTATCTGCTTACATATAAAATTTCCATGTCACAATGTTAGTTACCGTAATCCTCCAAAACGGCTTGACCGATTTTTACCAAATTTTATATGCGTATTCGCTAGGTCTGAGAATCGGCTACTATCTATTTAGAAATAATTTATAAGGCAAAACAATGTTTGTCGGGTTAGCTAGTAATAGATATTTATTTACCTTATGATATTGCGTCATATACTGCAAGACAAATCACAAATTACAATGTCAATCTTACTAACTATTGTATATATATATATCTTCCAGCGGGACGTAAGATGGCCGCACGCCTACGCTCTTATCGTCTTTAGTTTAGTCTTCGATCAAATATATACCAGATTCAGTTTTGCATACAAACACAGCTCAATAAAATGACATGAGTTTACTATAATATTATTGTATCTATTACAATATACACAGAAATACAAAATGTGACCACAAAAAAAACAATTAAATTTAAGTCAACCTTACCACTATATCTTAAGGTTGAGTTTCGACTAGTGCAGTAAAAACATAAGCTATCTTGCTCCGCGACAATAGCTAGTCCTGGTAACATATAATGACCGTACGCAGTGAGCGTTAGAAAATTTAACTGTATTACTATACTAATAACGCTTAAATTCCTCAAACTTAAATAAGATCACACTCTTTCTTACCTGTGGTCTTATTTTCCTTGTCGTTTTTAAATACATCACCTTAAATCTAGTACATTTTTGATCGAAGAGTTTAGTTTTGAAAAATGCTCATCAACTGACCCATCTGTCTCCCTTCATAATCTGTTCCGAGAAGAATATTAAAAAGCTGCAATAACGGAGATGTGATTATGATGTACAATGGCCGGGTTTTTTTGCCCTTTTTAAGGTGCTCTGCGATTTTGTCTTAAAATGAAGCGTCGAGACTTCTCCGGTAATGAAGGCTGGGTTTGTGCGCGCCATTTTATTTAAAACTAGCTGACCCGTTGCTTTGCCTTAATAAAAAAAAAAAAAAAACTAAATATGCAGTAGCCGATTCTCAGACCTACAGAATACGCATATAAAATTTGAAAAAAATCGGTCAAGCCGTTTCGGAGGAGTACGGTAACAAACACTGTGACACGGAAATTTTATATACAAGACAAGATATACTCCTTTAATAGTTTTTCTTGAAAATCTTGCTTTTAATCGAAGTTTCGCTTAATATATTTATGTTCAGTTGTTGGCGTTTAAAAATGTAGGTTTACTTCATTTGTGGTCAAAAATAATGTAGGTTAACATAATTTTTGTTTTTATTGCGAGGACAGTTTGGTTTGGCGTGCGGTCACCTTATGTCGTTATGTTGTTGTTATGGCAGGTATTCGATCCCTGCTAATAAGCTTGACTAATGTACTTCATTTTCTAGTGACCGCTTGGCTACCTATACCCAGCCATCATTTGAAATCGGTCGTTGAGGTGTGTTTCAACGGCCTAAAAATAAAAAATTAAAAAATAAAGGGGGTCTCCTTGCCTTTCTCCGTGCTTTTTTCGTATTTTTTTGCTATATATGTGTCAATAACGATAGCTGCTAGACACTTAACGTCTTCAGAAAATATACTATTAATGTATTTTAGCTATCAAATTAAATCACAAAATTAAAAAAAAAATATATTTAAGGGGGGGCTCCCATAAACAACAAACGGATCCCTTCATGCGCGAGCCCAACTCGCACTTGGCCAATTATTGTAATTCAGTTGTGCAAATTAGCACAGACATAGTGTCTATATTTTTTCCTGACGTAAAACATATATACATTATTTTTGTAACCCGTGGCTCCATCGGTCAAAAGTACACAAACAGGCTACTTTCCAGGTGCTTACTTTGAAAAGTCAAAAGTTACTTTAACGAAACACGAGTGTACCTGCGCCGCTTCACAAAGATACAACGGTTTTGATCTTGAAGCCTTATTTATTATGTCATCCCAACTTCGGTTTGAGCAAACAGAACGCGGATCCCAGCTCATCCCGTAATTCGAGCATGACCGAAAATTTTAACAGGATTTTCATAGGCATAAACAAACCAAGGCTTTGGAGGGGAAAATTGAAAAAGGTCGCACTGACTTTAGGAAAATAATTAGGGATTTAGTCGCTTTTTATGAGTTTCAGGATTGTAAAGTGAAATTTTCGTTAACTGGGGACAGGGGGTTGGGTTCTGTTGACGTTTGCGAGTTTAAAGTGACCTGACAATTTTGAGGACATTGTTTTTGTGACTTTGGAATTTGTATATTGCTTTGATTTTACTCATGTTCACGTTAGTATAAAATTTTTTTTGACAAATTCCACACACGGCTAGTTAACCCCATACTGAACCATTCTAGTTCGTGTTATGGTAGCTAACACAACTGATATATATACTACACACAAATTTTATATAGATACATATTTGTTGATTAATTTTGATTTTGAAAGTACTTTATTGACATAATTATTTTTACATGTATTTTCATACAGCGTTACTATTCTACACAACATTAATTTAATATACTAGATTTTTACTAGACTAACAGCGCCTTTTCACAGATTTTCAAACATCATCAATTCCATTTTACTTTCGGTAGAATTAAATGCATATTGTCATACTCGTATTTCCACCTTGATTTACATAAGGCATAACAACAGTTGCCAGGTCAACTAGTTAAAGAACTATGGGAACTAAACCGGTATTCTCTGACAGAGTTACGAAACAATCGTAATATCCATTAAAAACAAGAGGCTTTGTGGTAGTTTGAAAGTCCTCGACAATAGAGGTCTGCCATACAGCGTATAATTATGAAATTAAATGCACCATTGCAGCTTTACTCTGTTTCTATTTAAATGGTATTGCTTCTAGGAAATCCGGGTTCAAAATTCCAAATCTTAATATATATAAATCTCGTGTCACAATGTTTGTCCTCAATGGACTCCTAAACCACTTAACCGATTATAATAAAATTCGCACACCATGTGCAGTTCGATCCAACTTGAGAGATAGGATAGTTTACAGAAATGGGCCAATATACATGTCAATCAGAATCTATAATCATATTCCTGACTCAATAAAAAAAGAAACCAAGTTTAACATCTTTTACAATAAACTTCAACAGATACTTATCAAAAAATGTTATTACGAACTCAAAGACTTCTTTGATGATAAATTAGTATGAATAAATGTATTTTATATTTTGTCTATGAATATTCACAATGTGTACTTTAATATGCAAAAATATATCAACAATAAATTAATTATTGTTTCAAAGTAATAGAGCTGTGATAATAAATAAATATAATATGTTATATTGTGTAGTAATAATATTTTAGTCATAAGTAGTTTTGTATATAATTATAGTATTGTATAATTATTCACTCACTAATATTGTAAAGACACTGTCTAGTTTGCCTTGGAGGAAAGCTAGCCAGTGCCTCTTGCTACGCCCTATTACAACAGGGTACATGTAACATAGCCTTATGTCATACATGTGTTGCAAGTTAATAAATAAACTAAACTAAACTAAACTAGTTTAAATCTCAAATTACAGTTGCAATTTTAATTTATTGCTAATTATTGTCTGTTATTATTTGGCAGTCACAAATTATCTGTTAACTCCAAATGATTCTAACAGATGTCGATACCTTTCGACTGGGTTGAGTAAGTAATCAATAGATGGCGCTGTACCCCTAAGTGAGGCTAAACAACGTTTGCCGGGTCAGCTAGTGTATTATATATCCCGGGATGATAAGCACAGTTCAATCTTCTTTTTCCTATGAGCTGAGTGGCCTGGCTCTGGTGTCGATAGTTTTCAGTTCTCGGCCATCTGACTTGGCTTAACAACAGTCTGAACAAGGGCGCAGGTAGGTTATAGACAACCACTGAATAAATAACTATAACTGTTACAAATATTCACAAATCACATAACAATATAAAGAGGAAATATTAAGATTCTCAAATTCACCTAACATGAAGATTGTTATATGAACTAACATTGAACACAAAAAGCATATTATAAAACGTACGAATATTTAAATGATAAATTTACTGATGATAAAAATACGGAAGTGCGGGTGGATACGGATGAAGCTTGTTCTATATCTACCAGTATACCGGCAAATATTTAAATTATTCTATACTTTTAAATTATTTACTTATAAAAAAATATAGGTATAATAAATATTATAAAAAGTCAAAAATAAATGAAATTTGTTACATATTAATTAATTCTATGTAAATAACCCGCCCCTAATAATTCCCGTTGCAAAGGTGCCCATCAGACTGGCAGCGTTCCTACGCTGAATAGCTTTCGCCATCCTCTGCACCAGGAAGGATCCGGAGCGGGAGTCACCGGTCGCCTGGTTGAAAATGTGTCAATTAATGAAAATAAGTAACATATAATTATATTTAATTAAAAAATAATTGCAAAAATTATAAATTTTAACCAATAAAAAACTGTATTCTGTAAAGATTCACTGACAGGTGGAAAGAATATTATCCCTTGTCCTGAGCTAGCTCTGCTAAAAAATAAATCTAAACATAATGACAATTAAAACAATCCTTAATTTGACGTAAAACAACAAAATATCAAGCTCCAATAGAAAATGTCAAACTTGACGTCTAAACTCGTGACTTGTTCCAATTACGCCGTACTCTAAACCTACTTTATCTGCTAGTGTTTCACAACAAACATTCAAAATTTTGCCAACAAATGAATTAATTCAATGGCACGGCAATATAATTATACAGGAGAGAACAATTGTGCGTATTATCGAGGGTAGTTATGAACTGTATTAATATAACTTTAAACAATTACCGAGGACCGAGTTATCTGGGGAGTAGTTATGGATGTTTCCATTCTGAGACGGGCTTTACGTGCTTAGAGTTTGCAGACGTTTTTAATCACTGGAATTTTGTTAATGCTGAAATTATAAGCTTAATTTTAAATGGTCATGAAATTATAATAATAAAATGATAAATAATAAATATTAGGTCAAATTTCACACACGGCTGGTTAACTGCTGAACCATTTCTAGTTTGTGTTATGGTAGCTAACACAACGGGGCATGACCCGTCCACCTATCAATTCACCCACCAGTGGGTGCACGGGGAATTTTCAGTTCCCCGTTCACCCACTACAATCGAAGTTGATACTTTTATTTTTTTAAATATCGATAATTATAGCGTACCCATTTAATAGGTTGTTGAGGGTCAGGAACCAGTTCCGGTGTCAGATTTGACATCGGACATGTTAAAAGTCAAAATAGTGTCAAAGGCGAATTGGGTGTTGTCTGAGAAGTGAAGAACCCGATTCCGGTGTCACTTTTGATATTATAAAGTCAAATGTAAAAAATCTTGTTAAGTGTCGTTTAATAAGTTTTCAGGAGGGAAGAACCCCCTTTATTGCTATTTTTCGACGACTACGATCCATTTTGAATAATATAATAATCTCTAATTTATTTATCCTTCCAATGCAATTGTTAAACAAAACAGCACTAATCCTTATTCAATTTAGGCTCTAAAACTATTAAGACCGATAAAAAATACCGTTGAACAGATAATATTCCAGGTAAAAACAGGCTCTCAATATTTTCAAATGGAGAAGAAAATAACAATAAAAAAGCAAAGCCTTAAGAAACGCAAGTAGAATATTTGCAGACAATGAGAACAAGCCTTCATTTCCATGTTATAGTTTTTCACGGTTTTGTCCCTAAACTATACCCCACTTAGGGGTGGCGCGACAAAACGGGGCCTCGCCGTATCAGGGTTGCCACTCCAACAATTCACTTCAAGGGACAAATTGATTCTCGACTTATTTCAGACAGTTTTCGGTGAAAAAGGGAGAAAAGTGGATTATGAAACGGACGTTTATAAAAATTGTTGCTTTATTCGGAGCGGTTGAGACAAGATATACTTTTTTGTTCCATTATATTATACTAGCTACGCCCCGCGGTCTTACCCGCGTGAGTCCGGGATAAAAAGTAGCTTCTGTTTTAATCCAGGGTGTGTATTAACTATCCACATGCCAACTATTCATATCATATCATATACTTTTGTAATGATATTATATTACTAGAATTAGAAGTGAAAATTGTCATTTGATTAAAATCATATAAGTACCATTGTAATGATATTATTAGAATTAGAATTGAAAATTGACATTGATACATATCATATACTTTTGCAATGATATCATATTGTTTGGCTTGTAACTTTGGTGTTATCAATAAATGATTTGTATTTGTATTTGGCAACTTTCATCGAAATCTATTCAGACGTTTGAGTGTAAATAAGTAAAAGACATACAAACCACAAACTAACGCATTTCTAATACTGGTAGGATTTTCCAAGAAACTGCTTGAAACTGGTTTTTAATAAATAATTGTAAATTGACTTGGCCACTGTATTGTACGGTGCGTTGCCGTAAGATTTATAAATGATTCGATTTGATTTGATTAAACTGGACACAAAAAAGACAGTGTGTGTTATACATTTGATGGTTACATTTTAGTTTTTTTATGCGTTATTGTACCAAGATCAGCCAAAGCGAAGCGCTTGATGTGCAGCTGTGGATTTATAACGAAATAAATTATAAGCTCTAACAATTCTACATTCAAAGAATTAGAAGATCTTGCGGCAGAACCTAACATCATGGGCGAAAGTAAAGCACATCGGCTCCGTTGGTTCGGCCACGTGGAAAGGATGGGAGAGGATCGGGCTGTGAGGCATTGCTGGTGGTGTAGGGCCGGGATCGAAGCAGGGGTTTGTCTGATTGAAAAGCAGCCGTTTTTTCCATTGAGACACACTCGCATTTTTTTTCGTCGTCTATTTAGCTTGAAATGAAAGGACTTGACTAGCAGAACATTCAGATCCTATGACAGGAACGTCTAGTAGGTTATTTTTTAACTTGATAGATATTACTTTATTGGACATACAAAAAAAAAAATGTGTGCAAATTGGCGGTCTTATCTCTTAAAGCGATCTCTTCCAGGCAACCTTTGGATGGAAATGAGTTAATAAACGACAAAATAAAATTTTTGTTTATTTATTTAATACACTTATAATAAGCCTTACAGATATAATCCAATTCGCTTATTAATGTTAATTAGGGTATAAATGGACGTTGGTGTACAATAAAGAGAAAAGTAAAAAATAATAAGTTACATAGTCTTTATTCTTTTAATTTACACAAAAAAAATATATTTTACTCCAAAAACAAAAACTACACTCACGCGCTCCAAAACAAATTTAGCTGCGCCATAAAAAAAACTAACCAAGGGTTCTTTTTTTCAATAATTTTATTTATTTACTTTAAAATAAACAATGTAACAACTTTTCTTCATCTAATTCGGTACGCATCAGCGTATACAA
The DNA here is from genome assembly GCA_035578125.1 of Mellilla xanthometata. NCBI lineage: Eukaryota > Metazoa > Arthropoda > Insecta > Lepidoptera > Geometridae > Mellilla > Mellilla xanthometata. The sequence goes on along the minus strand of JAPUBQ010000048.1, from coordinate 375,686 downwards.
AACCCATGAAAATCAAATTCGTTTTATGGTTTTCCCCCTTAATGAGATCAGTGCATAAAGGTGGCTAAATATTATTGTTCTTTTTCCTTCTTTTGCCGCCTCGGTAGCTGGTGTTAAATGTTTGGCGAAAATCAATTTAGAAAAAATCATGTTTCGATTATTGATTTCTTGCATTCTTGTTTTGATGGTAAAGTGTGTTGTGTGTGAAGATGGCATGAATAGCAGTATGGTCGAAGAGGGTTTAGCATTGAGTGAGTTACTGGAATTTATATCATTATCCTACTAATATTATATATGGGAAAGTTTGTATGTGTGTGTATGTTTGTTACTTCTTCACGCTCCAACGGATGGACCGATTTAGATGAAATTTGGTGTAAAGATAGGCTAGACCTTGGATTGGGCTATTTTATCCCGTATTAACTTTTTTTCTCTATAAAAAGCCTAAAAACTACACTTAATTTGGAAAAAATAAATAAAAATGTTTAGTGTAGGTACCCACTTCCCCTGTGGTACACTAGATATTTAATTTTTTCTTTCATCTACAATGGATTTTCACAAAGTCACGCCTGAGTCTATAGGTTATTAGTTAACGCTTAATTTTCAACTCTCAATAGTAAAAGACCAATCAGAGCGCTGGATCCCAAACAGCTACCAGGACTCCATCTACCACGGGCGGCTGACTCCGCCCTGCATCACCCACTACCACCGCATGTACATCAGCAAGTCCGTGCCGCCGAGGAAGTACCCCTACTTCCACGAGATGCGCAGCGAGACCAGGAACCAGGAGAACAGCACTAACGCGGAGGTAAAGTTGCTAATTATCTTCTTAATATATATAAATCTCGTGTCACAATGTTTGTCCTCAATGGACTCCTAAACCACTTAACCGATTATAATAAAATTCGCACACCACGTGCAGTTCGATCCAACTTGAGAGATAGGATAGTTTAAATCTCAAATTATAGTCGCAATTTTAATTTATTGCTAATTATTGTCTATTATTATTTGACAGTCACAATTATATGTTAACTTCAAATGATTCTAACAGATGTCGATACCTTTCGACTGGGTTGAGTAAGTAATCAATAGATGGCGCTGCTATGGTAAATCTACGAACGTGTCATATAAGCTACACTGTCTATTTTTCATACCCCCAAGTGAGGCAAAACAACGTTTGCCGGGTCAGCTAGTAACTTATAAATTGCGAATACATTAGACATAAATTGCTACACCCTGACCCCGGGCATATTAAGTGTTATTTTAACAAAGATATTTACATAACATTTAATTATGCAATAAATGCTTGACTTTGACTTTGACTTTATTATCCCACCATAGCTTTATAGTGCACTATGCGAGATGCAAGTGTTATATTTCAATCAAATGAAATAACATTCTTTATTTGGACAGTTAACATTAGGTATTAAAATATGTAGCAAATGTCTCTTAGATAGTTTTTACATATTTGACTTAAAGAGCTACAGTTGGTCTTCACCCAGCAATACCAGAAATACGCAAGGATTCTGTATCACTTCAAAAAAAACCTGTTCGTTGAAGAAGAACTCTTGAATATTCATTTAAGTCTGTTTTTTGTTTGTTTTGTTTTTATTTGTTATTATAGCAGCCAAAGATGTACATCATCTATAAAAATACTCAAGCTATTTTGATTCATGAGATACAGCCTGGTGGGGTCCTGAGGACACCGGAGTCTATTACGGTGCCCATCAGACGCCAACTTCTCTTTTTTTTTTAATTCATAATAGGCTTGCGCTTGACCACAACTCACCTGATGTTAAGTGATATTGCAGTCTAAGATGAAGCGCGCTTGCCTAGAAGAAACCGGTTCGCTCTCGCCTTGAAGACAGTATGGTTGTAGTTCAGAGGGAACAGGGATTCCGGCAAGGAGTTCCACAGTTTGACCGTCCGTACTATAAACGTGGAAGCGAATCGTTTAGTACGTATTTTCGGCATTTCCACTGTATAACGGTGTCTCTCTTAAGCTTTAACCTTTGACTAACAGCTACTTTTAGAAGACTACTTTTTGGGGTACCCCAAAAGTACTAAATCTGGTGCCAAAGAAACAAAAAAAATATATAATAATAATAAAATAATTCTAACACCTTCGAATTTAACTTGAAATAGCTTTAGATAAATAACTTCACTTAGCAGGCAGCGTGCCAAACATGCTGGTAGCATTGCCTTGTTGAATGGCCATGCTGATCTGAACGCCCAAGCATTTTGTGTCAGATGTCGCTTCGATCAGGATTTTTTAAAGAGTTCTTGTTTACCTTTTACTGAAAAAAACTGTAAAAAATAATATTGTTTATGTACTATTATAATATCTGAAGAAGTATGTCATTCACCAACCCGCACTTGGCCAGCGTGGTGAATTATGGCCTGTACCTCTCTCCCCGTTAGAGATGACCCCGAGTCCTAGCAGTGGGAACGTATAGTGGGCTGCTTATATTACTATTATGTATTTCCAAAAACAGCTCAGCTGGCGCATAGTGGGGGGCTACCAAGTAGACATCCGGCGCGCCCCGTACGCGGTCCTCTACGGGCTCTACTGCGGGGGAACCCTCATAGCTCCCGACTGGGTCATCACTGCTGCGCATTGTAAGTAAGTAACCTTTCATTTCACTAGTACCATTATTTAACCTTCGGCATACAAGGTAGGACAAGAACCGCCCAATTGAGAAGCACATGGCAAGAGTTGGAGGAGGCCTTCGTCCAATGTTGGACGATCCCAGATGACGCGCAGTAAAATGCTAGAAATTTTGACATGTAAATAGTAAAAATTGTGACATATTATAAACATATTGATATAGATAATAATTTCACTTAAATTTGACATACTGTTTTTTAGACATTTAATTTTATGATTTTTTTATAAAATAATAATAATAGTAAAATACTGTAATGTTATGAATTTCTGGGAAATAAAGGCTATTTTAATTTTTTTATTTTTATTTTTTTATTTTATTTTATTTTATACAAGGTAGGGTTATTTTAACCCCAACACTTTTAAATTGCGTTGATTTTGTATTAAAATGCAACCAAATAACTTAATTTTCTCAGTAGCTGAAGTTTAAATATTACCGCGTTGAATCAGTACTGCGTGCACCAGCGTCGTGTGAGCAGGTGCCCAAAGTGGTATTTTATTCATTAGCTTATGAATGTACGTAACAGAAAAACCCATTCAAACTTATTGCACATGATGCACACACAGAGTAGAGACAATCTCTAGTAGGGTTAATTTAACCCCACGTTGTATAGGTGAGGAGTTTTTTTCACCTTGTATGCCGAAGGTTAAGAAAATCAAATCAAAATGTTCTTTATTTAGACAACAATAAGGTCCATGGTTTAGTAAACTCAATTTAATAACTTTTTTTAGTGACAGTTATATATGATAATAATGAAGAAAGTCTTCTTCTTTTTATGAGCTAAATGGATGAGCTCCAATTTAACGTGTCATCTGACCCACGGTAGCGCCCAGATGAAAATAACACGAAGAAGGTAATCAATAGTGATAGAGAATGGAGTTAACAAAGGCTGAGGTGACTCGAAGTGGACTTCAGAAGAATGCCAGTTCTACCCAATCATCCTTATACATATACAACAAAATACCCGAACATATTCAATGTATTGAAAATAATGTGAAATTTCACTATTGCGTTAAAGAACTTCTTTTGTCAAGAACGGTGTATAAAATATCAGAGTTCTTAGAAAAAAATTATTATAATTTTAATTTACTGACATATAACTATAGTCTGGCCAACGAAACATGACCCTGGAAAAGAGCGGCAAATTTAAAAAATCTGAGTATAGCAACCCCAAAACTAATAAGAAATACCTGGAATAAACTAATTTGATACTTTGAAATTATTTATTTTATTTCGCCTGAATAAAAAATGCTTTAAGTACTTTAGGAAGTAATACTTTAGAAATTGTTCAATCAATCTGAATAAAAAAAGCAGTATTCGTTTTGTTTTATTCACTGTCATAATTAAAATGTGAATCTAAGACTTAAATTTGAAAAGATTCACCAGTGTCACTAGAATCACAGTTTTATTTATTTATATTTATTAGTTTCCTACTATAATGAAACTTTCCATATTATTTTCGGTGATCCTGTCCCGATCTTATTTTCATATTCATTTTCAATGTATATAATATTATCAGTCATATTATTTATCCACTTCTCTGGAGTTATGGTTCCAAATGTCTCTTTAATCACTTTGTCTGATTCAACACCGCAAGACAGACAAGGCAATATTTTCACTTAACATTTTGCGTTTACCCAAACTTCATATCAGCTCAATGGCAGAATCCAAATTAAGAAAAACCTGTTAAAGAAAAAATTGTGTTAAAATTACAATGTAACATTTTATGGTATGATAAATAACCAAAATGCATTATTAGGAAGGTGGGAAGGTTTTGACTAATGATAAAAGAATGTGAATCAAAATAGATAATTTTATAATAGATAATTTTGAAATAGATAACTTTATGCAAAAAGATATATAGTAAATACGAATTAAAACAAAGTATCAACTTAGTAGCGTCATACTAACCTACGAAATCAAACACCACATGTAAACAATCTTGTTTTCGTTGAAATTACGCCGAATTTCAATTCTTTTTCTTGTTGTTTTTTATGATACTTTGAGATCATGTGGAACAACAACTCCAGAACTCCACTTTTGATGATATTTTTCATTTTTCGCTGAGTAATTAGTGTTTAACTAAATCATAACAACACGCCATCTTGTTTTGGATATTGACGTTGCCATTATTATAGCATTGCCATATAAAAAGTTTGCAAAAAAATCGAGTCTCATGTTTCGTTTGCCAGACTATAAATTTTTTAGCGCATATTTACTTTTTCTTGACATGGCAACTTTATAGTCTGATTGTTTTGACATAAGTCGATAATCTTAAATCTATGACGAAGCCCTTTTACAGCTGACGTGAATTGTATTTTTATTTTGATTTTAAAATTACATTCCTGTGTTTATGTGTTTATTATGCGATTAATAATTAATATTGACATTTTAATTGGAGTGAAACTTGTTAATTTAATAATGAATAATGTATATATGTGAAATTGACGAGAACGTATTGTATCCTTTTATTAAACCTCTAAATTGTAATAATTAGGATACGTTACGACGAAAAAATGATATTCTATTCTATTCTATTAATATGTCTCCTTAAGAAATCGCCAGGCTAAATAAAATGCCAAGATCCTATTTATTTAATAAAAAACTGTAGCTTCTGTTTGCCTTGAAGCCAAGTAGAATTTTGAATTAATACATTTTTGCATATAAAAAAGTGGAAAACTTACATGAAAATTGGTTGATAAAGTCACCAAATAAATATTTTACCGTAAATATTGTCTTGAGTCTACTTTATGTATGTTGAAAAGCTGTTCTTTTAAAATAGTCAAGGAATGAAAGTTGTTAGTCCAGACATACTAAACCCACCTCTGAACGGTTTCATATTAGTAAACCCTTACTTTTGCCTGGTCCAGAAACAAAATCATTATGATTTCGAGTGTGATGAAATTCATATCTTCGTTGCCACTCCCCTTTTTTGCTGGTGTTATAATTATAAACTATTTATAATATTCCACACCCTAGAACGGGAGACAACTTCGTCATCGCGGGTTCCACCACCCAGTTCGACGGCATCCGGTACCCGATATGCTCTCACTTCCTCCATCCTTACTGGAACATGACGAGCAAGCTACACTTCCACGACTTCGACTACCAGCTGCTTCTTCTGGAGAAACCTGTTCCCGTCACCGACTGGTCCAGGCCTATAGCCATAGGCACCGTGGGTGATATCAAGGCAGGGGCCCTCGTCACTGTCAGTGGATGGGGACATACTAAAGCCAAGGTAAGGGATGAGGTCAAGACAAGGGAAGGTTTTTGTACTCATTTTTTTACAGCTGTCTTAGAGTATATACGGTTTTACAAAGTTTTTTTCTAACTTCCAATGTAATTTATATAAGTATGAACATTTTTTTTAAGTAAGCGGCCGCCAGAGTAGCATGCGGGAAGCCTTACGTCCCGCAGGTCGCGGGTTCTATTCCTACCAAAGAACTTGAGCTTTTGGGGAAGGAAAACATCCTAAGAAAATTATAGCATGGTGGAAGAATAGCCTTCAAGTTGAAAAATCTGTCGCTATTCACCTTACAGTGTCCTTTGGCAGCCCTCTTGAAAGCCAGTTATTCCAGATAATATGATCCATTTTAGGCCAGAGTGTCACTAACTAAAGTAATTACGCACCCTGCTCGTCAAAACTGTAGCTGAAATGTGTAATAATAATGTTGTTCTTGACTATAGTTTAGATCGAGCCGTCTCGTTCTGGCCACTAATGATAAAAAGAGACAGAGTTACTTTAAATTAAGTTTAGTTGTGTGTACAACAGAATCGCCACAAATATATGATAATGATGTATCCCCCACAGCAAAAGCAGATGCAGAACGTGATCCGGCAGGTGTCAGTACCAGTGATCTCGCACGGCGTGTGCCAGGCGCTCCCTCACAAGTACTACCAAACCATCACACCCAGGATGTTCTGCGCGGGGAACCTGCAGGGGGGGAAGGACTCCTGTCAGGTAACTAATGATGACAAAGCTCGATGGGGCCAGTCTTTGCATAGGTGACTTTCCAAATAAAACATCCCGGTTGTTAGTCTCGGTACAAGCAATTGTTTGGCCAAGTCAGGGGCCCTTGGAGTGCTTTTGAAACTAGAGCTTGGTTACTTAGCTCATACATATTTATTCTCCTAGAGTGTTGCTCTTGGGAATTTTGAATTGCTCGTCTGAAGAATGTTTGGCTGAATTCTGTGACACCCCGGATCGATTCCAGCCCTACACCAATGTCTTGTTATGTTATAAATTTGTGAGGAAACCCTTTCTACAGATTTTTTTTTAATCTCAACTGAATGTCGTTGTCTCTTATTATTTTTTATTTTTTTAATGGCCAGTGAAGCTTCAACAAAATACCAGGCTATAATAGGGCTTAGCCCTAGGCAGGTTATATGGGTTTTGTACCCACTTAAACCTATGTCAGTATATATACGGTGATCTGCCTCTGCACCTAACGGAGGGTTCTGGGATCAGAACAAGTTTCTCTTGAATAGTAGTCTTCAAGGCGTTTGGTTTAAAAACTTCTTGCAATTGTTTTTGTATTGATTATTTTTTTCTAGGGTGATTCTGGTGGTCCAGCTGTCATCGGTGACAAGTTAGTGGGACTGGTCTCATTCGGCGTGGGGTGCGCCGAGCCCAACCATCCTGGCGTCTACACGGATATACCGATGGCTAGGGCCTGGATACGGCAAGTCACTGGGTTGCCATTGTAAATTGAAATGGTTTGTGAGTGGAAAATAGAGCACAAAATGCTATGGCAATAAAAATTTATAATAACCTACCGGCCACATTAAAAAACATAAATGATCATAACACATTTGTAAAAACCCTGAAAGAAATATTATTATACAAGTGTTATTATACAGTTGACGAATTCTTAAATGATAAAAGTTTTAATGACACATATGTACACCATATATTGGAAGAAAAAAATAAATAGGCTCGCTTCAAACCAGAATTGCAACGCCCTGATTAGGGTACATTTTGTGTTCTATAATAATTTTATATTGTATAGCACATAAATGAAGCAATAAACGATTTGAATTTAAATTTAGAGGGTATTTATAAAAGAATGTACTCAGTCAAAAATGTATCCCTCTTCGTGGGGCTACTAGTATTAATTAAAAAGTTAATAAAAAAAAATTACTTAATGTTATGTGTTAGCATCTATCTTGAACCAATTAATAAAATAAACTACTAAAGACACTCCAGCTAATTTCACTTTCAAAGAAAAAATATAAGTAAAAACATAAAAACATCATCATTGAGCTAAATTATATACACAAAATAAATTAACTAAGGACTTATTATTTATTTATTTCAGAACTCGATCAATAAGGAATTACACGTAAAAGTATATTCATGTCTTAATAATGCACAAAATAGTTAAATGAATGCACATCATAGATTGATTCATCCGTTCCATAGCAATGGTGCCACTGAAAGACAGTAATTATTTTCTTTTTATGCAGTCATAAAAGAAAATAATTACTACTAGTTATAAAAATCACTTAATATGTTACTCTGTACGCAAAATTTGTGTTGTAATATACATCAATAAATAATAAATGACCTTTTATAATTCTCATAAAAGACGCTTGATGTTGATAAAATAAATTATTTTTTCTATACATTTTGCATTTTATGTTACTCAAGAATTAAGGTGATAAATAATGTGATAGTGTTAAATACCTCGTTAAACATACCTTAATTATAAGTGTTATCTTTAAAAACTACGAAACTAAAAAGGAAAAATAGAAAACCTCCAGTAACAAACTAAAAAAAACAGTTTGTCAATTTTAGAATTTCCTCCTACTTTCAAAGTCAGTTAAATTCAGAACGATTGAAGGAAATTTCGCTATCAATGTATGAAGGTAACTAATTAACGAAACACTTTGAGTTCATTAAGTCACTTCCATTTGCTTTGCTTTCTTATCTACTGAATTTGCTTCACATCTGCTTTCTGATTATTTTAGCAATTTAACTATTTGTTTACTTGTTGTTTTACATTACACCGACGACATCGTACGCCAACGAGGTCGTCGGTTGGTGGTGATGCCGGACTGCCAATCAGAGGATCGCGGGTTCGATTCCCGGCACGGCCAATATCTTTGGATGAACTAAATTTCCTGGCTGTCGATCTGGGTGTTAAATATGTATCGATATTAAGTATTTATGAATGTATATGTAAGTATATCAGTTGTGTTAGCAAACATAATATAAACTAGAAATGGTTTAGTATGGGGTAAACTAGATGTGAGTGAAATGGTAAAAAAAATAAAGTTAATAAGTCTAAACTTTTTATCTATAGTTACACCAGATTAACGTAAATAAAATACAAAAGCCATAAAGCTTTGTGTCACAAAATGCAAAAAATAATAAAATAAAACAATAATAATACATTTAATACATGTTACTAGTAATAAATACCTACAATGTAAGCTCCATGTAACGTCATTCGATTTAACGACAAACTCTCTAAAGCGTCGAAATCAATTGGCTTTAGTTGGTTTAGTTTGTATTCCATACAATGATACATTCTCTCAATTTAACGACCACTCTCTATAACGCCATCAGCGCGATCCACCGTAGACCTCAATATCATTTTCCATCAGGTGAATTATGGTCAAGCGCTGACCTACTCAGAGTTTTATTTTATTATTATTAACAATTATAATGTTAAGTCAATCAGTAGGCTCAATCGCAACTCCACCTGAAACGAATGGCGCTGTTGTCAATTAGTGAATACTTTCATTGATAGCCGTATTTGACTTCCGAACACATTTTGCAGATGCGACGTTGCCATACCGTGCGCAAAAAGTGTCGTGACAACTTTTCGTAAGACTTTTGCCGTCTAGCCCCCTTTCATAACGCGCGATAAAGAACTTTGTTCCAAAAAACGCCATCAAATGCACAGTCTCTTCAGTGTCGTTATTATATAGTTTATTCTGTATTCTGAAATGTAATAAATACAATATGAATCAACACGTGTTAAGCGATAAAGCGAATTGATTTATATTTTTATACGGTTATATTGAAATATAATATAATTAAGCTGAATTTTTATAATACAATTTTCTGATATAAATAAATAACTTCGTAAATAAAATAAGTATAACCGAAGCAAATCGCACTATTTACATCAATATTATTAATGAGAAAGTTTCTGTGTTATTATGTTGGTTCCATGTTACGTCTTCATGCTTAAATGGATGAACCGATTTCGATGAAATTTGATATAGACACAATCTAAAAGATTTAAAATATTATACGTTTTTCTTTAATAAATTAATATGTATGTAATAATAAAACATTCAAAATTAAGTGCTTGTATATTAAATATTTTTCAAAAATTCATAGGGCGTGATTAAGGAAGAGAAACAGAAAAAGACGTTAAATGCAGTTTACATAAATGTGTTAAAAAATAAACAAATATTACTCGTATAAATGCAAAAATTTGTATGTGTGTGTGTAGGTATGTTTGTAACTTCTGCAAACGCAAACGGCAGAACTGATTTTGATGATATCATAATAATATAACGCCATCGCCGAGTGGCCAAGCTCTGGTGTCGAAACTTTTCAAGCCGGACGAAGGCCTTCGACTTGGCTTGTCAGAGGTCTTCGAGCATATAGTTTAGACTCTAGATTAACGCATAGGCTACTATTATTCTGATATTGAGGTTATAAAAGACACAAAAAAATTTAAGGACCTTCTCCTTTTTTTAAATCGATTCGAAAAATAATTGAACATCAAAAATGATAAAATAGTGTTAAATTAAGAACCTTCTCCTTTTTTAAGTCAATAAAAAAAATATTGCTTATTTTCTAACCTAATTTAGTAAAACTCTCTCCCACGCCAAGTTCACTATTTATTTTTTTAAATGATGTATGCTGCTTAGTACTAAATAAATATACGATTTAATCGACTTTTGTAACCAACAGTAAATTATTAAAAGCTTTAAAGAGGTTATATTATATAACAAAACCAGCATGTCCTGTAGTCTGTAGTTCAATAAAAATCTCATCTCGAAATCCGATAAGCGTTCGTTTTTCACCCCCCACCCCCCTCAACTAGCCCAGACGTGTGCACCCCCACACCCGTGTCAAATCCAACCCTTATTTAATCATATTTACCCACAAAGCCTGAAAGTCAATTTCGCGGCGAACAAACAGCGATCAGCAGTTGATTTTTCGTATTAGAACATCAGCTATTCACATATTCAACCCTTGCGGGGAAGGGTGGTGTGATTCTTAACATACGGGGAGGTTTTCGCCGCAAACTTGGCATTTTTTTTAACTGGATAAGTCAGCGCTTGACCATAATTCACTTGATGGTAAGTGATATTGAGGTCTACGGTGGAGCGCGCTTACCTAGAAGGAACTGGTTCCCTCTCGCATTGAAAGTAGCTAGATTATAGTCATTGGGGAACAGGGAATTCGGCAAGGAATTCCGTCCTGAAAAAAAACAAGTCTTGTTTTGTGAAGCATAGTGTCTCCTTCTCCTAAACCTTGGCACAAAAAATTGAAAAGAAAATAACAAGAATAATAATTATACATAGTTAGTAATTATCTAATAATAGGATTCAAGTCAATGAATTTGTTACAATGGCGCTTGCAATCAGGTGAATTGTGATCAAGCGCAAGCCCATCAATTGCTGTCTGGAAGAAAATGTAACGGTGGAACACGTGCTACTGCACTGTGAGGCTGCCAAACAAACCAGAAGGAGTTACGGCCTGATGATAGCAGCTCAAGATAAAAGTTCGCCTTCCATTTCTAATCTTCAGACAAACAGACCATCTGACGCAACAGGGGTGGAACAGGTATGCCAGCGACCCAGGGCTGTGCTCCGTTATTTCAAGGAGCTCGGTTGGCTTGGGTAGGCTGGTAAGGGGGGAATGCAAAGACGCCCCTAGCGGGATGTCAGTGCAGGTCTCATCATCCCCATTTCAAATTAGAATTAAAAGCCCATCAATTGAAAAAAAAAAAAGGTTGCCTGTAAAGTCGGTTTTACGGGCGAAGATTTTACGTGACAACGTCTGCCGCGTGCTGCGCGCGCGGCAGACCGATCATAGTTGAGTGGGAGAGAGACGCAAGGCATTCGGCGGGCCTCTCTCTCGTTCGGTGACTCATCGTAACGTTACCGGGCGTTACACTTTTTCATAAGTGACTCCCAGCCGCAGCCTAATTTAAGACGTTGTCACGTCAAAAATTGGTGTGAACGTCCGTAATGTCACCCCGTATATTCGTAGCACGATCTGCATTCCGGTCGCGCCTCCACTAGTGTTTTCCGTACATCGCTGCGCGGAGCCGCGCCAACTGATTTCGTATTCGTGAAGACATGACCATGATTTATTTACCGAAAGCAGGGAGGGGAGAGGGAGGGGGTGGTACACTGCCACCGCTTGGCACGTCGGGGGATAGAGCTGTCCGGGTAACGAGATAGTTAGGCTGCTTAGCTGGAAACTTTCGGTCGAAGTTTGAAGGGGTAAAATTAATTGCAATTTTTTTGCTATTCTCAGTCTTAACAAATTAAGGAAGTTTTGTGTGAAATGAGAGGCCTATGCTCAGCAGTGGGTGAATATTGACTGACAAAGAGGATGATGATGATGATTTTAAGATGTGAGTTACGTTTAAATTCATTAGCTGTTTACTTATTAGTTTAAAACTGTTGTGGAAAGAAGATTGCGTAAGCTATTAGAGAACTTTTGAATATACAGTGTAAACTCCATGTAACGTCACTCGATTTAACTATAGACTCTCTAAAGCGTCGAAATCAATTGGCTTTAGTTTGTTTAGCTTGTATTCCATACAATGACACATTCTCTCTATTTAACGACCACTCTATAACGCCATTAAATGCACAGTCCCTTCAGTGTCGTTAAATAGAGTTTACACTGTATTTTAAATGTAAGTTAATCAAGGTCCACTAAAATTGACAAGACATGAATCTTTAGAAAACCCTCATAAAAGAATACATATAATTAAAGACTTTTTTTTTTTTTTTTACTAGTTTTATGCGTTTATTCCAGACGAGCAACAAAAGTGGCCGGCACTGTATCTCCGGAGGCAATAGGGGAGCCGCGGCATTGCGTTTTTATTTATGTACGGCATACGTTCTGATTTGACAACGCACTCGGCTGTTTGAAATATGGCTTCGTTGGTATCTTTCCCGTGTTAACCTTCGAGGATCTCGTTTCGGCTGGAGAGATGAGGGAAATATGTAGTGGGGGGAACACACGGGCGATTTGTTCATTCATTTTGACAACAATTTTAGCAGATATACAAATTTATTGATAAAATGTATAAAAATACAAGTCAGTTATTGCATATCATCAATATCACCAAAGGATCTCATTACTGAGGAATAAAAAAAAAAAAAAAACTAATCAAAGGGAAGATGTCACTGGACTAACTGCCCTCCACGACAAAAAAAACATTTTTAACCGTTTGCTGAATGTTTAAAAAAACAGATTGCAATATAATGATAAAAAAAAGTTATTGCATGTCTTTGTTAAGTTTTTAGTTATTAAGTAGTGTTAACGCGAATCAACCGCACATTGGATCGAACGCATTAGCAGTTGTGATATCGGCTTAATAATAGCTTTTTTACAAGGCAATGAACCAATTAGCGCCTGTGGCTCGGCTTACTAAAGCAATCTGACGCGATCATCGAAATTAGCAGTCGATTCGGGCAATCTGTAGATGGGTGTAAATAAGATGCACAACTGTCTTATAAATCACAGCAAGCAGTCGTAAAGCCAAGTCAGAGGCCTTCGGGCGGCTTGAAAACTCTCGACACTGGAGCTTGGTCACTTAGCCCACACGAAGAATAAAAAAGAAAATAGGATTCTGGCCGCCGTTACCAAGATACTCCACCGTTCTTGGTCCTATTGTCTCCTACTTCTGGGTAACTTTAAAACCTTCGCAAATAAACTGTAATAGTTTATTTATTGATTTTAAAAACCTTACCACAGTTGGTTTACTGAAAAATGACACTATATGTATAGGGTTGCATGTGGTAAAAATATTGCGTAAGGCTTTTTTTTTACTCGCCGGGCTGTGTTTCTTTGATGATAAAAATTTCAATGAAGTGAATTTCGATTTTTCCTTTACTTGTCTTAATTTGGATTTCGGATCACAGCGGAAGTACACTAAATATTTAATTTTGACATCTATTTACAATGGATTTCCGCAAAGTAACGCCTGAGTCAATAAGTTATTCAATGAAGTTAAATACAGAGGAGGCAAATACAGTAATTAGATATAAAGAACTTAAATACGAGTAACTTGATTATTTTTAAATATTTTTATAAGAAAAATGTGAAAAAGTTTCATGATAAAGCTCGTCTGTGGCGTCCTGAGAGATTTGCAAATACTGAGAGTTTGCGATACAGTATGACATGGATACGAAATATTGTTGCTTTATATCAAGTGAGTTGTTCTTCCACTGAATGGATATACAACTACTTACCCTATTGGAAATCTTACGCTGACATTTTTTATTTACTTATTCTTTAGACAGTATTGAAACTTTTTTATTAAACGTGTAAGTAGGCATTTGAAAAGCAGGTTTTGTAACCACCTGAGTTACGTCAGTCTGGCTAAAGACATGGCGTGGCGTGGCGTATGTTTAGTCTGGAAACCATCCATCTAACCCTGACGACCTCGTTGGCGTAATGGTTACCATGCCGGGCTGCCAATCAGAAGGTTGCGGGTTCGATTCCCGGCACGGCCAATACCTTTCCGCTGAACCAAATTTGTTGGCTGTTGGTCTGGGTGTTAAATTTGTATCTATATAAAATTTATATGTATGTAGTATATTGAAGAAAGTAATTTCACTATTAAATATTTATTTATAACCAACATAACAATCATATAAAATACTAAACTAAAACTTAACCTACAAAAGTCCAGGGGTAGAGGAAAAGGTGCCCAAAATGCTGGCAACATTGCCATGTTGGATGGCAATGCTTAGTTCCTGACCGAAATAAAAGCCAGCATTCTGGACACCCGAACCCTCTACCAGCCGCTTGGCAAGTTCTCCGTAAAGCTGCAGGGCGGCCGGCCCCCACACACCCATCGTCTCTACCGCAAACTAAAAATGGTTCAGTATGGGGTTCTAACCAGCCGTGTGTGTAAAAAAAACATATCTAGTCTGGAATAACAGGCTCTCAAGGAGGCTGCCGGACTGCACCGCTGATGCTTGCTGACAAATGTTTTAACCTGAGTGTGGTAGCTAGTCAGGCGAGCATTAGAAAATACCCTACCACCATGCTATGGTTCCCTCACGAAGTTTGGGTTCACGAGCTCATTGGCCTCTCAAATCCACGACCTTTGAGACGTGACGCAATCTCACGTCTGACTGAGCCGTTTTCGCTTCAAACATACATCCAGACGAACCAAACAAAACATTAACGATTGTCAAAACTGTCATTCAAAGTACATAGCTGCAAAGCCTTGGAACTCTCTACCTGAGTCTCTGTTTCCTGCGAAGTATCATCAGAGGCTCTTCAAAAGTAGAGTCAATATGCATTTTTTAGGTAAACAAGCCGCATCGTAGACTGCAGCGCAGCTTAACACCAGGCAAGCTGTAGTCATACGCGAACCTATCAAGGATGAAATAAAAGTAATTGTTTTAACTCTGTCGGGCGCGTTGTACCGTCGACCGCAGAAACAAAAGCTGACCTCGGTAACTGCGAGGGACAGAGGACGGTCAGCTTTTAAAAAACAATTTGACACCGTGACAATTAATAACAAGTTGTTGGGCCACGGGGTCAGAGGATTTGGATAGGCGAAAGTCATAGATAAACATTTTATTAATAATATGTCAAATTACTGGTCAGGTTACAATACAAATACAATATCAATAATCAACAATGTCAAATATAAATAATAAATAATTAAAATTATAATTTAACATCATTCCTGGTGTCAAATATTAACATAAATAACATTTATTTCATAATATGTCACAATTACATTACAACCGTTATCTGCGTAGTAACGTTTTTTTTTTCAGTTTCAATATACTCGTCAATACTATACTATAAGTTCGTTGTACAGTTTGGTATACACCTTTGAACATATTATAAAAGAAGGATATACATATCTATATTACGTACATATTATGTATAAAGTTATATAAATAGTATAAGTCGTATTAAAACACATATTATGCTTCTCTAAATACCCTATAGTATTAGCAGCCCTGTAGCTGGGACTCGGAGCTTTTTCTCGCGAAGAGAGAGGAATAGGCCGTGATTGTAAAACACTGGTCATGTGCGGGTTGATAAAAGAACACACGTCTAATATATTGTGGTCCTCAAACATGTCGGTTTCCTCACGATGTTTTCATTCACCGTAAAGCGAGTGGAAATCTGCGCAAAACTTGAAAAATAAGTCATTGTTGTAGAGTTGGTAGAGGACACAAGTTTTCGAATTGTATATTTCTCAGAGCATGTAGGTTCAGAGCTCACAAAGTTTTCCTTCACTGTGTGTGTGTGAGTGTACTCCACACACACACATAATTTGAAAAAAGAAAGTCACTAGTTTAGGACTCTTCTACTTCACGCACCTGAACCGATTTTTTTGAAATGAGGAATAATTTAAGATGTATAGATTACCAGCTATTCCGGATTAAGCCAAGTACCAGGCTGACCGAGCTTTGCTCAGTTTTATTTTATATGACATTTTCTAAAAATGATTCCTAGCTAGATCAATTTATCGCCCCTGAAACCCCCTATATACAAAATTTCATGAAAATTGTTGGAGCCAATTATGAGATTCCAATTATATGAAAGAAGTTACAAGAACTAGCTGACCCGGCAAACGTTGTTTTGCCTCACTTAGGGGTATGAAAAATAGATATTGTAGCTTATATGACACGTTCGTAGATTTACCATAGCAGCGCCATCTATTGATTACTTACTCAACCCGGTCGAAAGGTATCGACATCTGTTAGAATCATTTGGAGTTAACAGATAATTGTGACTGTCAAATAATAACAGACAATAATTAGCAATAAATTAAAATTGCGACTAAAATTTGAGATTTAAACTATCCTATCTCTCAAGTTGGATCGAACTGCACATGGTGTGCGAATTTTATTATAATCGGTTAATTGGTTTAGGAGTCCATTGAGGACAAACACGAGATTTATATATATTAAGATTGCTCATTTAAAGATATAAGATAATGTATGTAGGCAGAGAGTTCAACGGAACCAACCAAACTTTGTTCTATGAAAAAAATATCCGATAAACATCATCCACAAACTTCATAGCCTTGTAAAGGGTTACGGCATCATTAATCGGCACAGCGGCTGCGAGTGACAACGCGTGACACCGTGACGTGACGTGTCACGCGGTGTCACGGCGGTGTCACGCCACTTGCTAAATGACTCCCGTGCCGGCAGCGCGGGAATAGCACGGAGACAAGTCTAGTGAAGTGATTCTCATTATTACAGCTGTTATAGCCCGTCCAACAACCATTCATTTAATTTTTGGCACATTTTTTTTACTAAGTAAATAATTAAAATTTACTTTAATGTAGAAATTTAAGTGTTGTTAAAATTATGTATTTATATTTTGCATGTCAAGTTCCACAATATTAATTTAATCTAATAAATAAAATTTCCATGTCACAATGTTAGTTACCGTACTCCTCCGAAACGGCTTGACTGATCTTTACCATATTTTATATGCGTATTCAATAGGTCGGAGAATCGGCTACTGTGAATTTTTTATACCCCTAAATGATAAGGGTTGTTCACCCTAAGTGTTTTTAACTGTACTTAAGGCAAAACAACGATTGCCGGGTCAGCTAGTATTATACAAATTATGTCCAATATAAGATAAAATTTATATTAAATACACGTCAATTAAAATAAAAAATAAAAACTGCACTAACACGAAAATTTAAATTTTTGTTTAACGTTTAATATTTGAATTAACTTATTTTCTTATTGTATTTTTTTTTAATTAAATTAATTATTATTAAGGTTTCAATCGAGCCACACTCGCGTTTAAAAGCGATTGTGGTATTTTAAATTGACTATACCAATATTATAAAGAGGAAAAGTTTGCTTGTTTGTTTGACGCGAATAGGCTCCGAAACTACTGGACCAATTTGAAAAAGTTCTTTCACCGTTGAGAAGCTACATTTTTGATGAGCTGGGTAATAGATAAAAAAACAAGTACTTTAAGTATTTTCTCAATGTTTGTAGTGGGATTATTCAATTACCGTTATTGTGTGTTTTATTGATAATAAATAACGTGTTTCTGCATTTCATTTAAGTAAAATCCCTATATTTATTTCGGTTTGTGACGTAAGCGACATTAGGTTTAGCATGGCATAGCTTAGACCACAGTCAAGCTTAACATCAGGCAAGCTGCGGTCAAACGTAAAAGAATAGAATAGATTAGAATAGAATATCATTTGATCGTCATAACGTATCCTAATTATAACAATTTATAGGTTTAATAAAAGCATACAATACCTACATTCTCGTCAAGTTCACATTCATACATTATTCATTATTAAATTAACAAGTTTCACTTCAGTTAAAATGTCAATATTAATATTAATTGCATATTAATATTGACGTAATAGTCTAAGATACGATATAACAACGACCTTCACCGATCTGTTTAATGGATAAAAATTATTCGATAGGTAATTTAGTTTATTACAATTGTTAAAATCATGGGTTGCCTGATAAAATCTTGGCCAGGCTATAATTAATTTAATTAATATAAGCCTATTCATCATAAAAAAAGCATGGCTGCCTTTTTAAAAACCTGTCGTATTGTATTATATAGTGGTCCAATATATTTTTATGAAGTTAGGTGAGTTGTTTCCCCGAATAGACCTCTATGTGAATGGTAGTGGATGCAGTAACCGTACAGTATGATAAATATTTGTTGGGAGTGACGCCCGCTTTGACGGGGGCCGGTACGAGTGGCAGCGAGATACTTTATACCTCACGACACGACCATATAAAAATAGTTTTTTAGAATAAAATATTTTACAATTTTTTTAAAGAAAATATTTTTATTTCTATTGACTACTATATACAAATTACCCGCGGACACTGATTTAGGTTTAATGTACTATTTGTAAGTTTTGTTTTAATTTTTAATTATTGTGTGTTTACTTCTAACTTAACTTTTAACTAAAAATAAATCTAAAAAGAAAACAGGTACAGAGGAGTCCAAAATACACTATTGTCGTTGGATGGCAATGCTTAATTTCTGGTCGAAATAAGTAAATTTAATACTAAAACATTCATAGATAGGATATTATTTTATTCTTGTTGATTTTTTATTTCTTTAGTCATAATTTTTATTTTTGACAAAGCCGCTATTCAGCTGCTATTTATTTAATTGATTAAATTATTTATTTTATTATATTTGAGATGTAATTGGTATATGTGATGGATGAGTACGGGCTCGTCTGTCACATATGATCATGAATGTTTCTGGTTATTATAAATTATTTCAATGAAATGTAATAATTATTATAAAAAATAAATAATATTATATTCTTATCTTTCCTCTTGAGGTTTGATTCTATACATTTCTTTATTCCATAACTTTAAGAAAAGCTATTAAGAGTATTTTAACATTTCATGATATGACATTAAACAATAAAAATTATAATTTCGAGGAAATTAGTTCGAAAATAAGAATAAAAGATGTAAAAGAGTCTTGTGCATGGTCACCCATCCAAAGACTGTCCACATAGACCGTTGGTCAACCTCAATGATCGCGTCAAATCACCTCATTCAGCTGAGCTATCGGTGCTAAAACCTAACTAATTTCTCTTTTAATTGGCATTTGGAATAACAAATAAAATCGTACCGTATAAAGCGTCCAACCTAAAATATTTCCAGGATAGTGTATGATATATTACTTTCGAAGCAATACTATGTTTAATATGGCCGCCGCATAATCTCATGTCGCGATATTAAAAAATATATTTTCAGCCTCTTCTACCGCGAATATTGAGAAACCGCTGGAAATGTCGGTTTATTTATGTTGTATTTTTGATACTACTTGTGTGTAACAAAATGTGATGAAGTTCCTTATCAACCGTAGACAGATTGCTTTCTCTGTCTACGTGATCAACATAGAATTCAAATATTTATTTGTTAATGTCATTGTTTGACGATGACATTAACAAATGTCATGTCACATTTTAAATTAGAGAAATAAATCATGAAATAAATTGGCCAAGTGTGAGTAAGCCTCGCTCTTGAAGGGTTCCGTATGTTCCATCACTCACACTTGGCCAATTTATATAATGGGTTTTTTTCCAAATATAAAATGTACGAAACACTAGACGACCTTTTGAACAGTATAAAAAAAACCCTAAAACAGAATAAAAACTAATAATATTCTCAAGACCACCCGAAACAAATTTTATCCAAATTTGATTTTGTACCAAACGCAATTTTATCCAAATTACATTTTGTAGAATAATTCAGTTCGGAGAGAACAAGTACCGCTGACGAGCTTCGATAGTTGATGGAACACTTATTGAATTACAATATGGAGGCTTTGCGATACAACCTAACGTGGTTACGGAGACTCGTAGGCGGCGCGTAGAGCCTCTACGGCGTAGCGGGGCTACGGGAACAAGATGCTACGAGGCTCTGGAATTTATTTGCGACTTTGAATATTGTATTATTTTACTCAATCAAGAGCGATATATATCGCTCTTGATTGAGTGTTTTTATTATTGTTTTATTTCATTCATTTTTTAACCATAAACAGATTACAAATACATTGAATTATTTTAGCTAAAAACCTGGGAAGGTCATAATGTGACGACCTCGTTGGCGTAAAGGTTACCATGCCGGACTGCTAATCAGAAGGTTCCGGGTTCGATTCCCGGCCCGGTCAACATCTTTGTGCCTAACTAAATTTGTTGGCTGTGGGTCTGGGTTTTAAATATGTGTTTATATATAATATGTATGTATGTATATGTAGTATATCAGTTGTGTTAGCAACCGTAATACGAGCTAGAAAGGGTTCAGTATGGGGCTAACCAGCCGTGTGTAAATGTGTCCTAATAATTATATTTATTTTATTTATTAATGCTTTCACTAGTTAATGTTAGTCATAAGGACATGTATTCCATTTTATAAAGGTCTAATTTTGTAATTTATAGTATCTGCTATAAAGATAGAATATGCCTTATTCCACTAAAGTTGTATACACTAAATATTGTATCTGTGTATGTTTGTTAAGTCGCTATTGTACCTAGTTTAGCCGCGCCAAACAAATTTCAACAAAGCATCTGACGCCTGGTAGTGGAAATTTAGCAAAATAAATTCACATAGATCAACAATTAACCATATTGAAATTATAAGTAAAAATAAAATTTTGAGAGCTTTTAAAGCTCTAGTAAGAAGTAAAAGTTGTTTCAACTTCAACAAAAAAGTTGTTTCATTCAGAAGCAAAACATTTTTAAAATTTTATTACGTTAAATTTATTTGTGTTTTGAAACTTTAACAACTCTTTACACTGATCTGAAGTTAACAAAAATGAAAAAACATGGCCCTATCCAATCAGACTTACCACTCTAAAAAGTAATAAGGTAGTTCAAAAAACTTAATTTAAGATTTTTTAACCAATTTTATTTCAAACGCATAAGTCTGAGTGGTACCAAAATAAGTATAAATATTCATATAGTTATTCTTTAGCCACTTTTCAGCTATTTTTACGATACTTTTTACCATTTACGAATCATAGCAAACAACCGTAAAATCAAGATTTTGCCCATGTTTTGCCTTGCCTTTGCCTTAATGTTAGAGTAAACTGGTGCAACCTTGTCTAAGGTAGCAACAGCAACAAAGTAAAATACACTATTTTGTCTGACAGCTTCAAAAAGTGTATATTGATGTTTCACCTAAACATCGCCCGGACCGTTCACGCGATCAAATAAAAAAAGTCCAACTGAAATAAAAACTACGTTGATTCGGAAACGGAAACAAACTCACTCTTTCGTCTACAAACTTTTTTCATTTGCGGAGTTTTTTTGGTACAAACCATAGAACTTATAATACTCGTTCTTTGTTACTCTTCTTAGAATAAGTTGTTGAATATTTACGTTACTTATGTTTAAGTCTCTTTTTATATAATTTCAAGACGAGTAAGGCGAAATTAGAATGGTGGAAATTATTTACTCTAATAATAATAATATTAAATATTAGGACACATTTCACACACGGCTGGTTAACTCCATACTGAACCATTTCTAGTTCGTGTTATGGTAGCTAACACAACTGATATACTACATATACATACATACATATTTTACATAGATACATTTTTAGCACCCAGACCCACAGCCAACAATTTTAGTCAAGCACAAAGATGTTGGTCGTGCCGGGAATCGAACCGGGAACCTTCTGATTGGCAGTCCGGCATGGTAACCTTTATGCCAACGAGGTCGTCTAATGAATATAATAAATATTTAAAAACCGTTGGTTATACATCCAACGGGTTTGACGCATTACGAGCGTCATCATCGGGGACGATCATCACACAGACTGTCACCGACGAGATCCGCGCGCACACTGGCACGGTGTATGTTGCGCGGCGAAACCCGCGCCCCGTGTTTCTCGTTCGCTGCGACAAGCATAATAAATATTACGCCAAGTATAATAAATACTATTATTATCTGAAATCGTAATAATATAAAACTCAATGAAGAGTTACCGATGCAGAGTTGAAGTTACAAACTTTCCCACTAACCGCTTTGCCTCAACCTTTATTGTACGGACAGAATTTTTTGTTTTCTCATCCAACTCTGCTAAAACCTTAAAATCACGCAAAGTTTTTGATTCTGCATCTTTAACTTTCGACAAGCCGAGGTCAGTCAGCTAGCTAAGCCATTTTAATAAGTCAGTTAGTCGTAGCTTATTTGAGCTTACTAGTTGGCTTACTCGTAGCTTATTAGTTGGCTTTTATTAAGAGGTAAATACTATTTTTCAATGTATCTGGTTATCTTGGTACGGGCATGTCATGCGAGGAGAGGAGAAGCATGTGACTAGGAGAAGTATGGATATGATTGTACAAGGTAGTGGAAGTAGAGGACGACCTAAGAAGATGTGGATGAATTGTGTGAAAGAGGATATGAAAGAGAAATGGGTGACTGTAGATATGACGGCTGACAGAAGAGTGTGGAAGCAAAAAACGGCCTGTGCCGACCCTACATAGTGGGAAAACGTGAATCAAAGAAGTAGAAGAAGAAGATTATTTTTACACGCTTTATATTAGCTTCACCTGTATGTTTGTATGTTTGTTTGTTTGTAACCGACTTCTTTGGGCGCGATTTTGACCCACTTTAAACGGCCAGATTTCGTTGAAACTTTGTAGATTTATTGAGGACCGATGACAATACACTAATTTGATAAAATTATTACATTTTTTTTGTATTTTTGTTTGTATGTTTGTTTGTAACCGACTTCTTTGGGCGCAATTTTGAGCCAGATAAGCGTGTTTTTTAGTTTTTTTAAACAACTATTATTTTTCAATCTAGTACAATTATTAACTCTATTACAGACCGTTTCCCGCAGATTGGACGTGGCTTGGATGTGAAGACGGTCTACATTCTACTTCTTTTATATAATAGGATTGATTGGAGACACCCGGTGCCAGATCTAGGTGTTTTAGCTTCCTCTCGGTCTACCTGAACAAACCTACGTTTATTTATTCAGGATCCAAGCTATTTTATTTCAAGGAATCAAAGTTTTGGGAAATAACTTTGTATTGGGCAACATTTTTGCTTTTGTTTAGTTTTTAAAAAAAGGTTTTTCTTATCAGTTTTTTTACGTGGTTTACTTTTTTATATACATATTAAGTTATTTTACGATTTAATATTAACCTTGCCTTGTTTCGCTCGTGACTTGGCTTTCTAAGTGATCCGATGCAATCATCGAGGTTAAGCAACAGTTCATGCAGATAGTCTTTGGATGGGTCCAACCATGCACAAGACTGTCATTTAAAAAGTGGCATATTCATCTGGGTGCTACAGTAGGTCGGATGACACGTCTTAATAAAATAATCCTTGGGACACTTGAAAACTCTCTATACAGAGCTTGGCCATATAACTCATACGAAGAAGTTTTATATTGAATTTAAAATTGAATATATATGACGTATTTTTGTCTTTTAATAAACTTTACCTCTTTCAAGTTCTAGCGACTGATCTCATTGGAAATAAACTTTGTTCTAATATAAGTTTCATCCTGAATTAACACACAAACTAATTTAAATCCTGGATTAAAACGGAAAAAACGCAAAATAACTGTATGTGTAGAAGTAAGACCGAATGAAATGAATGAATGAAACATAGCGCGTTCGTTCGCGAAGCACAAAGCTCGCTAGTGTTGCTTTGAAGTCAAACTACTCGCATTGTGCAGTATAATAGCTCTTTCATACTCTGTATGCTTAATTAATGTGTAACCTCATTCCTGCGACAGAGGAAACCTCATTTCAAATTCAATAAAAGAATAATTAGCATTGCCGTGGCAGTAGCCGATGTATTCGATCTAGAATAAATCGCGAAGTGAATTGGAATGGATTCGTTCATTTGTTTCAAAAAGCTAAAGATGCTTTTTAGGCTTCCGTACGTAGGGTACAATTACAAATCATTTATATTGTAACTTTGGTGTTATCAGTTAATGATTTGTATTTGTACCTAAAAGGTAAAAACGGGACCCTATTACTAAGCCTCCGCTGTCAGTCTGTCTCCAGGCTATATCTTAGAAACTGTAATAGCTATAAAGCTGAAACTTTCCCGTGCCGCTATAGCAACAAATACTAAAAATAAAAAAATATAAATATTATACTCAATACAATAAACGTGTTTTTTTCGTATTTTTGCTATATATCAATAACGGTAGCTCAAATTTTCACAAAATATATAAATATATGTTAGCTATTAAATTCAATTATAAAATTTAAATAACAATTATATATTTGAGGGGGGCTCCCGTAAAACAAACGTAATTTTTAAGTAGTTTTTACTTGATCTTTATAACGACATTTGGTAGACACTCTTTACATTCACAGAATATTGAATTTCATATTAAATTATATATAAAAACAGGCTGTGCCGACCCCACCTAGTGGGAAATGGTAAAGGAGAAGAAGAAGAAGATTAAATTATATTATATAAAAAAGTTATAAAAAAAAATATTTAAGGGAGCTCCCACACAATAATGGTACGAAACCCTTCATGTGCGAGCCCAAATCGCCCTTGGCCAAATTTTCACAGACGAACGCACGCCCGTCTTTCTTAGTAGTTTATATTACTTGTTTGAAAGCTTAGTGCCTCTAATTAGGTGTCTGGCGTCACTAGTAAAACCCTTTAGGGTTCAGAGCGCACTTGAGCTCACTCGACAAAGTAAACACATCTTGAGAACTGAGAGAGTGTTTCGAGTAACACGACTCTTTATTAATTGTCTACAAACTTGTCTGTTTCTACTCGCAAATGTAGACACAGACGTTGAACTAGAATATGACATAGATGATGCGAGTTTTTTGACAATCAAATATCATTAGGACCATTAGATGTAATTAAGTAAGCAAAAATTTATAAATAAAAAATTTTATATATAAAATTTCCATTTCACAATGTAAGCAACCGTACTCCTCCGACACGGCTTGATCTTGCTTGGTGTGGAAATCGGCTACTATCTATTTTTCATACCCCTAAGTGATAAAAGATTAATTAATTGGCCTGTGACTTTTGGTGTTACTAATAAATAATTTGTATTTGATAGGGGTTCACCCTTAAGTTTTTTAGGCAAAACAACGTTTGCCGGGTCATCTAGTATAAATATAAATACGAGGACTCACGTCTTAGTATTTATTTCACACGGCTGGTTAGCTCCAAACTACATTTTAACGAGTAATTGGTATATTATCTTCTTCTTCTTCGTATAAGCTAAGTAGTCAAGCTCTGGTGTCGAGAGTTTTCAAGACGCACGAAGGCCTCTGACTAGGCTTAAGGACTGCTTGTACTTAGACAGACAGCCGGGACCTACAATATTACATGTCATCCGACCCACGGTAGCGCTTAAATGAAAATGCACTTTAAGAACGACAGTCTTGTGCATGGTTGCCCATTCAAATGCTGTCCGCATTAACCGTTGCTTAACTTCGATGATCGCGTCAGATCACTTTGGATAGCCGAGCTACAGGCGCTACATTAAGTGACAGGCATCATCTACATATTTGCATCGATGTCTATGTTTGATATCTTACTTACTGTTTGTTTGCCTTTGCGAAATTTCATGCGAAGATTTGAAGATGAGACATGATAGTTTCTTATCCCTAACTAAAAAACGACGGAGTGTTATAAGTTTGACACGGGTCTGTTTGTGGCATCACAGTTCTTAAAGGGATGAACCAATTTTTGATGTTTTGTTTAAATTTTGCTTAATGTAAGAATGTTCTTAGAAGAATAACCGAAATATACAAAACAAATACTTACAGCCAAGCTCGCAAAAAATCGTTTCTGAATTAAAATATACTTCTCTGACGTTTCTTTTTTTTTAAGGTGTTTTCCCTTATTAAAAATAAATATTATTAATTAGGATACATTTCACACATGGCTGGTTAACCCCATACTGAACCATTTCTAGTTCGTATTATGGTTGCTACACACATTGTTACACAACTGATATACTACATAGATATCCATATTGGCGTAATGATTACCATGCCGGACTGTCAATCAGAAGGTTCCAGGTTTGATTCCCGGCACGGTCAACATCTTTGTGCTGAACTAAATTTGTTGGCTGTCGGTCTGGGTGTCAAATATGTATCCATATAAAATATGTATGTAATTGTATATGTAGTATATTAGTTGTGTTAGCTACCATAATACGAACTAGAAATGGTTCAGTATGGGGTTAACCAGCCGTGTGTGTGTGTGTATTCTATATAATGTTTTGTTTTTGGATA
Organism: Mellilla xanthometata; assembly: GCA_035578125.1. Lineage (NCBI taxonomy): Eukaryota > Metazoa > Arthropoda > Insecta > Lepidoptera > Geometridae > Mellilla > Mellilla xanthometata. The sequence continues at coordinate 349,046 of JAPUBQ010000048.1, read as the reverse complement.
GTAAAAACTAGTAACGGTTTACTATCGTTGTATAAACTATTATATTTTCTTCGATCAAGATCGAGATCAAGATCTGCACATCTGGCATTTACTTTCTTGCAAACCAGCTTATAACATGACTGGATCCAGACGTCGACTACTAACAAGGTAAATTTAAGATATTTATTTAGAATGCATACAGGGTAAAGTTCAAATGTACGTATAATCTTATGAAGAAAATAATAATCTATACCAATTGTAAGGTTTCGCTTTTTCTTATTGGATATAATTTATTAGATTATTATTTTTGAGCGCGGCAATACTGTTTTTAATTTAATGGCAAACCCTTTTCTCCGATTGGTGGATTTCTGACGAATCGGGGAAAAGGGTCGAGTGACGCGTTTTGCGAGGCGACGTTAAGAGAAAGGCTGGTGTGAAACGGCAGTCTGGCTCGGACGATTGAACCGTAAAGACAAGAAGTGAAAATATAAGATGTACTGACTAGAAATTAAGGGTTTTTGTTGAAGTCCCTAGTAAATAGGCACCTACCCGTTAGGCAGTCCACACAATATATAAAGAGGAAAAGTTTGATTTTTTGTTTGTTTGACGCAAATAGGCTCTGCAACTACTGGAACTGGTACTGATTTGGAAAACTCTTTCACCGTTGGGAAGATACAGTATCCTGAGTAACATAGGCTATATTTTGTTTCTCTTTGCAATATAGAATATTTTATAGCCCATGCAAAGCCGGGACGATCTGCTAGTAATATATAAAGAACTCGGTCGAAGACTAGTAGATAACACTGGGAATCCCTCAATCGTACCCAGAGCAGAGGATCGGATCGGATCACCATCGCTATTCAGCGTGGAAACGCAGCCATTGTTATAAGTACCTTTGCCTAGCCCACTAAACGCCTCACGTACTCGAACTCGGCTTTCTCTCATAAGAAGAGAGATATAGGCCATGATCCACCTAGCTGGCCAACTGCTAGTTGGTAGATGACACATTGCTTCGGATTTTGTGGTCCTCAAACATGTCGGTTTACTCGCGATGTTTTCCTTCACTGAAAGCTTTAGCTCACTGAACCCATGTCCTGCGAGACGTAAGGTGATAAGCATGGCCACCTTTTCGAAGACTGTCCGCATCGACCGTTGCTTAACCTCAATAATCACGTCAAATCACGTAGTTAGCCGAGCTACAGGCGCTACTAATGTATATTTATGCAACCCTGTATAAATATACATTATTACATATACTGGATGTAAGCAAAATATAAGCGTAGTGCAACGCGCTTCACAATCTATTCATGGAGTGGCGCAAGGAGCGAGCTTGTAGCCAGCTGTGTTCCCTTTGTACCGTTCGGAGGAAATATACACAGAGTATACTCACTTGTGCAAACTGAACTGTTAAACTTGCGCCAGTAAAGAAAACATTTAAAAGTGTACTTCCCTTGCTCACACCATATACTAATAGGTAATATAGTAAACACACAACCTCTTATCGGATCGTTCCTTATCGCGCGTTATGAAAGGGGGCTTGACGGAAAAAATTCTTACGAAAAGTTGTCACGACATTTTTTGCGCACGGTATGGCAACGTCGCATCTCCAAAATTTGTTCGGAAGTCAAATACGGCTATCAATGAAAGTATTCACTAATTGACAACAGCGCCATTCGTTTCAGGTAGAGTTGCGATTGAGTCTACTGACTAAGTTTGTATTACATTATATTTGTTAATAATAAAAAAAAAATACTTTAAAATATTTTTTTATTACAATTCCTTCACTAATTAATCGAAAAGAACTTCTATCCGGGTGCCCCTTGACACCTCTCAAGTTTTTTTTTTTGTTATTAATTCGGTGCACGTAGCGCCATCTATTCGTATTTTCTTAAAACGACTTCACTCGGGTCACGCAATCTACTATCGTTACATCACTATGCGACTGCAGCGCGTTAGGGAATTTGGAAGCAGCAAAGCTGCTCGCTCGTTTAGTGGCGCCATCTAGGTTTCATCGGTAATGATGGCAAACTTCCGCGCCACGCTTTATTGTATGGGAATCAGCAATCCTCTCTAGTATTCTGATCTCTGGTCATTGTCATATGGCTATGAATGATTGGATTTTCAAATGTTTTGTTTACCTTACGACGATGTGGAAAATATTGAATTTTTTGACGTGGCTTATCTGTTGCTATCAAACAGATGAACCAATTTAGTGTTTGATGTTCATGAAAGGTGTATTAGGCGGAAATGTTCAGGGAATTGTAATGTGTCGAACCCCGTGGACGTATATCTAACATTTTTTTAAGTAAGTGTGACCGTTTGTTTCGTGCAAATATGAAAATGTTTATGTTTGTAAAAAACAGATCACTATGAAATAATAATAAAGTACCGTATACCTACTTATTTTTTTTTCACTCAGCTTCCTACATGAATAACAAATAAAAAAGCTTGATAAGTAGAATATTTTACACTATGATAAATCTTCTATACTATAAGACTCTTTGTCCTGACCTATTCATTCATTCATTCATTCATCTATAGACAACGCAGAGCCCAAACGGCTGGTCCTAGGGTTGTGAAATTTGGAGGGTGTATTTGTTTTGGTATGTAGACGCGTACTAAGAACGGATTTTTGGAAATTCCACCCCTAAACGGGTGAAAGGGGGTAAAACAGTTTGTATGAAACTTCTTGGTTTTTGAACTTATAGCAATGAAATTTGGAATATGTGTAGTTCATGTAAAATTAAAAATAATGGTATCAAGTTTTTTTACTACATTCTTGAATTTACCAATGAATTAAAACCTTTGGTAATTCCTTAACTATAAATCTCTATATTGTATTAAGTCGCCAGTTATACCTCTGTGTGATTATTCTGTGAAGCTCTATGCAGTAGATACAACACTTGTTTGCAATATAGATCATTTAAATGAATATAAACTAACGGCTAAAAGCGAGTGATGTTCGGTGGGAAACCGTTTGCTTTTCAATCTGGCGGCCCCAGGTTTGATCCCGATACTACATAAATAATATATAGATTTATTTTTCAAGTTACGTAACTTGAAACTAGATGTTCCATCTACGGCGAAGGAAAACATTGTTAGAAAAACCGACATACATACGTAGAGTTAAATTTAGTACGTACTCTTGTAAAAAAGTTTTTAAATAAAACTATAAATAAACTACTGATAGTTCTAAAATAGCAATTAACTGTTCACGCGCCAAACAATGTAGATTTTACCGATATAAGACGTTCTTTGACTATTATCTTATGCTTCAATATCTTGAAATTGTTTGAACTATTTTCGTACAAAATTCTCCAATTTGTAGATTGTATGGTTTCTTGATTTATAAATTTCAAAATGAAGACATTTTACAAAACTTTATATTGTATATAATACAGTTTTTACATGCATTTCTAAATCATAACGTGGTTTTGTTAATATGATTAATATTGATCACGAAGTTAAGTGTAAGTGAAAGCTTATGAAATATATATCAGACTATCAATATATAGCTAATCATTCTCGGTATATACCTACTGGTGAATTGTGCAGAGATCTTAAGGTAGAGAAGGAAATTAGCGGCCAATGTGTTGCAAAAATATATTTATTATTAATTAAGTTGCGCAAATTATATTCTTTGTTAAATTTTGAACCATTCACTAACTAATCAATAAAATATTTATACAACATCAATTGTAACAAAAAAGAAAAGTTAGTATTTGGTAGGTTTAACAGAATGTACATGCAGTTTACTGCCACAGCATGTATCTCGGCTAGCTAAGGTGATCTGACGCGATCATCGAAGCTAAGCAACGGTTGATGCAGACGGTGTTTGGATGGGTGACCATACATAAGACGGTCGTTTCAAATGTCACATTTTCATCTTGGCCCTACCGTGGGTCAGATGACCCGTTAAATTGTAGGTCCCGGTTGTACGTCGTTGTGCAAAGTCAGAGGCTTTCGGGCGCCTTGAAAACTCTCGACACCAGAGCTTAGCTCCACTTAGCTCGTACGAAGAAGAAGAAGATTGCTACAGATCTTCTTCCTTACGTAATACCTGCCATAATTGATAACAATTAAAACAAAATTGACAAAAAATAATTTCAGGAAATTATTTCTGTAGTTAAATATCAGATATATGGGAAATCTCATACAAAAAGAAGAGACTAGAGAGGCCTACAACATAACATATTAACACACAAATACTAAAACAATTTCAATAAAAATAGCAAAAAGCATAACGACAGATCTTACAAAGTTTCTCTTTATGACGTCACTACTTCTCAAGTGAAAATGACGTCAGCACGTTGGTAAAGTGAAGTGAAAATAGTAAAAAGTCCGTCCCCGGCGGCGAGTGTAGAGGGCGCTCCATTCGTGAGGCCACTCGCGACATTTCTCTAATTCTGTTGGTAAATAAAAGTTATAATAGCTGTGTGTTCGTTTCGCTTGCAATGTACTCGTACACTCGTGGACACAAGTGACACACAATTTTATTAATTTTTGACATATTTTTTTATTACAAAGATCAAAAGATTTGCACTAGTTGGTAAAAGTAAGGCAGCCTCCTTGAAAGCCAGATATTCCAGACTAGGTATGCAACCCCTCCCCCGTGGGACCCCGCATTTTCGAGGCAGGGGACTCAGTAACCGTCGCCTGGTCACCCACGGTGAAACCAAGAGCCCTGAGGCGGGCCACTCCCTAGACTTGTATTCCCAGTATGCAAGTGTGGTGGGTATGTGTAAATGCATTTTCTCACGTAAAAAAAAAACAAAAAGGTATGCTACACTTTAGGCTAGAGTGACGCTCACATGTCCGTTTATGCGCCAAGCTAGTCAAAGGATGTGTAAAAAAATCAATGCAATAAATAAATAAAAAAATCAAGTCAAATGACGCTAATAAACTAGAAGAACATTTATTTATTTTCAAACAGTAGACTTTTGCAGTTACAATTATTGTTATCAGAGAAAATTGAACTAGGCTAGCTAGGACCAGCATAGACAAAATATACTAAACTTTAGTATATAAAAATTTTTCGCCAAACATCTGACGCCATTAAGTGTTTAGCGACTTGGTATACTCCCTAATTTAGAGGCAGAAATTTTAAACTAGGCCTATATCACTTTAGGTCAGAGGCTTTTTTCAACTACTAATTTGCATTTATTCTGCTTAACAATGATATTAAATAAACTCAACAAAAAATATGGATTTTTATTCTGTTAGATAGTAAACTTTGAATTATTATTTACTGTTAAGATAGTTGTAAGACTTTTCTCCTTGAAGGTACATCACCTACTCGGAAGTGCCTTCCCAGTAGCGGAGAGGGGGTGTACACGGAAGTGCGGGGCGGGGAGGGTAACGAGTCCATAGAAAGCTGTTGGAGACACGTCTTAAGAACTGGACAAGTTTATTTTTCCAGTCGTGCGATGGAAAGGGGTGTATTGATACACATGACACTAATGCTGAACAGGTATTTTAAGAAATTATTAACGTTGAAAATTTATAAAATAAAATAAAATCAACAAAAAGACAATTTTAAAGAATAAGCTCTAACGATGATATAAAATATCAACGCCTGCAAAATTATTTAGATAATTTTTTTATTAACTTTCTGAAACAGACAACTTTTTGATTTTAAAGCAAGTATTTAAAGCGATGAGAAAAGCAAAGCTTGAAATTACAGTTTTATCGTTATAAATAATAAACGATTTAAAAACAACTCTAAGAATAATTGTACTTATAATGGTACCAATCAGACTTATCAATAAGAAATAAATAAACTGGTACAAAAACTTAATTTTAGTTTGTTTTTCAACCAGCTTTATTTCCAATTCATAAGTTGATTGGTACAAAAATAAGTGCTCGTATAAATGTTTTTGGAGTAATTTTTTAAACGGTCTTAAGGCTATTTTTTCGATATTTTTTACTGTTTATTTTTTTATTACAAAAAACTTAAGTTGAACATTAAGACAAAAAACAATGATATAAAGAATGTCATAAATTATAAACTCTAACGATTCTATATAACCTGCAAAATAAATTAGAATTTTATTATTTTTTAAAGCATTTTTTTTGTTTAAGTAAAACTGTTCAGTGAATTTTACGTAATCGTGTTTTGAAATTCACAAAATTCTTAACATTGAATCCTATAAAATAAAACTGAAAATAACGTATCCCTATCATAACAAAGGATTTTATGGGATATAAAAAAAAACTATTTTATCCCAATGCCGAAATAAATGTTGCATAATAAATTCAGTAATAAATTAATAATGCCGGTCAGTATGTCACTAGTTTTTTATCAATGCTCGAAAATAGTGAGTCTAGACTTTAGTCTAATTAATTATGGACATGTTTCATTTCAATTCTCTATTCAGAACACCTTTTTAAGACTAACTGTGCTCGACGGACGGACTCGTTTTAATAAGCAATTCCTAAATACTATTTTGTATATTTGTGTTATCCTACTTCCCACTAAAATGCAATAAATGCGAAAGTTTGTGTATGTGTGTATGTTTCTTACCGTTTTTTACTCAAATGTCTTAACCAAATTTAACAAAATTTGGTACGGCAATAGGGTTAGACTTTGAATTTGCACATACGATTAGGCTACTTTTCATCACGAAAAAAATACGCGCCTTTTTCCTATAATATAAAAATATTATTATAGCTGTTATGTCTGTGTATGCCTCATAGTCTTAATTGATATGCAAATAAATATGCGATCGCTTCTCTTCGCGCAACGGTTGCAAATTGCTTATGAGGTGAAGATAATACTCTGTTAAAAATAAGCACTGAACTCAAATCCATCCTTAATAACTCCATATAGCTGTTTTCTATTTGATTACCAGTATGTTTCACAACCTTAGTTGATTATCTCATAATCCGTGGGTTACTCTGAGAGGCGCACTTAGTCAGGCCTGTGTCACTCCGCGTGTAGGTGTTAAAAACATACCTACGGGCGGCGGCCACTGCGCAAAGGGCCAATCTATGTGGCTCTTTCAATACCACAGAATAATAACTAGTACTATGTATAACCATGTACAACGTATTATGAACCGTAGCATAGTGAATTAAGGCCCATATTCCTTTGAAAAGAAATTGGTAGGTACAAAAATCATCACGTCCTCGACTGGACCTCGAGCTAAATTAAATCATATTGTTTATCAGATTGAGTTCATATTTCTTTGAAAACCATTGCGAAGTGAAGCTTCTGTACGAAGTACAAGTTATTATTCTATTTTTTTATTGCCAAATTTACACGTTTTCGGGCTATTCTATTGGAGTAGCGTCGCCGCTTAGTAAAACATAATTGGTATAATTATTTTATTATAATCTCTTACGGATTTAATTACATGATTGAAATTAGGTTTTCACTTTTTAATAAATATTTTTATATTCCTAATAATAATGTACCCAAAAACTATCACATTTTTTTAATCATAGATGGAGCCGGTGACTTCACTTGACTTATTAATTAATATTCCTCGAAAAGATTAAGTTATTGAGTTCTGATTATTAATTATGTTTTCATATTAAAAATTGGCTTTAGGTTTAACATAATTAAGATCGAGAGTGTCTCGTCTGGAGTGTGTTTGACTGTAGGCCTTGTTACACCGGATCCAATCCCGCCCAGCACTAATGGCTTTTTATCAAGTAACATATGTGTGGAATTTGCACTTGCATACGAGTATCTGTAGAAATTACAAAATAGTCTAAGAGCCCGTGAAGATCGTCCTTCACCGATCTGATAACCAGATGTGACGTATTTTTTATGAAGTATTTTTTATAAACAAATATGCCTAAAATTGCTTGCCTATCGAAAAGTGCTCATGACTTTTTTTTTTGCGCATGCTCGTGTATAGTCAAATGATAATTTAGCTACAATTATCAAAAATAAAAATAACATTCTAACTGTTCAGAATCGTTGTTACTCCTATGAAGCGCATCAAAATCGAATGAGTCACCTATTTTGACTTACCTGTTTACACCTGCTTGCCAGGTTATACACTGAAATGAGTAGGCAAGCATACCGAGGCATATTCTGTGTATTAAAAACTATCAGTAAAATAATTTTTTTTTTACAAGGTTCAATAATGTTTTGTACAATAAACAAAAAAAGTAGGAAGGAAAGTAGTTTAAAACATTTTTAGGGTTCCGTACCTAAAAGGTAAAAACGGGACCCTATTACTAAGACTCCGCTGTCCATCTGTCTATCTGTCTCCAGGCTGTATCTCAGAAACCGTAATAGCTAGAAAACTGAAACTTTCACAATATATGTATTTCCCGCGCCACTATAACAACTAATACTAAAAATAAAAAAATAGGGGTCCTCACATAATGAACGTGTTTTTTGATATTTTTTTTGTATTTTATATAAAATATTGTCTGGTAAGAATTAGAAAAAGTCTTACCCACTTATGGTTCTCTTCATTAAAAGCTCGAGCTCATTGGCTGGTATCGAACCCAAGACCCTCGGAACTTGAGGCGGCACGCTCGACTGATCTGTCGTCGTTTCTAAATAAATTTACTTACATGAAAAGTGAATCAATTGATCTACCAACCCGTACTTGGCTAGCGTGGTGGGTTACTAGTAGAAGAGCCCGTGGAGATCGTCCTTCACCGATCTGATAACCAGATGAGACGTATTTTATATTAAATATTTTTTATAAACAAATGTGCCTAAAATTGCTTGCCCATCGAAAAGTGCTCATGGCTATTTTTAATTAAATAAACTTTTATTGATTTTTTTTTCATCACCTTCATACTTTTGATAACCAAATGAAATTTATTTCACTGATAGTTTTTAATACACAGAATATGCCTCGGTATGCTTGCCTACTCATTTCAGTGTATAACGCAAGCAGGTGTAAACAGGTAAGTCAAAATAGGTGACTCATTCGATTTTGATGCGCTTCATAGGAGTAACAACGATTCGGAACAGTTAGAATTATATTTTAATTTTTGATAATTGTAGCTAAATTATCATTTGACTATACACGAGCATGCGCAAAAAAAAGCCATGAGCACTTTTCAATAGGCAAGCAATTATAGGCACATTTGTTTATAAAAAATACTTAATAAAAAATACGTCTCATCTGGTTATTAGATCGGTGAAGGACGATTTTCACGGGCTCTTAGACTATACGGCCTATGTCTCTCTCCACGTGAGAAAAGGCCCCGAGTCCCAGCAGTGGGAACATATAGAGGGTGCTTATGTTTATGCATGTGTAAACAGTCTAAGCTCCAGTCGGATTGAAATTGTGTCAAGATAATTCAATATACTTAAGAAGTCTTCTTCAAAGGCAGAGTGAGCTCTGAAAGCGTTGAAAGGTGTTACTTACACTAAGAATGGGGATTCGATACGCTTTGAGCATGCTCTTATATAATTTGCATATGTTTTAGCATTTATTTAGTTAAAATATTTAATTGAAATACCTTGGAAATATTTTATTTCATAATATAAAATGAAATTTATCAACTAAGCCAAAGGTTGAAAAACTGACTTTAAACAATAAAATACTACTTTACTGATAAAATGTACATAGCCCAGTTATATTAGGGGTTTCACCTCGGAATGAAAGATAATAAGCTGGAAATTGGTAAAAACCTTTGTTTTGTTACCCTAAATATTGTCTCAAAAGTCACAAATGCTATCGTGTCCGCGTCTTAAGATATTGAAGGTCAAAGGTCACAAAAAAAGATTTTTCGCGAATATCTCGGTTCCTATTGCTTAAATGATATTTTCACCTATTAGAAAGTTGTAGAGTATAAAATTCTCTACAACTTTTGTCTAAACTTTTTTTTTATACGATCAACCGTTTTTGAGGTAGAGCTCGAAGAGTGCGGCTAGTGCAGCGGATGAGCTAATGCAGGGTCAAGCTCACGCTTGACCCTGCATTAGCTCATATATGACTGTACGCTGCACATATACCTTATTAGAAGCGTTGTCAAAATCGGTTAAGGATTAAAAGAAATTTACTTCAGCCACTGCAACGGCTTAATAATAATTTTATTTTAGAATAAACACTTAGCCCAGTCATATTAGGGGTTTCACCTCGGAATGAAAGATAATAAGCTGGAAATTGGTAAAAACCTTTGTTTTGTTACCTTAAATATTGTCTCAAAAGTCACAAATGCTATCGTGTCCGCGTCTTAAGATATTGAAGGTCAAAGGTCACAAAAAACGATTTTTCGCGAATATCTCAGTTCCTATTGCTTAAATGATATTTTCACCTACTATGAAAGTTGTAGAGTATAAAATTCTCTACAACTTTTGTCTAAACTTTTTTTTTATACGATCAACCGTTTTTGAGGTAGAGCGCGAAGAGCTCATTTAAGCAATGGGAACCGAGATATTCGCGAAAAATCGTTTTTTGTGACCTTTGACCTTCAATATCTTAAGACGCGGACACGATAGAATTTGTGACTTTTGAGATAATATTTAGGGTACCAAAACAAAGGTTTTTACCAATTTCCAGCTTATTATCTTTCATTCCGAGGTTGACCCCTTTTTTTACCTAATTTCACTGGGCTAACATGGAATCATTAGAAATTAATAATAAATTTAAAAAAATGTTTTTTTAATGCGGTTATAGGGAAACGAGCTCAAAATGTATGCAGTCCAATTGAGAACTAATTTTAATGAAAGTGGCTTCAAAAAAAATTATTAAAGTAGATTTTAACAATTGTAACGCATACAAGATGACAAACGCAAAACCTTTTGAGAAAGGGTCATCATCATCATCATCAGCCTATGTTCGTCCACTGCTGGACATAGGCCTTTCCCAAGGCACGCCACTTGGCCCTATCCTGTGCTTCTCCTCGCCATCCACTACCCGCTACCTTCTTCAGATCATCAGATGGAAAGAGGAAGGGTCAGTATATAATATTGCTTAGAATATTTTATTTTAGCTGGTACGTCCATTTAGCTGGTGAGCTATCACTTGGACGCTTGTCTCAAAATATGCGTTAACCCATTACTGAAAACCGAATCAAATAGGTAGAGATAAATGGTAACATCCTCTCACTCCCAAAGCATGTACTCGTAAGTACCGATCTTTGTTTCAATCGAGGGTAACTATACCCTTGTTTACAACATGTTTATCTCAACTTTATTTGTAGCACCTCTGAAGAGAGCTAGCTCCTGCAAACACAGGGTATCCTACTGCAGGAGCTAGCCACCACACTAACATTAAGACTTAGTTTCTAGAATTAGTATTAATTAGTTAAGGTACCTATACTTAATGTTTGTTTTGTTTAGAATGTAAGTTGGTCTAATAAATTATTTTGTATTTCGTATTGTATTTGTAACAGAAGGTTAAAAAACTTCTTCTTTTGGTCTATAAAACAAATTGCTTTTCAAACACTACACTGTCCATAATTTTGTATCAGAATTTCTGCAAAATCTCTATCAGTACATCGTCCAATATTTATAAAACTCCATGGTTAGCACGCTGTAAAGCTTTGCCGTCGAAGTTATCATTGGTTTGAAAATATAAAGTACCTCACTTCATCATATTCTAGCTTTTATCTAGTGGGAATAGGGTTGAATATTGTGTAGCAAAATGTGGTTCCAGGACATGACAGGTGGCAATGTAACTGAAATCGCAGCTGCTTTGTTATAGTGGGAGTGGGTGGGGGCGGGTAAGAAGCGAGAAATAAGTTATAGACAAATAGATGGGAATTTCTTTATTGGACACAGACATGAACAATTGTAAAAGAAAGTAAGCGTGCTGCAATTACCCCTTAGGGCCTTATCGCTTAAAGCGATTTCTTTGAGGCAGTTTTTGGATGGAGTTAGATAGGCGGATTTACATGCCCTGTTCCCCGAAAACTATAATCTTGCGGTTTTCAAAGCACGAGTGAACCAGTTTCTTCTGGGTAAGCGCGTTCCACCTTAGATCACAATATCGCTAACCATCAGGTAAATTCTGATCAAGCGCAAACCCATTATAGTATAGAAAAAAGGCAGATAATTATTATTAGCTTAATTATAGGCAGAAAAATCACACGTTATGTGCCTACGCTTAGAACGACTTTTTAACTCAGTTAATTATTCAAAATTAACAGAAAACGACTATTTTGTATTTTTTGTTTTTATGGAAGAATACATTGGCTTCCTAAATACAGTTTCTAACTAGTTTGGAAGCCTCAAGTTTGGGTTCCTGATCATTTTATTGTTATTTACTGTGGCATATAAAAGTTTATTTTTTGTATTTTGTAAAGGACCTTTGTTAAAACCGCGACATACCAAATCGCTGTCTGCTTATGAAACCGCTAGTCGCTCGCACTGCAGGCACCGCCTGTTACATTTGAAGAGCAGTAGTTCCGTCATCCTGTATTCATAGGATTTAGAGATATTGCGTTACACAGCTCCCGCGTTATACACTACTGCCTGGCCAACGAGAGGGGAGGGATTTTTTACCACATGTAATCTATACAGAGTTAGTATGAGGCTAGAATGAGATAGCTTAAGCCCTATAAAGCCAAAAAAAGGATTTTTTTTCTATCTGTACTGTCCCTCTCCATTCCTGGTTGCCTGGTAGAGATCACCATAGGTAATAAGGCCGCCATTGTACTCTATGTGTAAATATTTTATTTCCTTAATTTAAGCTGTTTTCTTATGTGGTTGTACAATAAAGTAATATTCTATTCTTTTTCTATTCTAAAAGAGGGGAAAATTAGCAAAACATATGAAAATATATAGCACATTGAATTACTCGTACTATCAAACATATAACATACTAGCTGTTGCCCGCGGCTCCGCCAACGTGTAGGTCGTCATTTTGCGAATGAAGTTTTCCATGACCTTGCCCGACTTTTAAATGAAAACAAAAATGAAACAGACTGCTAAGCTTACTATTAAAGGTTTTTGATTGATTGAGTGTATTGTGTGTGAAAAAAAATCGAGACCTAAAAAATTTACGTACGAGTATATCTAACAATTAGAGGATAAAAGATAAATATAATTTAGTAGTGTAGCGCCCGTAGCTCGGCTAGATAAGGTAATCTGACGCTATCATCGAGGCTAGACAACGGTCCATGCAGACAGTGTTTGGATGGGTGACCATGCACAAGGCTATCGTTTTAATAGCCGCATTATTATCTGGGCGCTCCCATGGGTTGAATGACACGTCAAACTGTAGGTCGCGGCTGTTAGTCTTAGTACAAGCAGTCGTTATGCCAAGTCAGAGTGGCTTCGGCTTCGGGTGGCTTAAGAACTCTTGACACCAGAGCTTGGTCACTTAGCTCAAACGAAGAAGAAGAAGAAGACTAAATTTAACACACAGACACACACATACACATCAAATTTACAATACCCCTTCGTTTTTGCGTGAGGGATTATAAAATAGTCACGATCTATTTCTAATAACTCTGTATGGATTGTGGAGGAGAGAGACCTCATTTTTCTCGGGGTGGAAGAGATTTTGCCAGGTGTACTAAAATATGGCCACAAATACTTTATGTTATATGGAAATTGGAATGCTCTGTATCTAAATATTTGGAATTTTATATTGCTATCGGTTTTTATATTTCTCTTCATTCATGTATTTGATATGCTATTAATAAAAAAATACATGAACAATTCAACTCAAATATTGTAAATTTAAGAGCCATTTCGGATTAGAAATGTATTATAATGTAAGTAATCTAGTAATCAAGCCCTTCTATTTGATTAATAAATTGATATACTAAGACAAATGATATATAGGTCTATCATTATATTGTACCGGCGACCATCCTAGAAGTATTTTTTATTCAACGTACCTAGGAACTAAAAAAAAAACTAAAACAAAAAAATAATCTAAGTCTGTTCATTCTTTCGTGAGCTACCATGTCACAGACAAACGCACACACATCCCGTTGTTTTTTGGTTAGTCGATAAAAAGAGGCTAGTTTTAAAGTGTACTAACAAACACTTTGGAAGCCTTTGGATTCGAAATTTTTTGTAACTTATGTCATGTAAATTTTTTTTTTATAGTAACAGTAAAATAGTACCTGGTCTTCTTCTTCTCCTTTACCATTTCCCACTAGGTGGGGTCGGCACAGCCTGTTTTTCTCTTCCACGCCACTTTACAGCCGTCATCTCCACATTCACTCCCTTCTCATTCATATCCTCCTTCACACAATTCATCTACGTCTTCTTTGGTCAACCTCTCCTTCCGCTACTTCTTACACGCTTAAATTGTACACATAATATAATTCCCAAATCCAAATCGGAGTCTATAATAAAACACTGTTTTCTGTCTTTAACTCGTGTGTAAACTTCCTACCCGACCCAAATCCCGGAGCGAGACGTTTCAGTCAAAAAGTAAATAATTCCCTTAACGTATTTACTATTTACGTTGCTCAAAAATATGTTCTCCCCAGAGATGTGAAGTCAAAAGTGTTACTCGCAAGCCGCAAGGGCCGCACAAAACGCTTCATCAAATATTCACCGCGATTCTTTGAGTGAGCGCCATCTATTATTCAAGTCGGACAGAGATTTGAGGTTAACAGGGAGCGGTGCTCGGATTACAAGCCAGAGGGCGCAAGGTCAAGATTAAATTCAGTCCGCTTTTAGGGTTACAATCTAAAAGGTGTCCTTGATTACTCGTTGTTAGCAATACTTACTTAAATAGTTTAAAAGATGTATGCATAAGGCTAAGATAAGAGCAAAAGTTGATTTTACGTTTTTTTTTGCCATAAATCGTAAACGGAAAAACAATCGAAAAAATAGGTTAAGACCGTCTAAAGAACCACTCTAAGATTATTTATACTTAGTTTGGTACATATCAAACTTATCAAAATGAAAATAAAACTGGTAAAAAAAATTTAAATTAAGTTGTTTGAACCAGTTTTTCTTTCATATTGAAAAGTTTGATTGGTACCAAAATAAATATAAATATTCTTAGAGTGGTTCTTTAGGCGGCTTCTAAGCTATTTTCTCGATATAAAACACTGAAAAATCAATATTTTGCCCTTATCTTAGTATTAAGTATTTTGACAAGGTTTTTGTATAAAACTATGGATATAAAAGATGTTAAAGGGCGTAATACGGTGTATTAATGTTATTGTTTTAAATATTATGTTTCAGAATTGTGTGTCTTTTCAGATTTGTGATTGATCTTTTATTCCAACTAAGATAATTTTAAATATAAACGTAATTGCCATAAAACGCAACAAACACCTGACGTAAATTCGATGAAGTGAAGTGACTGTGTTATTAAAATATGTAAAAATAATGAATTGAATTAAAATAAAGTTGGAGATTTCTTTATTATTTATATTACATTTTTATTAAAAAAAAATAAGGATACATCAGAATTTTTTTAGGAAAAATTATCCTTTTTTTAAATATTATGACACATTTCACACACAATTGAGAGTTCTTCAAATTTCTACTCTCTATCCCATGATCCCATCATACTTCTGTATTGTTACGAAAATACGTAGGTACTAACTTATAAAACAAACTTGTTTTTTTTTTAAATATTTTCGTAGAAGCTGTTCGAGCTGAGTTTTATGAAATCTCGTAAACAAAATGAAGTACATGTCAAGTACAAGGCTAGTGAGCTTTCGCAAGTTGAGTTATAATATTATAAGTTGGCGTTATGAAGTTACCCGCTCGAGAATTATTACGCGCTGGGGACTTAGCATCTAGTTATAACGTTCAAAGATTTAACGCTCACGTTTCAGACATGTTAGGTTAAATACCGCTGCCCTTTAGACAAGCTTTAGTTAAGGCAAGTGTAAATCGGTAGTGAAACATTTGCTTTTCAATCAGACGGCCCCAGGTTTGATCCCAGCCCTACGAAAGACTTGATTTTAAGCTATGTGTGGATTTGCACACTCTTTACGATGAAGGAAAACATTGTGAAGAAACCGACCTCATCCGCCAACCCTCACTTGGCCAGCTTGGTGCACTATGGAAATTATATCACTCTCCTCGTAAGAGAAGGCCCCGAGTCGCAGCAGAGGGAACGTATAGTGGGCTGCTTATGCTTATGTAACATTGATTTTTATGGTAATATTAGCTAGCCGAGCTACAATAGCTACGAGCGACATAAAATAATGTCATCACATAAACAAGACAGTAAAATGCGTGACACACCGTAGTCTGCAGCGCAGCTTAACATCAGGCTAGCTGTAGTCGAACGCTAACCTATCAAGGATTTAAAAAAAAATGGTGTTTGTAAGTTAAATATTTTTCGAAAAAACTGTTTGGGGGCGATTTATGTAGAGCAACATAAGCAAAAAAAGGGATTAGTTTGATTGCTATACGGCACTCAGTTTTTCAGTTTCGAAAATTCTTTGGTAAACTTTTACATATTTGGAGGAACAATATTAGTATACCTAACCTAACATATTACATCATAATTATTGATAAAATGTTTTGCAAGCTCGTTTGCTTATTTGAAACTTATTAATAATAATAATAAAACGTTTATTTGTCCAAATAAAATGGTGTACAATAATGAAAAAGAAGAATATTTTTTACAAAAGTATCTAACATACTATTGTACAACAACAAGATGTACCCTGTGCTTCACTGTAGGACAAGTCCTGTGTTGTGAAGCACAGTGTCTCCTCCAAAAAAGGAAATAACAAGTACCTACTAAAGTAACTAACTAATAAAGGAATAAAAATATTAAAGTCTACACACAAGATTTTAAGGTTAGTTTAAGGTAAGCTACACATAACAAATTGCACTGGAGTAGTACATAATTTTACTTACAATGAACTAATTAAATGTTATATTATTGCATTCATGGTTAGTACCTTAAATCTAAATAATAAATAAATATACGGCACTGTGTTGACATGTAATAAATAGCATTAGTAGGATGTATGTATATAAAGCTAACCCGAGGTCTAGTACTAAGTAATGAAGGTCAGAGAGACGCAATCAAGCCCTCAGCTACATGTCACGCACTTGGAGACCTTTGACATGTTCTGCTCGTGGCCACGAATAAATAATCATAGTGGGGAATTTTAGAGCATGTCACTTGTGCAAAGACTAATACGTCTATGGACATCTAACGTGAAGCAAGTAGTAAGTCTAAATTGGTGGCGATTTAGCGGCACACACGACTAAACTAAATTTAAAGAAGCCCCGTCTCTTTTCATCTTAGGTAGCCAGAAAGAGACGGCACGTTCTGAACCACACACAAAACAACTGAAATCACGTCAAATATGAAAAATGTAAGCGATTTAGAGCGCACCCAATTGTATCAGCTCTAAATCTGACGTGTTTGACGTGATTTTAGATGTTTTGTCTATGGTTTAGATACGTACCAACTCTTTTTAGTCATTTATAACGAAAAGAGACAGAGCTACTTTAAATTTAGTTTAGTCGTGTGTGCCGCTGAATCGTCACCAATAACACTAAATTGTCTAAAGTAAGTCTAACGCGTCTCTAAAGGTTGGTTCTGAAAATTAGTGCTGGAGAGAAATCTGTAGCGTTTATACTGAGGGTTGACCTTTTTCCGACGCTAGGGGATACGTACTATGCTGTCTTTTTTTTTCATGTTCGTTTTATGTAATTTAAAATAATTTATAATGTATGTGTTTATTTGTGTCTGAAAAGAAAGTCAGAAAGAAAGTCTTTCTTTCTAAATTAAAAACTTTTCTTATCAGAAAAGCTTACTGTTGATCAGCAAAATATTATGAAGATAATTCTACCACATGTGGTAATGATTGTTAATTAATTTATTTTCTATCATTTTGACTTGTTATTATTTATCAATAAATCTCTGCATTCTGTATTCTAAGTTTCATCATTTATCTAGAGGCAATGCAGAGCCCAAACGGCTGGACCTAGGGGTATGAAATTTGGAGGGAGTCTTTGTTTTAGTATGTAGACGGGTACTAAGAACGGATTTTTGGATATTCCGCCCCTAAGGGGGTGAAAGGGAGTAAAATAGTTTGTATGAAACTTGTTTGTTTTTGAACTTCTAGCGATGAAATTCGAAATATGTATACTTTATGAGAACTTAAAAACAGTGACATCAATTTTTTTGCCAAGGGTGTACTAAGGGGCTTGTAATACGGATTAAAAGTTTGTATGGAAATTTCTGTATTTATCAAATTTAAAGTCTTGAAAGTTCCTGTGATGGAAGTTAATTCAATGGGTAAACTAAAAGTTGTCCATAGAATTTTTGAAAACTTTAAAAAAATGTCATAAAATAAATTCAATTAATTATTTAATGACATATTGACATTTAATTTAAAACAACTAGAATAATTATACTTTACACTACAAAATCTTATACTCATTTGACCCTTTTTTACTGGTTCGAGTTACAACACGTCCATACTTATATACGTCCAAGTTAGAACTTGAGAGGTGCGGTTGCGACCTTACTTAGGGCTGGCAGTTCCGCGGTCGACAGTTAATTCTATTAACAAGTTGTTCGCGATAACAAGTCATTTTAATCAGCCCTACCCACCAAGTTTACGGTCACCCGCATCCCAGCTAGCGACTCGGGTGTTTATACAATTTTATGGAAAATTCAGCGTACGCTATTCTACTAATATCTTTCTTCTTTTTTCTTCTTTGCCTTCACCTTTTCTTCTCACAGCCATTTTTTGCTTCCACACTCTTCTATCAGCCGTCATATCTACAGTCACTCCTTTCTCTTTCATATCCTCTTTCACACAATTCATCCACATCTTCTTAGGTCGTCCTTTACTTCCACTACCTTTTACAATCATATTCATACTTCTAACGGCTTGACCGATTTTTACCAAATTTTATTTGCGTAGTCAGTAGGTTTGAGAATCGGCTACTATTTATTTTTATACCCCTGAGTGATAAGGTTCATCCTTATAATTGTTTTATTGACGGAAATTTTAGTTTTCATTTTTTTATATTATGGCCAAAAAAATTCATACAAACCTAAATTTTTACTTTTTTATCACCAACCCCTATTTTTTATAGTCATTTTAAAAAGCAAAACAACGTTTGCCGGGTCAGCTAGTAATACCTAAATACGAAAGTTTGTGTGTGTTTGTCACTTCTTCACGCTCAAGCGGCTGAGCCCATTTTGATGAAATTTGGCATTTTTTTTTCACACGCGGCTGGTTAACCCTATACTTAACCATTTCTAGTTCGTCTAATGCTTGCTAACACAACTGATATACTACATATACATTCATACATATTTTATATAGATATTATCATATTTAACATCCAGACCGATAGCCAACAAATTTAGTTCAGCATAAAGATGTTGTCCATGCCGGGAATCGAACCCGGAACCTTCTGATTGGCAGTCTGGCATGGTAACTATTACGGCAACGAGGTCGTCATGCTTATACTCTATATAGGAAGCTGGATTTGAATATATGTTCTAGCTAGTAATTTGAGAGTATAGGGTTTAATGCTGCAGGCTTAGTAGTAGAAGAGCCCGTGAAGATCGTCCTTCACCGATCTGATAACCAGATGAGACGTATTTTTTATGAAGTATTTTTTATAAACAAATATGCCTAAAATTGCTTGCCTATTGAAAAGTGCTCATGGCTATTTTTAATTAAATAAACTATTATTGATTTTTTTGACGTGACAACGTCTTAAATTAGGTTGCGGCTGGGAGTCACTTATGAAAAAGTGTAACGCCCGGTAACGTTACGATGAGTCACCGAACGAGAGAGAGGCCCGCCGAATGCCTTGCGTCTCTCTCCCACTCAACTATGATCGGTCTGCCGCGCGCGCAGCACGCGGCAGACGTTGTCACGTAAAATCTTCGCCCGTAAAACCGACTTTACAGGCAACCATTTTTTTTAATTATATAATCTTTTATTGATTTTTTTTTCATCACCTTCATACTTTTGATAACCAAATGAAATTTATTTCACTGATAGTTTTTAATACACAGAATATGCCTCGGTATGCTTGCCTACTCATTTCAGTGTATAACTACCTGGCAAGCAGGTGTAAACAGGTAAGTCAAAATAGGTGACTCATTCGATTTTGATGCGCTTCATAGGAGTAACAACGATTCTGAACAGTTAGAATGTTATTTTTATTTTTGATAATTGTAGCTAAATTATCATTTGACTATACACGAGCATGCGCAAAAAAAAATAGCCATGAGCACTTTTCGATAGGCAAGTAATTTTAGGCATATTTGTTTATAAAAAATACTTAATAAAAAATACGTCTCATCTGGTTATCAGATCGGTGAAGGACGATCTTCACGGGCTCTTAGACTATAGGGGGCCGGTATAAAGTGTCGGCACACTGGCGCGAGCAAACCCGCGCGTGACGGCTAGTGACGACGTGTCGCTATTACCCCGGGATTACCCGGCGTAGGGATGGGACATCCTCTCTTGAATATTATAGTCTCTGAAACCTTAGATAAAGGTCCTGTCTCTCACAGTAGTAGCTCGCGGGCATGGACGGTAGCCTTGTGATACGCGGTCCAGGACTAGTAAAAAAAGTATATGGCAGTCTTGTTTTTTTTTTTAAATAAGACTCGACAGGCTTACATTTTTATATTTAAGGTTTGTGTTTGCTACTTATAATGTTTATTTTTTCTCTATTTCTTAACTGTGTATTAAAATAAGACTTAACTTACGCTTGTCCAGGCAATTTACTTTTTTATTACAAAAATCGCTAGTGAATGTTTTCATAATTAATTTTGTAAGTGAATTTCACACAAAAAAATATTAGTTGAGAATTGTTAAAGTAGTATAATAGTGTTTGGTTCATTTAATATCAATTTATTGAAAAGATTTATCATCAGCTGCATTAAACTTTGTTTATTGAATAACAATGTTACGCTCACGACGACCTCATTGGTGTAATAGTTACCAAGCCGGACTGCCAACCAGAGAGCTTTGTTTTGCAAAAAACTCTAAAGTAATGAAAGCAAGATGGCCGAGGCGGGATTGCCAGGTCAATGAAAAAATATCACCAAAAACCGTGAAATGTTGCCTGTGGGATAAAGGGACTACCTTGTTAAACCAAAAATAATACCATATCTCTAAATTAAGAGACTCGTATAATAATGATCGAACCTCACTTGGTAAGTTCGTTTGATCGTATTTAATGACATTGACATTTTTTTGTATTGTATACTTTTAATCTTTTGACATTTGTTTTAAATATTATTGCCTAGATATAAATCATAGTCGGAAATTAATTTATAAATCTATTAATCAGTTTGACATTTTACACACCGCATATGCGGTAGCTTACAAGGCACATTTAATAATATTTTCCATGTTTTATCTACGAGTACAAATACAAATCATTTATTGATAACACCACAGTTACGAGTCAAATAATGATATCATTACAAAAGTATATGATATGTAACAATATCAATTTTCCATTAAGTATATTCTAGTAATATAATATCATTACAATAGTATATGATATTAATTAAAGTGTCAATTTTCACTACTAATTCTTGTATCTAATATAATATCAATACAAAAGTATATGATATGAATCAAATGTCAATTTTCAAATTTAGATAATCATTTATATTGTACAAAGTTTTATCTAATAATTCTAATCTAATATTACCTGTGGCTACGCAAAAAAATATTTCATTTAATTTCATTCCATATACTACAGTCCTTTTTAAGACTAACAATTTCCCATCACTACTCTTAGTTGAGCTAGCTAGTAGGAGTAAGGTAAGCGCGGTAATATCCCGTGATTACGGAGTATGTAGTTATTATAGTAGCGACCGACGACCGGCGGTTATGAATTTAAATTAACAATACCTTTGTACAAGCTCGCTTGCTTAACTAGAAGCTTTGGACGTTACCAAAGTACCTAGAAAACGGGACTGATAACTAACGTAGGTAAACTAGCTAAAGTAGGTTTTGACTTGTGACTTTGGTGTTATCAATAAATTATTTTTAATTTAAATTTGTATTTTTAAACCTTTTAAGTGTTCAGTTTATTTTGAATTCTTGACAAAAATCTTAAAAGTTAATCTACAACGTTTCAAAATTAAGGAAAAAATGTTTCCGCTTAAAAGTTTATATATGTAGATATCAACGCCAAATTGTATTTTGAAAAAAAAAGGTACATAAATGCGTTTAAATGTATCATTTACGTATGTAGGTTTTTTTCTACGGCTGCTGTTACTGCGTTATGTTTTTTTATTCAGTTCTATGATCTTTGATTTAGTGTCAATAATTGATAGAGTTCAGAGACCTGAATAAGTGAAATACGCTCCTTAGTATAATTTTTTGATAAAAAGTTGCTTTAATTGAACTATATTGTGCAACTGAAAGTTAGAAGTAAAGTAAAACAAACTTTCTTTTCGTAGGTAATTAACTATCTAGACTAATATTATTTGGACTAAAATCTTTACAGCTTATATTTTCAATATTGTTAATTGCTGATTTAATATTAATTTATTTCGTGAAACATCTACTACCGCGCTTTATGCGCTTCGTTCTAATAATGTTTAGCGTGGCTAAACTACACTAAAAAAATCTTTTTAATGGTAAAAAGAAACTCTTTGTTTTGACAATAAAATTATTACCTGCGAAGAAAAATCTAAGAAAATAGAATATATTTTTTTATTTCAATCATTAAATGACAGTTATCAATTAATTAAATTAAAACACATGTGTCGCTCATATAACGTGCTGGTACTCAAATGTTGTGACGCCTCAGATAACAACCAATGTAAGACTCACATTACTGAACTGGATGTATTTAGTAACAGTCTCAGTCAATTTAAAAATAATATAAGTTATAGGTTAAATTGTTAGATTGATTACTTTTTTTCTGTAATTTGTATATCAGAGCTGAACCTATCTTTTTATTAAGTTAATACTAACATGCTGTGTACTCTGTTTTGGATTGCAGAGTTGTTTTTGTTCTTTGTAGTTGAAATGTTATCATGAATGTTTGTAATCTGCCTGAGTGTTTAATAAATAAATAAATAAAAAATTAAATTATAAATAAAAAAATATTACTAAATCCGTGTCAGCGGTAAGGTGAATAATATGCTTATAAAATACAATAATAACTATTAGTTTTATTTTTAATTTCATATGAGCTTATTCCTATTCGCTTACCATAATATATAAAAAGACTAAAGACAACCAACCTACCTCTATAATATTTTAAGCAACACAAGCAAAAAGTTGAACAAAAATACACTTATCTTCCACCTCGTTAATTTAGCGGCCTGTACTTTGTACCTGCTCGTCTGTTGCACGTTTTTGTTCTCATTAGTCGTGTGTGGTGTCTGCGAGGGAGAACCGACAGTTTTTATACCTATTTAGCTTCGCCTTGTTTCGTCATAGAAGGTTTCTAAATAACATTAAATGCTATTCAGTGAATTAGAAAATATGTAGGTATCTTGTCAGTAGAATACGTAATATCTGGTACATGAAAATATACTTAGCATACGCACCCTAATATACGTTCCCACTGCTGGGACTCGGGGCCTTCACTCACGAGGAGAGAGATATAGGCCCACCACGCTGACAAAGTGCGGGTTAGAGGATGACACACGTCTTCGGATATTGTGGACCTCAAACTTGTTGGTTTCCTCGCGATGTTTTCCTTCACCGTAAAGCGAGTGCAAATCCACACATAACTTGAAAATTTACTTATACCTAGTTATCTTCTTCACATAGGCTAAGTGACTAGGTTCTAGTGTCGATATTTTGCAAGTCACCCAAGTCACGAAGGGTTCTTTCTCACTGCGCATTACGCTCGCTTGTAAGTTTCTTCTTACAGCTGGCACCTACAAATTAACATGTCATATACACCGCATAAACATGCAACTTTTTAAACTACAGTCATGGTGTCATGGTCATCTTGACTTGTAACTTTGGTGTTATTAATATATGATTTGTATTTGTATTTTCATCCATTGTCATCTTCATGAAAGACAATCCACATCAACCGTTGCTTAACTTCGATCGCGTTGGACAACCTTATTAAGTCAAGTTACAAGTGCTTCGACTTATTTTAGTAAAAGTATAGTTTATCTATCAGATCATAAATAATATAAAAAATATAGTAAAATGTTGAAGAGTTTGTAAAAGAAACATAATTATGAGTTCAATAATTACAATAGCCCTTTCTCAAAAATAAATACATATATAAAACCTAAAATGTCTTTTTCTATATATTTTTTTTTCTTTAAAGCGGTTTTGTTCCAACTCGATGGCACTAGAAAAAGAAAAGTCTAAAAACAAAAACTTCCATAGACGACTTATGTTTATAGACGTCTATTAATTCATCTCCAGTCTCCATCCATCATACTTCCCCTTCCAACCCCCCCTACCTTAGGAGGTAGGGGGGGTTGGAACCCCACCCCCTCCTTTCCATGGAGAATGGTTCGTAAGTTAGTTGTACCACATAACTTACAATAGTTGTTGCCTACAACAACACATAAATTACCATCGATTTAATATGTTTTTTTTTTGAAGAGAAGACACAACGTTATCAATTACAACGTTGTAAGCCGAAAACAACACTGTTGAGGCACCTGTAGTCTGTATTGTGTGTTCTGAACCCTGTGAAGGTCTCCTGTTAATTTGGGATGAAGATTGCTTATTATTTTTTTATGGATGACTTGAGTGTGGTTGCTAGCCAGGCGATCACAAAAAATACTCTACCACCATGCATAATGAAAGTAATATACACGTTTTAATTAAGCAAATAAATATGTATCTATGATCTTTATTACATGAGTATATAAAATGTCCATGTCACAATGTTAGTTACCGTACTCGGCAAAACGGCTTGACCGATTTTAACCAAATATTATATGCATATTCAGTAGGTCTGAGAATCAATCGGCTACTATCTATTTTTTAAGGCAAAACAACGTTTGCCGGGTCAGCTTGTATAATAATTAAGTATGTATGTATGTATATGTAGTATATCAGTTGTGTTAGCAACCATTACACAAACTTTAAATTGTCCAGTATGAAGCTTACCAGCCGTGTGTGAAATGTGTCCTGGTATTTATTTATTTAAACATTAGCGCTAAACTCAAATCCATTCTCAATAACTTCACGAGTACGAGTATGTTTCACAGCCTTCGTTGATAATCTCATAATCCGCGGATAAGATCGCGGGGCACAGCTCGTAAAATCTTATATTAAATAAAAAAAAACTTTTTGGTTAATGTGGTTGGCACCAAAATTGATTTAAATATTCTCGCGGATGTTATTAGACACTTTATATTAGCTTCACCTGTATGTTTGTATGTTTGTTTGTAACCGACTTCTTTGGGCGCGATTTTGACCCACTTTGAACGGCCAGATTTCGTTGAAACTTTGTAGATTTTAATTGAAGACCGATGACAATACACTAATTTGATATTTTTTTTTTTTTTAGTATTTTTGTTTGTATGTTTGTTTGTAACCGACTTCTTTGGGCGCGATTTTGACCCACTTAAAACGGCCAGAAAAGCGTGTTTTTTAGTTTTTCAAACTACTATTATTTTTACTTTATATTTATGGTTAACATTGTTAAGTAATATCATTATTTTTTTACCTCATCTGTTCCATCTACTCGGTAATAGATCTACGTCGCGTCCTAAGTTCGTCATGTTGTCAAACGCAAACAATATACTAATATTAGAACAGCAATACGGAACACCGAGCGGTACCGACATGAGAAAACTATGTCGCGGGCAATTACTAGCTGAGCTACTGAGCTACCTGGACAGTTCTTGAAATGACTAGTTTAGCTTACGTTAAGGCGCTATGGGAGCAAATATTAAAAATTAAAAAATATATTGAAAATTTCCAAAAAATCCTACGTTAATTTGTTATTTTTTTTCAGATATAATATCACCTCTAATTATTTTTTTTTATTTTTTTTTTATTAGGACATATTCACACACGGCTGGTTAGCCCCATACTGAACCATTTCTAGCTCGTATTATGGTTACTAACACAGCTGATATACTACATATACATACATACATATCATATATAAATACATATTTAACACCACAGCCAACAAATTTAGTTAAGCACAAAGATGTTGACCGGGCCGGGAATCGAACCCGGAACCTTCTGATTAGCAGACCGGCATGGTAACCTTTACGCCAACGAGGTCGTCAATTTTATTATTAGCTTATTTTTTTAAGCTTAATATCAATTAACATCAGGTGAGTTGTGGCCACAACTCACCTATGTTAAGTGATATTAAGCATAAAAAAATAAGCAACCCTATTAATAGCTTAAAAAAACAAGCGTTACAAGTTCATAAAAGTTCATATTGGTACATATTAAAGGAGTGGGAGAGAGTCACCCCCCAAATTGATTATCTTTCACTCCCGTTGTACTGAGTACTGAATCCCCACTTTGCCAGCAACATCACATAGTCAAAGAACAAGCGCATGTAAGTTAGTGTGTGCCTTATATAATTCTGTAGTATGATTTAATAAATGTAGTTTGTATTGAGAACTAATTCTGCCTGGCTCGCTGTATAAGCAGTATGAGATCTTCTTATATATTGTATTTCATCCTAAATATCTGTATTTGTTTTCACCTTATTATTATTAATTTTTTTTTTAAATCCCAAACTACATAGTTTAAATCTCGAGAATTTTTCTGAGCATTGCCATGACTATTGGTTTAAGAGCCCGCGTCGCCCAGACCTTCGTTGTATTATAATAGCTGAAAATTCTTCTATATTATAGAGATATTATGTCCCCTATACAGGTATAAACAAACCTAGTTTACAACCTGGGTCGCGGTGGCTTTGGTAGGTAACGGGTATTATAATATAATCGAAGTGTTATTCTATTGATTAATTATTTCTATTTGTTGCCTTACATAATATTTTCTTACAAAAATCTAAATACTTTAGTCTTCTACTTTTATTCTCTATTCTCTATTTATCACAAATTATCTTTATTAATATCTATATCTATTGCTATGTCCATACTGTTAGTATTGTGCGTGGTGTAAGTTAGTTAGTAAGTGAGCTTTGCAAGTTATGTGACATGATCAAAGGAACCTGCGAGCTGGGAGTCAGTGCCTTCTGTGTGACAGAAAGCGCCGACTCCCTTGTGGAAACTTATACAATTATATTTTTGATAATATTTAGGCAACTAGTGTATTTCACTTCGACTTTATAAGATATTTGACTTTACCTCTGTTAATTACATATTTGCCCTTGACTTAATAAAATCTTTGACTTTGAAAAAACTAGTATATTTAGAAAAAAAACAATGTTCGCGTCTTTTTGCTTACGTTTTCTAATGTTTTCTTTATAAAATAAATCAAAGTACGTTTGTTTGTGATGAGTTACAAAAAATCTGTCTGTCTCTCACTAGGCTGTATCTCAGAAACCGTGTATAATTTTCACAAGTTATATATTTCATGTGCCGCTATAACAACAAATACTAGATAAAATTTAAATATTAAATGGGATCCCTATACAACAATGGTACGGAACCCTTCATATGCGAGCCCAATTCGCACTTGGCTAATTATATATATATCAAGCGCAATTCCAAGATGCACCCTGGCAAAGAGATGAAAACTGCTTTTATTTATAAAAAAAAAGGTTAGAAAATTTCCAATAAACCATTAAAAAGATTAAACCATCAATCAGCGTGTTTTTCAATAGAAATACAGCAGAAATGGTATCGTTTCAAAGAAAAATATTCTACATTAACGTTTCTATCAGGCTTTAACAAGTGCAAATAAACTGTAAGCTGGGAACCATTCGCTTTTGCATTTATAATATTGCACTTCTTTTCAGAGCTGCCTTTGACTGCCGGCAGGAGGCGCCGCGTGTTGCGACTCATAATGTACGGACAGGTTAGTATTAACAAACTAGGCAAATTATTAGAGAATACGACTTTTGACGTAATATAACGCCATAGGTTGAAAACCAGTATACACTAGGTACTCCAGCAATATGCTGAACCTGCTCCTTTTGTGCACATACACATTACCATACTTGTATATGTAGTATGTATAGCTCAAATAATTAATTAATTATGTTAATTGTCTATGTGTGCACAATAAACTATTTTTCTTTCTTTCTTTCTTTCTTTCTTTCTTTCTTTCTTTCATATTAATATAACGGTTATTTAAACTCTGAAATGTACACATGTATATATATTTTTTTGTAATAATGTTTTATGATGACGTATGAATTGACCTGTAAAATATTGTTTTTACCAATAAATATGATTATGATATATGTATATCGCCGGCTGTACGCATAAAAAAGTGTCACGTTCCGTATGAGTAAGCGAAAGTGCTTAGCGAATAACAGAGAGGCACGATCGGCTTAAGCGTTCGGTTTGTGACGTATATACTATATACTTATCTCTCTCTCTTCTAATTTAGTATAATTTAGTTGAATTCACATAAATGTCGAATCTAATCTGTCTATCATATTGTTTTAATTTTTAAATCTAAATAATTTGCCAATTATTTTATTTATGGCGATTTGGGCTCGCGCATTAAGGATTTCGTACCATTGTTGGGTTAAATATTTAGTTTATTTACATTTTATAATTTGATAGGTTCCTTCTAAGCATGCGTGTTACAACTTAGACCACAGTAAAGCTTAACATCAGGCAAACTGAGGTCAAACGTAAGAGTATAATTTTAAAAAATCGTAGACGCCATTTTTGTGTGATTTGCGCATTCAAAAATACGTATGTATACACTAGCTTTATAGTACACGAGTAAAATAATCCATCCATTCATACCGTAGAAAGCATTGAGTCGATTTATCTTTGCTCTTTGAAAAATTGCAACTTTCATGCTTTTTGTGAGAAAAAAATGTTTTTCTATTTATTTTCTAGCTTGAAAGAAAGGTTTTGAAATGTGGCTTGGAGAATGTGAGATGAAATCATTTGGATGATATGTTTCAGAAAAAGGTTTTATAAAAGTTGAAGGCTTTATTTCTATTTTAAAACTCAGAATGTGAAGTGATGTAAAAAAAGAAATTGGTAATGAAAAACTTGAAAATGCTCAGGAGCAAAAGGTTAATGGAAAAATCCGTGAAAGTAGAATATTAAATTTAGCTTTTATATTGAATATTGTTTATCAAAATAATACAAAATCTAGAAAAATATATTCTCGAAGCAGTTCAGGTGTTCTAGATAAGATTTCTCAACTGCTTTAACTGTTTACAATTTATAAGATTTGTAACTAAAGACTTTTCCACAATCTCTTGCATAGCATTTAAACTTACATTATAAAAGCAAATTTGTTTCGCAAGAAGAAAAATTGTGTCCAAAATTCGCGAAGTCCAAGCTAGTGTTGGCGTATGACACTCGGCTTCGAATTTTGTAGTCCTTGGAGTTATTTTTTATAGAAACGACAAAAATCTGCATATACTTTAAAAAACAAATCATTTATGCAGGGTGGTATCCAAACCTAGGTGCCTCAGATTGATACCCCTGCAGCCTGGGTGAAAGAATAAGGCTGCGGAATTGCCCCTGCCTGTCGTAAGAGGCGACTAAAAGGGGCATCAGACTCGAGGGTGTTCGGAGATGGGGTTCCGACACCCGCTCCATCGAGTCCGGGGTGAACGACGACGGCGTCGCGTGACCGTCACCGTCGCGTGGTTGGTGAAACAATTCGGGAAGGGCCACAGCGCAGTGCAAGGAGGTCTCCGCATTGTTTCCCGGAAGAACCCGGAGACCTTCGTTAAGCACAGAGGCAGGTTACCGGGGGGGTTTTATTGGGTACAAATCCCACATAGCCTGGCTGTGCCCCATCATAGCCAGGTTTCTTGTTGAAGATTTCCCCTTCGTCAACAAAAAAAAAGAACAAAAGGTACCACAGATTGAAAAACTAACTTTTTTTTTTATTGATGAATAGGCTTACGTTTGACCGCAGCTTGCCTGATGTTAAACTTAACTGTGGTCTAAGATGTAACACGCTTGCCTAGAAGGAACCTATTTACTCTAGATTTGAAGACCCCCAAATTGTACTTCTCGGGAAAAAAGAAACTCAGGAAGAGAGTTCCAGAGCTTCGCAGTTCTCACAATGAAGGTCGAAGCAAAACGCTTTGTGCGAATCTTTGGAACTTCGACAGTGAATCGATGTCTCTTCGCTGTGCCCCTGCTCGTTCTGTAGTGGAATGGAGAAGCGGGAATTAAATTGTGTAGCTCCATTGCACACTCTCCAAAATGTATCCGATAATATACAGACAGACTGGCCACCTTGCGCCTATGTTCAAGGCTTTGTAGCCCTGTAGCCTGTAGCCTAACTTTCTCCCGACGAGCCACACTCGCTGTTATCACAACATGGTAATTGCACATTCGGCAAGCAGCGAGTAAGTGTCCTGTCCAGTAGAACGCTAGCGGCGTCCCGCTAAGTGATTACGTTATCAAGTCAACTCGCGAACAGTAAAAATATACTGACATGCATAATGCAACGCTCGCCCAGGCCGCTTTTACACCGAGAGGTAACATTTTGATTATTTTTATTCGATTTTTAGAAAATAAAAAAAAAGTTCAGTTTTATACCGGATATAAATGTAATTGAATAACTAAAATAGTAAAAAGTTAATTTGAATGACAATAATAAATTAAAATTAAAACCCTTAAACGTATATAATTAAACTGTTTGCGTCACGCGGTGTTACCCACGTTAATCCGGGACCAGAAAGGTTAATCCGGGATAAAAAGTAGCCTACGTGTTAATCCAAGGTCTAACCTATCTTCATAGTATATCTCATCAAAATCGGTCCACCCGCTTGAGCGTAAAGGATTAACATAGATTTTGAAATTATTTGCGTATTGAATTGTTTTCGGGGTTAAAAGCAGTCATTGTGTTAATCCAAGGTCTTATTTATCTTAACACCAAAATCCTTCAAAATTAGTTTAGCCGTTTGAGCGTGAAGAAGTTACAAAGATACGAACACGCAAACTTTTGCATTTATTATATTTGTAGAATTAGTAGTAAAATCCCTTTACCCATAGATAGATCTATATTGAGGAGGTATAAAAAAATAACTTGCCATTTTGCTTCCTGTGATGCCACAAACAGACACACTTACAAGCACACAGACACGTAAACCATTTTTTTGCGTTTGACCGTAGCAGGCCTGATGTGAAGCAGCGCTGTGGCGTTGTAGAACGCTTACCTTATAGGAACATATTCATTCCCGATTTTTGCGGCAGACACCTCGTTGTTGCGTTGGGGCTTAATAAGCGGTTATTACTTTCCTAATACCGAATATTCAAATTATCCGAAAATTTAAAAATTAAATAATTGCGTGTGTTTTTTTAATATTAAGTAGGTTTTTGCCCTAGTCGTAAGAAGTCGTTAAGCCAAGTCAGAGGCCTTCGGGCAGCTTGAAAACTCTCAACACCTTGGGTACGAGAGACTAGCTCATACGAAGAAGAATAAGAGAGAAGTATGAATTAGCATAAGCATAGCATAAGCAGCCCACTATACGTTCCCACTGCTGGGAGTCGGGGCCTTCTCTCACGAGGAGAGAGATACAGGCCGTAATCCACCACGCTGGTCAAGTGCGTGTTGGCAGATGACACATGTCTTCGGATATTGTGTACCTCAAAAATATCGGTTTCCACACGATGTTTTCCTTCACCGTAAAGCGAGTGCAAATCCACACATAACTTGAAAAACAAGTCATTGGTGTAGGGCCAGGATTCGAGCCAGGTGCCGTCTGATTGAAAAGTAGAAGTTTATACCACCGACCCACACCTGTTTCAAAGTATTTATAATTGAATTAATATTACAATTTTTTTTATTACTGACTATCACCCAATTGGGTATTTGAAAAAAAAAATTTTTTGTGATAAATAGAAAGATTATATATTAGTTTTATAACAAAAATATTTTTTTATTTTTTTTTTGCAATAATTCAAAAGTTATTTCAAAATAAAAATTAATTTTTGAATCCAGTACCGAAGACACGCCGACAACTCCCGAACAAACCCGAGCGCGTGTAACGTCATCATGTTAGTTTTCACTCAGACACTCAATGCAGTTGATAGGAAAAAAAATGAATACAAAGTATAATAAAACTAACATTATGACGTCACACGCGCTCGGGTTTGTTCGGGAGTTGTCGGCGTATCTTCGGTACTGGATTCAAAAATTAATTTTTATTTTGAAATAACTTTTGAATTATTGCAAAAAAAATAATAAAAAAATATTTTTGTTATAAAACTAATATATAATCTTTCTATTTATCACAAAAAAAATTTTTTTTCAAATACCCAATTGGTGTGAAGACATCCAAGCCAGAGATCTAATGAAATAGTTCATAAATCTCAAATATGATCGGGCAGTAACCGCTGCTTGTTAGCGGTATGTCACAATACCTACCACGGTAGCGCTGTCTTGTTAGTTTCTACACACAATAACAATGGCTTTTCAGCTGACAATGCGAACAGAAAGTTTGGTGGTGAAGAGAAATGGGGACTGATTACCCGATTTATTAAATTTTATGATACTTCTACTTACTATATTAATTTATACCAGTGTTAATCCGGGCTAAAAACAAACAAAGGCTTATTTTTTACGTGGGTAAAATGTGGTTAGTCAGATTAATAGTGTGTCTAGCTTATTTTCACCTTAAATGTTAATAAAATCAGTGTGTGTGGTTGTTGATTTTCCACGCTCTAATGGCTGAGCGCGAAAAAGAATCAACCACACACACACACACACAAACAAAATTATTGCAATTATGACATTATTGCGATATATGGGACGTAAGATATCGACCCTTGGTATGGGCACTTTGATAAAATATATAAAATCTTAAATAAATTGTACAATATAATTTTCTTAGTGTCGTTTTATTCGGTGTTAGCGGTTTGATTCAGTAACAGCTTATAATTATATCACTTAATACGTACTGTTATATATGCACTATGTATGCTATAGTGCTTACCCAAGCATTCCTCTTTCTCCCTGTCAGCAGTTAGTCCCTTCATACCGATAGCCCATCCAGCCTTTGGTTAGTCTCATTCCATCCACAATCCAAGACGGTTGTCTCATAAATTAATTCAAGTCTTTTTTTTTAAAAACCAATTTACCCTGAGGCTCATAACATTTATGGTGGCAGCGTAAAGGGATCATAAAGATTCTCGGTTCGCCTCATTCCTCGAAATCCTTCAACGAGTCAAATCTCAAAAAAACGCGAGTGTAAAGCGTGTAAAAGTGAAAAGTGCCAAGTTCAAGTGAAGTGCATCAAAATTTGGCCTGGCCCTCAAGGTCGCCGAAATTCAAGTAAAGCCCACTGCTGCGCATTGTGTATGCGTAGCCGGCTTCACCGCAACCTGCAATTCGACGACCCGTGGCTTATCAGTCTCGCTGAGACCGCGAGAATTCCCAGAAACATGCTCGCCTATATCGTGCTATTGCAGTAAGTGAACTCTCACGTTATCCTCTGGTCATTGCTCTTGTGAACATTTTATCCGACTTACTGTATTCTGTTAGTGCATTCTGTGTTATTTTAAGTAATTCATAATTTGTGTTTTTTTTTGCATCTTTGTAAACACTGTAAACAATTATAACTTTGTGTATATAAATCCACTTTTGATATTATCATTAAATAATGGCCACTAGATCCCAAAGTCCAAAACCAGAAAATCCTGATTTTATAGTTACCGACACAGAGGAAGAGAGTCAAAGCCTGTGTCCTCCCCCTCAGGGAACAATCCCCAAATCCACAAGAACTAGAAAGGGTGCCGCTGCATCCCCCAAAACAAACATAGAAATAGACTTATCCACACTATTGAAATTTATAAAACCTTATGACGGCAGCAGAGAAAAATTAAATTCATTCCTAGTAAACTGTAATAACGCCTATGAGCTAGCTTCGGAATCCCAGAAAGATATCCTTTTCAAATATATACTTTGTCAACTTCAAGGGAAAGCAGAAATAGCATGCTCGATTAAAGAATTTAACAATTGGCCTCAACTTAAAGACTTTTTGAAAGTACAATTCAGTGAGCGTAAACACTATGCACACCTTCTGACCGATTTACAAGAGTGTAAACAACTCCTCAACGAAAACGTAAGCCAGTATGCTCTGAGGATAGAGACCTGTTTATCTCAACTTCTAACTGAGATATCCATTTCCCACGGGCATAAGCCCAGGGAAATGCTAGGCAGAACAGCAGGGATGGAGGAACTAGCCCTCCATCACTTCCAAATGGGTCTTCCAACGCGTTTATCAAACGTTGTCCGTTGCAAATCACCTAAAACTCTTAATGAAGCCATAAACATAGCAATTTCCGAAGAAAAGATTCAACAATCCTTGTTCAGGCAAAATTCAACAACCCAACAACAACCGCGTCAATTTAAACCAAATACTCAAAGACCGATTCAACGTAACCAAAACCAAACCAATATGTCCCCAAACTCGAACAATCCAAGGTTTAGCACGCAAAATAGACCCAACTTCTATAACTCGTCAAATCCCTTCTGCAGATATTGCAAAACTCAAGGTCACACCCTAGAACAATGCAGGAAACGAGAATTTAATAACAACCGTTTCAAAAACTTCGAGACTCACCAAGCCCAGCCAAGGACACCCTACCGGGTCAACTTCGTTTCCGATGATATCCCTGAAAATGACATCGACTTCGACGAATCGACAAACCAGCCTCAAGAGGGCTATGATACCGTTGACCATGAGCCAAAAAACGAATAAACGTCTCGTCCCGGTGTCGTGCGGGACCTCCCAAATCAAAAACCGACACCAAGTCCAAAACTTCTATATCCGTGGCAGCCCCGCTACATGGGAGCCGGCCCACTCGTAATCCTTCCAATTCAAGAACCGGCATCAAGTCCAAATCTTCTATATCCGTGGCAGCCCCGCTACATGGGAGCCAGCCCACTCGTAATCCTTCCAATTCAAGAACCGACATCAAGTCCAAATCTTCTATATCCGTGGCAGCCCCGCTACATGGGAGCCAGCCCACTCGTAATCCTCACTCGCTACATGAGTCGAATCCTACTATATCCAATGTTTATGAAATCACGTGTGACCCCTCGAAAACCTTATTACCCCATGTGGTGGTTCAATCATCTGTGTCCGACTTACCGCTAACCTTACTGGTTGACTCTGGATCCGCGGTATGCTTATTAAAACATTCGTGCTTAGATAAGCATCCAAAATTAGTAAAAGAACCAATCCAACTAAAAGGCATTGATCCCGAAGACGACCGACTTATCTCTACGAGAGGTCACTTCCAATTAAAAATGCGCCTTTCTAAATCCAATATTGCTCACAAATTTCATGTGGTAGATGCAATAAGTTTGCCATACGATGGCATCATCGGTTCAGACCTGCTTAATGCTCTCGGATGCAACATCAATTATGAAAAAAACCGTCTCCATATTGGAAAATCACACCTTAAACTATACTTCCACGACCCTACTTACCTCATTCCTCCTAGATCCGAGATAATAATCGAATGCTCAGTCAAAAATCCAGAGGTAAAGGAAGGGTTAGTTCTCGACCAACACTTCTCAGATTCCCTATTGATTGCTAATTGCGTGGTCCGCGTAAAAGATAACAATCGCGTCAATATAACAGTTGCAAACACATCTGAAGAGTCCGTCACTCTGAACTCCAATCTAAATCTAAAACTAGACCCTATCGACTATTCTGAATTCAAAAACAAATCCAAGGCCCTTATCAACAACATAAATACGTCCAGTAATACCGTAGAACGAACAGAGAAAGTTCTAGATCAGCTGCGAATCTCACACCTCAACGCCGAGGAAAAAGATGCCCTCCTTCACGCATGCTCTAACTATTCCGACATTTTCCATCTCTCAGAAGAAAATCTTTCGCATACCAATGCCGTGAAACACGAAATCAAAACCACGACAGACGTTCCAATCCATACTAAAACATACAGGTTCCCAGAAGTCCATAAACAAGAAGTAAAAAACCAAATGGACAAAATGCTAAACCAAAACATTATTGAACCATCTGATTCACCATGGTCGTCACCAATTTGGGTAGTTCCCAAAAAACTTGACGCTTCTAATAAACGGAAGTGGAGAGTGGTGATTGACTACAGGAAACTCAACGACGTCACTATCGGAGACACCTATCCTATTCCTCAAATAACCGAAATCCTAGATCAACTCGGTAATAGTAAATATTTTTCCACGCTAGATCTGGCGTCAGGATTTCACCAAATTGAACTAAAAGAAGAAGATAAACCTAAAACCGCCTTCACTGTTCCTGAAGGACACTTCCAATTCACGAGAATGCCTTTCGGGCTTAAAAACGCCCCATCCACTTTTCAAAGATTAATGAACTCTGTTCTTTCGGGCCTTCAAGGCACCAGGTGCTTTGTATACCTCGATGATGTAGTCTGTTATGGCCATGACCTAAATTCTAGTATTGATAACCTTACGGCTATATTCCAAAGACTACGCGATTTTAACCTAAAGCTACAGCCTGATAAGTGTGAGTTTCTCAGACGAGAAGTCTGTTACCTTGGACATGTAATCACAGAACAAGGCGTCAAGCCTAATCCAGAGAAAGTTAAATCTGTTACAGATTTTCCAACCCCTAAATCACCTAAGGATATAAAATCATTCCTTGGTCTCGTCTCATATTATCGACGATTTATCCCTGACTTCTCAAAAACCGCAAAAGCCCTTACTAACCTCCTTAAAAAGGACGTCCCATTCAAATGGGAAAATCAACAGCAGCTCGCTTTTGATACACTCAAACAGAAACTAACGACAGCTCCGCTTCTGATATATCCTGATTTTACACAGCCCTTCATCCTCACTTGCGACGCCTCAAATCACGCTATCGGAGCTGTCCTTTCTCAAGGGCCCATCGGTAAAGACCAACCAGTAGCTTTTGCTTCTCGAACTCTTAACAAAAGTGAATCGAACTATAGTACAACCGAAAAAGAGTTATTAGCTATTCTATTCGGGTGCAAGACCTTCCGCCCTTATCTTTACGGACACAAATTCCTCATCGTCACGGACCACAGGCCACTAAAATGGCTATTCAATCACAAGGATCCCAGCAGCAAGCTCCAACGTTGGAGGCTGAAATTAGAAGAATACGAATACGAGATAGTATATCGCAAAGGGAAATTAAACTCTGCTGCAGACGCTCTTTCTAGATATCCTGTAAATCCTATACTACCGGAAAACGAAGCAAATCTTAATGCCAACCAAGCGACGTTGGAAGCATCACCATCTCCAAATCAAGCTAATGAACTTAACGACGATTTGCAAAGCCTTCTTGTATCCCCACCATCGGATTTAGACGTAGCCATGATAGATCCTGAAATTGAAAATGAAGTACTAGAATTCTTGAACAACAATGAATCTCACAATGAAAACTTACCTACGGTGCAATCTCAACCAGAATTGTCACCACATCCTGAAGACTCACCCGTTGCGGATCCCCAACCAGATCCGTTACCGCGTTCTAAAAACTTACAAGTGTCTGACGAATCTTACAGCAAGTTCTTAAAATCACCAACTAAATCACATGATACTTCTATAATCGAACACAATGAAAATCTACTTAAAGGAATACAGGAATTAAAAATCATACCTACTTCTATTGACTTGGATGAGTCCATGCCATACGTCCAAGAAATTATCAACAATTGTCCAGAGCCGACACGCAGCGAATTCATGAAATTAGAGAGATCGTTACATACCTTCTTACCATTAACTGTGGAAAATAAAACATACCTTTTCCTATTTACGAAAGTTCACCACTTTGACGATTACTCATACCCAGACATATTTAAATCACTCAAATATGCACGTGACGAAATTATGATGTCTTACCCTACAATAAACGAAATCAGTACATCCGATTTTAAAAATCCATTCGACAAACACTCTTTTGTGAAAATTTATAACATGTTGAACTACCTCTTTGACGGAACTAATATCAGAATACATATATACCATAATAACATAATATATCCATCACTGAGTGAAATCCAAAAAATACTAAAAGAAAACCACGATATCCCTATTGCAGGACACTTAGGCTCAAATAGAATGTTTAACCGGATTAAAGAAAGATTTTATTGGAAAAACATGCGCAGTGACATTGAAAATTATGTAAAAAACTGCTCCTCTTGTCAAACTAATAAAGCATACCGTAAAGTCAACAGAGCCCCTATGGTAATAACCTCCACGTCAACATCCCCATTTGAGAGGATAGCCCTCGACATAGTAGGCCCCTTACCAGAATCCGGTACAGCTAAATTGAAATATATCCTAACTATCCAAGATGACCTCACCAAGTATTCCTTAGCGTATCCCATACGTAGTATAACCGCAGAA
This sequence comes from Mellilla xanthometata, assembly GCA_035578125.1. Taxonomy (NCBI): domain Eukaryota; kingdom Metazoa; phylum Arthropoda; class Insecta; order Lepidoptera; family Geometridae; genus Mellilla; species Mellilla xanthometata. Next base: position 310,820 of record JAPUBQ010000048.1, on the reverse strand, counting down.
GAGTCAAGCGAGTGTTTACTGCATTTCATATCACTTTTCGGAATTCCTAAATGTATATTAACCGACCAAGGCACTAACTTCACTGCAGATCTATTCAAAAAGACTTGCCAGTTCCTGAAAATAAAACAATTATGGTCCACTCCATATCATCCACAGACGCAAGGTGCCTTAGAAAGATCACACTCCACGTTGAAGGAGTATTTGAGACACTACATAGATGAAAATCAAGATAACTGGCCTAAATACGTATACACCGCTATGCTAGCTTATAATACCAATGTACACACTACGACACATTTCTCACCATACGAATTACTCTTCGGTCACAAACCTAATATACCCGACTCGATATATGCAGATGCATCCAATACAACTTACCCCGAATATGTTAAAATGTTACAACATAGAATGAAACATACTCGTGAAAAAGCACTAGAATATATAGAGAAATCTAAAATCAATTCCAAGACATACTACGATTCACATACTCACCCAATCGAGTATAAAGCCGGTGACTACGTTTTACTGAAAAATCACCTTAGACTCCGAAAAGCATTGTCACCCGCCTGGAAAGGTCCATATAAAGTTATAAAAGTACACGGTAACCACACGTTGACCTTACTAATCAACAGGCGTCACGTAAAACACCACTACGACGAAGTACGTAAAATACAACAGACGCCAACTGACGCGTAGAAATTAGAATTAATATTAAGTCTTAGAAAATACGCTAACTATAATTTTAGGTTAAGTAGGTATCACGTATAGAATCAACATCTCAAATCTCTCTTCACCTTACAGCATACTGGCCCAAAGTCACGCAGAGTTTGTCCAACAAATCAACACAAGCTCCGGCATATACTTCGACCCAATTGGCGAACTCAAAATTCGAGCAAGCGACTTAGATGTAGTTATACCATATGACATGTCTTACATCGAACCTCATCTAAAAAATATTAATTCAATTTTAGGCACAACTCGTTTTATATGTAAACAAATAGAAATTGAATTGTTAAATAACTCCGATAGCTTAGAATGCTACAATATATTGCAACCGCTTTCCGTAAGATATCAGGATATCGTTTCCGGGTATTCCTCTATCTCCCATTTAGTAGAAAAAAGATTTAAACGAGCATGGATTGGTGGTATTGGCTCTCTGTCCAAAATTGTATTCGGTACACTAGATGAAAACGATGCCATTAGATATGATAATGCCATAAAGGAATTTCAAGATAGTGAAAAAAGGCTGAGTTCGCTACTGAAAGAAAACATTCTAATAACATCTAATATTTTATCAAAATTTAATGAAACTTTGCATAACATACAAATTAACGAAGCCAGCCTTAACATAGCTATCGACAACCTCACTTCGAAACAAAAGTTATTACAAGATACTTCAAACAAGTTAACTATAACCGCTAATATTAACTCCATACTGAACAGTCTGGAAGCGTCCATACTGACTTTATCGTTTCAGTTGGAGGACATAACCAACGCGATAATGTTATGTAGTCAAAACATCCTGCACCCGGCCGTGCTAGCTCCCGAGCAGCTTTATAAAGAGATTGTCGATAACTATAGATACCTACCTGTAGATCTTAAGTTACCTGTTAATTTAGCGTTAAGTAATATTCATAGCTTAATGAATGTATCTAGAGTAGCATGTTATAGTTTAGACAACAAGATCATTTTTGTTTTAAGAATACCGTTAGTTACACCTAAAGAATACTATGTATATCATACGATTGCATTACCAACTCCGCATAACAATGTAAAACCTAATTCGTTTAGTTATATTAAACCTAGCCATAGATATATAGCAATGACCAAGGACAATTCGGAATACTGCAATATAGACTCACTACAGGCATGCACGACAATTAGCAAACGCGAGTACATCTGTGACGTCATGACGGTGTTCCCAACCAGCGCAAACCCAAATTGTGAAAGTGAGTTATTGTCGAATGTGATCAGTGAATTACCAGTGCAGTGTCATACAGACTTCCTCCACGGACATATAGACCTATGGAAGCCTCTTCAAAATAACGCCTGGATTTATGTACAATCCGAAAGTAACAAACTTTACGTCGAATGTCCAAATCAGAACATATGTGAAACTAGCATTATTGGAACAGGTATTTTGACCTTACCGAACAACTGTATTGCCTATTGTAAAAGTACTAAGCTGATAACAAGGTCAAACACTTTAAACATTAATGTAACTGTTTCTCACTCCAATTTTAATATAATAAATGACTCTTGTTGTAATTTAGATAAGTTTAAGTATACAATGAGTAATGAGCCTCCTCTGACATTGCGAAATATTGATTTAGATATTTTTACCACAGAAACAAAGTCAAACTTAAAATCTCTATCTGATCAAACTGATAAAATTCTAAATGAACATCATATTATAAAATATGAAACTCATTACTCAATTTTAATGCTAATGATATTTTGTATTACTCTTGCTTTTTGTATTGTAAAATGTATTTTGTGTATTAAATCGCACAACCGTCTTACCTTTCAACTCCCTACACTCTCCCGACCAGACCCTGGAAACTCGCTCCCAGAACAACCCTCTGAACCCTTACCAGCTCTCCCTCTGAAGTCCATTAAGAGGCAGTCTGAGCCTATTGATGTTCCGTCTCCGAGCATCAGAACCAATGTCTGACTCACCCCTCTTCCTAAACATCGTAGTTTCACCCCGATGTTTAGTCTACCCCCGGGAGATGTTATATATGCACTATGTATGCTATAGTGCTTACCCAAGCATTCCTCTTTCTCCCTGTCAGCAGTTAGTCCCTTCATACCGATAGCCCATCCAGCCTTTGGTTAGTCTCATTCCATCCACAATCCAAGACGGTTGTCTCATAAATTAATTCAAGTCTTTTTTTTTAAAAACCAATTTACCCTGAGGCTCATAACAGTACGCTGCAAAAAAATAAAATTATTTATAGAACACAAAACTACGTAAAAATTTGTGTTGCCACATTTTTCTAGAGAAATTAAATAAAGTAAAAAAAAACCATAACCCAATTAACAAAAACCTTTAAACAATTTTCGTAATCCATGTACCGGTTATAACCGCTCTTTTCAGTTTCCCTCCACGTCCAGCCGGCCCTTACTGGGCGGAGTAAATGATTCGTTTTAGTAATGTAATCGAGAAAAAGGGAAATAGTAGCGGGAAAGATGATTTGAGAATATTCCCGAGGCTTTGTGGAAGGGAATTAGCATTTGGATGGGTGAAAATTTGTGCAATCAGCTCGATTTTTTCTTACCCGTGGTTTCTTTATAAAGAGATTCCTTTGTGAGATTGTTTGACTGTTTTGCTTTAATTTACGAGTTGCTCTTTGTTTTTTGGCGCGAGCTTCAGGAAGGAAAGTTTGATGCTGGATTTTGGCCGCCTGTTTTAACAGGGACAAAGATAACTTACTATTAAAATAAAGGCAATTAACTTGTTAAACTGTGGTTCTGATTTCTTTGTAAATATATGAAAAGATATTAGAACACATTTAACACACGGCTGGTTTGCCCCATATTAAAACACTTTTCATACTTTGTATTATGGTTGCTAACACACCTGATATACACATAAATCTTATATATAAAATTTCCGTGTCACAGTGTTTGTTACCGTACTCCTCCGAAACGGCTTGACCGATTTTTTCCAAATTTTATATGCGTATTCAGTAGGTCTGAGAATCGGCTACTGTATATTTAGAATATTTTTTTTTATTAAGGCAAAACAACGTTTGCCAGGTCAGCTAGTATTTTATATAATTTATTAACACCCAGACCCACAACCAACAAAATTAGTCAAGCACAAAGATGTTGGTTGTGCCAATCGAACCCTGAACCTTTTGATTGGCAGTCCGACATGGTAACCATTACGCCAACGAGGTCATCAAGCTGTCGTCAAGCGCAAACATATTATGAGTAAAAAAAGGGAAGAAGCTTTCATACGCGAGCCTTATTCGCACTTGGATAATTATGTATCTTTATGTTATCTTTATCGAGTGAGTTCCTCAGATATAATACGAGTGGGTGTGTTGTCGCGTCACGTGACCGCTCCGCCTCGTTGCACACGCCAGCGTCCTCACGGCACGCGGAATTACAGGGAATTCCCTTCGAGAACTGAGCGCCATAGACTATATAAGCTACAGAAAAACAGTCGATTATCTAAAAAACTACGATAATCTAAAATTTTAAATTTCAAAATATAACAACAGTGAAGGGACTGTGCATTTTATGGCGTTATAGAGAGTGGTCGTTAAATGGAGAGAAGAAAAATCAGAATTAGAATACAAGTCACTTGATTTAACTACAAACTCTCTAAAGCGTCGAAATCTTTATTTGGTTTAGCTTGTATTCCATGATATGACTCTCCATTAAACGACCACTCTCTATAACACCATAAAATGCACAGTACCTTCAGTGTCGTTATATAGAGTTCACACTGTAATACGTTGTAACGTCAAAAATACGCTGCCTAAATATATTTGGTTCATAGAAGTCAAAATTAAATATATAGTGTACTTCCGCTGTGATCTAAATACCCAAGTTACGAGTAAGATACTTAAGTAAAAGAAAAATTAAAATATTAAAAAAAAAATTAGGAGTGTATTTAATTTTTTTAGTTTTTAATTTTAATGTTTCCTTTGCTTATCTTAATTTGGGTTTCAGATCACAGCGGAAGTACACTAAATATTTAATTTAGTCTTCTATTTACAATGGATTTTCGCAAAGTAACGCCTGAGTCAATAGATTATATATTTGGTTCAGCTTATGTGTATTATATTTCATCTCTATAGACTATCTAATCTATGATGCAGCTTATATAACTAAACGTAGCTATGTATATTAAGGAAGCTGCAATCCTGTTTCACTTCTGAAGATAATTTAAAGCGAAGCGAGATACTTTGAGTTGTATTTGGGAACAGATATTAAGTTTAATTTAGAACAAGAAATATAGAATTTCATAATACTCACAGATTATATATTTCTGTGGCGACAAAGAAATACATAATACATTCATCTTAATATATATAAATCTCGTGTCACAATGTTTGTCCTCAATGGACTCCTAACCCACATCCGATTATAATAAAATTCGCACACCATGTGCAGTTCGATCCAACTTGAGAGATACGATAGTTTAAATCTCAAATTATAGTCGCAATTTTAATTTATTGCAAATTATTGTCTGTTATTATTTGACAGTCACAATTATCTGTTAACTCCAAATGATTCTAACAGATGTCGATACCTTTCGACTGGGTTGAGTAAGTAATCAATAGATGGCGCTGCTATGGTAAATCTACGAACGTGTCATATAAGCTACACTATCTATTTTTCATACCCCTAAGTGAGGCAAAACAACGTTTGCCGGGTCAGCTAGTAATAAAATATGTTATCAAAATAATTTTCTTGTCGTTTAGGAGTTTCGTACCCAAAAGGAAGCTATTATTAATAGAATAGAATATCATTTATTCGTCATAAAGTATTCTACTTATTACAATTTAGAGGTTATAAATAAAAAGATACAATAATGTATGTTCTCGTCGAGTTCACACTACATACATTATCCGTTATTAAATTAATTATATCACGGTTCGATTTCAAATAAAAATAACAATATTAATATTAATCGCACTATAAGAATAATTATAAACACAGGAATTTTGACGACCTCATTGGCGTAATGGTTACCATGCCGGACAGCGGATCAGAAGGTTCCAGGTTCGATTCCCAGCACGGCCAACATCTTTGTTCTCAACTAAATTTGTTGACTGTGAAATTTGTGGTCTGTATATCAGTTGTGAACTAGAAATGATTCAGTATGGGGTTAATCTGCCGTGTGTGAAATGTGTTCTAATCTTAATATATATAAATCTCGTGTCACAATGTTTGTCCTCAATGGACTCCTAATCCACTTAACCGATTCAAATAAAATTCGCACACCATGTGCAGTTCGATCCAACTTGAGAGATAGGATAGTCTAAATCTCAAATTATAGTCGCAATTTTAATTTATTGCTAATTATTTTCTGTTATTATTTGACAGTCACAATTATCACAACAGATGTCGATACCTTTCGACTGGGTTGAGTAAGTAATCAATAGATGGCGCTGTACCCCTAAGTGAGGCAAAATAACGTTTGCCGGGTCAGCTAGTATTTATAACAAAAAATTGCTTATATTATCCCTAGGCCAGGCTATAATTTGTTTGTCTTTGCAACTGAGATTATTTTTTATCCCGTGCGAAGCCGGGTCGATCGGCTATATCTTCATTTGCGATGTAATGTGTATGTGATGTGATGGCGGTACGATCACACAGCCGCGCGATATTAACTCGTCATCAGCTCCCGAGTGTTCTCCAATCAGCGAGCGACATGAATTATTTACAAGCCGACTGGCGCTAGGGAGGGACCTGCTTTCTTATCGATACATGACCTATACTTGTTAGCACAACTCTATTACTGGTTAAGTGGGAAACGGACTCACGTATGAATGATTCCGTACCATTAACAGAGAAAAATGGCAAAAAACATGTTTATTGTATGGAAGCGTCCCTTAAATACTGTTATTTTATTTCAGTTTAACAATTTATTGATCTAATTGGCAGTCCGGCATGGTAACCATTACGCCAACGAGGTCGTCAAAATTGTATCGTAATCGTATGGATGCACCTCTTAAATAAATATTTTATTTTTATTTCATTATTAGGTTCGAATTTTTATATACATTTGCCGTTATTAATATATAACCAAAATACGATAAAATACATAGCTTGTTTATGGAACCACTTAATATATTTTTATTTTTATTTTCAGTATTGTTATATCGGCACTAGAAGCAACTTATGAAAATTCCAGTTTACAGACAGTTTAAAGTTTTTACAGACAGATAGACAGCAAAGGCTTAGTAATAGAGTCGTTTTTACCTTTTAGATACGGAACCCAAAAAAATAAATAAGCATAAGTTTTATCGAGTCCCCAGTCCGTAGGGCGCCTCCCTACCCCGGGATAAGTAGGTAAGCCCTGTTTGTTTTTGGACATAATATTTTTTACCTCGAAATTGAAGGGCGTTTTCAATTTTTATCCAAATCCTAATGGTTTAAGTGAAAACAAATAAAGCTTAATGTTTTGCCCTTTCTCTCTTCTTTCGGGATCCAATATTCACTTGGAAATTTTATTTGTGAGGCTTCTTTTAGTAAAGGGACGCTTTATTTTGTCTGTTATTTTATCATTGACCGATTTTTTTTATTTATGGTGTTACAATAAGGTAAATTTATTCCCAACAGTTTCGTCCCTACGAACATTCAATATTATTAAATTAATTATATTATTTCCAACGTAACGCATTAATTTGGAATAAATAATTGGCCAAGAGCGAGTTGTTCTCGCACATGATGGGTTCCGTACCGTTGTTGTATGGGACCCTTAAATATTTATTTTATTTCAATTTTATAATTTAATTTGATAGCTTATATACACTAATATATTATGTGAATTTTTTAAGTGTCTAACAGCTAACATTATATAGCAAAAAATACGAAAAAAAACACTTTTTTTGACTGGGAACCCACCTTAATAGTTTTATTTTTTTATTTTTAGTGTTTGTTGTAATAGCGGCACGGGAAATACATATCTTGTGAAAGTTTCAGCTTTCTAGCTATTACGGTTTCTGAGATACAGCCTGGAGACAGACAGACAGCGGAGGCTTAATAATAGGGTCCCGTTTTTACCTTTTTATTATTTATTTATTGATGAATAGGCTTGACCGTGAGTTTGACCGCAGCTTGCCTGATGTTAAGCTTGACTGTGGTCTAAGATGTAACACGCTTGCCCAGAAAGAACTTATCTAAATATATATAAATCTCGTGTCACAATGTTTGTCCTCAATGGACTCCTACACCACTTAACCGATTATAATAAAATTCGCACACCCTGTGCAGTTCGATCCAACTTGAGAGATAGGATAGTTTAAATCTCAAATTATAGTCGCAATTTTAATTTATTGCTAATTATTGTCTGTTATTATTTGACAGTCACAATTATCTGTTAACTCTAAATGATTCTAACAGATGTCGATACCTTTCGACTGGGTTGAGTAAGTAATCAATAGATGGCGCTGCTATGGTAAATCTACGAACGTGTCATATAAGCTACACTATCTATTTTTCATACCCCTAAGTGAGGCAAAACAACGTTTGCCGGGTCAGCTAGTTTATTCTAGATTTGGAGACCCCGAAATCGTACTGGTCCTTTTTTGTTGACGAGGGGGAAATGTTCAACAAGATACCTGACTACAATGCGGTCAGGTTATGTGGGTTGATAAGCGAAATTCTATCTTCTTTCCATATGGTACGAGCACAAAAGCAACAAAGGCATTCTCATATTAAATTAAAATATAATCTGCATTGGCGCTGCATGCCTCGGTACCGTCGGCATCAAAATACTCGCCCGTCTGGGGCTCGGTTCACTGCGCGGCGTGATTGAATGTACTGCTAGGAGCGTTTGCAAAAACATCGGTTTTACTTTTTTTTCGTGAACTACATTCGAAGGTAGTCTGAAAAGTGTTGCACTTCGACATTAAGGTTACTTACTTTAGATTAGGACAGCACTCATAATTTAAAAACTATTTAATTATGTTTTCAAGTGACTAACTCATCTGCTTAAAGTAAAACACTGATCGCAGATATAAAAACAGAACAATTTTTTTTTTCAAATTTAATGAATTTAATAAAAAATCAACTGTTACTGTAAAAAATGGGATTTATACATCACAATCTGAATTCAGTGATGCAACTGTCGTCAGATACATAGAGTTTTCCCGCCATGTTATCTGACTTTGACATTTATGGTGACAGAATGCGCTTAACAATTATATAGAATTAAATGATCGAATGGTTTTTGGTACGTTTTGAAATAACTTCTAATATCTTAAATTAAAAAGGGAACGTATAGTTGGCTGTTTATGTACAATAATCCTTAAACGATTGCAATTCTGTAATTATAAGACATCGCTTTAAACCTTTCATTGTGCAAATTTATCTCATAATAAGATTTTCAAAACAAAATTAAAATTTACCACTAAAATAAAATCTATTGTCTAGGTGTTAAATATGTATCTATATAAAATATGTATGAATGTATATGTAGTATATAAGATTTGCTAGCTACCATAACACAAACTAGAAATGGCTCAGTATTGAGTTAAGCCGTGTGTGAAATTTGTCCTAATATATATTTTTTGTTTAACATTTAATATTAATACCTCAGGAGAGGCCTACCAGCAGTGGACGAACATAGGCTAATGATGATGATGATGAACTTAAATAATTAGAATGTTTCTGCTGTCGCTACTGTCTGTAGCGGTCAGTGGAGCTATATTGGTCGTTCCTAGGGATTTGTTCTGGAGGTCTCGACGAATGAAAGCCGTATAAGATTCCGCCGGTATTTGTGGCCAGATTGCGGACTTTAGGCCTCTTTTCCTTACTAACTTAGCCTTAATGGCTGCTACTTGGCCTTGGGACCAGCGCTAGTGACTCTCAGCCATTGTTTGGGGATTTTGTAAGCTTTTTTTATATTCTCAATCCGGGAGTTTAGGAACATTGTAAATAACTTATTGACTCAGGCGTTACTTTCGTCGAACGACAAGTCGAGAGATCTCTCGACTTGTCGTTCGAAGAGTTCGAAGAGTCAGCATCTCCTGATGATGCCTTGTGGTTAGGCGAAACACGTGTAGAGTTAAGAATTTCCGAATTGTGATAGGTAACGTTAATCTTAATTAATCTTAGTTAATTTTTCCTTTACTTGTCTTAATTTGGATTTCGGATCACAGCGGAAGTACACTAAATATTTAATTTTGTCTTCTTTTTAGGAACATTGTCTTGAACAAAATAAGGACTGTGAAAGCATCCTGGATTAGCATATAGGCTATTGTGTATTCCGCATTAACGCAAGCAATGCCGCGAGACGTGGCGTAGCATAAGTAACCCACTATACTTTCCCACTGCTGGGACTGGGGGCCTTCTCTCACGAGGAGAGAGATATAGGCCATAATCCACCACGTCTTCGGATGTTATGGTCTTCAAGCATGTCGGTTTCCTCACGATGTTTTGCTTCACCGTAAAGCGAGTGCAAATCCACACATAACTTGAAAAACAAGTCATTGGTGTAGGGCCTGAATCGAACCAGGGGCCGTCTGATTGAAAAGCAGACGTTATTACCACCGAGCCACACTCGCTTTTAGACGTAGACGTGGCGTAGAGAATAATAAAAAAATTAAAGCGTATATTACGTCCCAAAGGTCGTGAGATCGATTCTAGTCAATGAACACGAGTTTTCAGTGAAGAAAAACATCGTGAGGATACACTTCCTCTCGATGCATTGGTTGCTGGAAGAGATCGCTTTCAGTGATAAGGCCGCCACTTGTACCAACCACTACTTAAGTTGTATTTTTTTTCTCTGATTTGTTTTTTATTTTGTGTTGCAATAAAGAGTATATCTATCTATCTAAGAAGAAGAAAATAGATTTTTCAACAAGAAAGTGGTTGTTAACCTAGCATTAAGCCAATGTGCTATCAGTTGTAAACAATAGCAATAACGAAACGTCTTTTAAGAAAAAAAAACCTAAAACAGTGTTATGCTAAAAGCGAGAGATTCAATAAAATAAAGTGTTATCCACTAAGTTATAACTTGACATAAAGTTTTAGTACTTTTGGCACTTTTTCATACTTGTCTGACCCTTAGCGAGCGATGTAGCGAAATGGATTTAACATTGCAATAATTTGATATTTTTTATAGTATGTACATATTAAGAATTTAGAATGTTACGAATATTTCTGTATTTTACGTCTTCCCTTGGAAATGTTTTTGTATAAGTATTGTATTACTAAAATTTGTTATAATCTAACGCGATCACCAAAGCTAAACAACTGTCACTGCGGCCGGTGTTTGGATGGGTGACCATTCACAAGACTATCGTTTTTAAGAGACATCTGAACGCTACCGTGGGTCGGGTGACACGTTAAATTGTAAGTCCCGGCTATTAGTCGTAGTACAAGTAGCCGTCAAGCCAAGTGAAAAGTAGAGCCTTGAGGCGGTATGAAAACTCTCGACACCAAAGCTTGGCTACTAAGCTCATACGAAGAAGAAAAAGAACATATTTGTAGATTGTTGTTATTGTTATATACATATATTAGAAGTAGAATGCGTCTGAAGAAACCGTTCGATACGGGGATTGATGTTCTGGTCTCATGTATAAACATTACACATGGAGATATATCGCGAGACTCGGCCTCTGGCGCGCCGCCAACCACTTCGCTCCATACACTTGTACAACGTGTTTCGGAAACGTTACATTTATTAACCTTAACTTTATTTATTTATTTATACCTTTATTTCAGGCGACTATGACCCTTAACATAGAATACATACCATTAAAATAATAATTAAAAATAAATAAATATAATTATATCAATCATCTATAAACTAGACTAATAAACTACTAGCTGACCCGGTAAACGTTGTTTTGCCTCACTTAGGGGTATGAAAAATTTGTAGATTTACCATAGCAGCGCCATCTATTGATTACTTACTCAACCCAGTCGAAAGGTATCGACATCTGTTAGAATCATTTGGAGTTAACAGATAATTGTGACTGTCAAATAATAACAGACAATAATTAGCAATAAATTAAAATTGCGACCATAATTTGAGATTTAAACTATCCTATCTCTCAAGTTGGATCGAACTGCACATGGTGTGCGATTTTTTTATAATCGGTTAAGTGGTTTAGGAGTCTATTGAAGACAAACATTGTGACACGAGATTTATATATATTAGGATTACACACGAAGAGGCGGCGTCGTGTTTCGCTGGCTGGTGCCGCGCAGCTCGCCTCGAAAACGCCGGTAATCTTTCGGTCAGAACTCATCCTTAAGGAATCTCCCGAGACAATGCGTCGGTACCCGCACCACAAAAGACTTGAAGTTCGTTTCATGACGAGGCTCCAACCTCAAATTCCAGGAATTCTTCACTTTAATCCAAATGTTTTGATTTATGTAACTGTTTACATTTAATTATTTTTAGCAGCGTGTTTTTATTTAACTGTACTTTAATTATTATTGTTTTTTTTAATAAACGTGTTTTTGTATGGGCCACCACGCCTGAAAGAAACCATTTTTTTATTATTATTTTTAACTTTTCTAAAACAAGACCACAGTTAAAACTTAAATTTAACACAAATTATTATTGATGACCGTTGGCGTAATGGTTTAATATTTAACAGTAAAATATTTACAGAACTTTAATAAAATTATGGTACTACTGCATTTTTATCTTTTCAAGAACACCTTGTATCCATATATGTATATTTTGTGTATTGTTGTGTTGTTTGTAGAGATTGTATCAATTAAGATTGAGACGGTTAAGAGATTGGAACGGGAGCTTTGTTAGTAAAAGAGTTGATTCTCTAAATAAAATAAATTCTGTTATTTATTCTTTTATTGATTATTTTACAATTCATATAGAATGTTTCTAGTTTCGTTAAGCTTTTGATTTTTGCTATAGTAATGGACATAGTGAGCAAAGTGGTCTCTATCAACTACATTTTTCACTATAAATAATAATATGTGTCACAGTATGTTTGTTTATAAACGAACGTATGTTGGTTTTTTTACAATGAATGTGCTTGCGCTTGATCACAATTCGCCTGATGGCAAGCGACATTATGATCAAAGGTGCAGCGTGCTTACCCAGAAAAAACCGATTCACTCTTGCTTTTAAAACCGCCAGATTGTAGTTTTCGGAGAACAGGGAGCTTGGCAAAGAATTCCATATCTTCGCGGCTTTGGAACCTCCACGGTGTAATGAAAATACGATGGTACTGGTTATTAGAGGCCAAGATTTAAAACTCTTAGTGGTATGGCCATGGGTGGCTTGAAATCTCTGTACACCAGAGCCAGCGCCTGTCTTTAATTGGTTGCCTGAAGAAGATCGCTTTCAGCTTTTAAGTTTCTTTTACTTTTGTCATTGTGAGAGTTTTAATAAAGTGTTCAGATGAATATTTTATTCTATCACTCCAATCTATCTATTAATCTATATTGAGACATTTAAGCTATTATAAGACCAAGTTTATTTCTAATGTCTAATGTTATGGGCACCTTTGCACCAGGTACAGTCATGGGCAGGTTGTCCTAAAATTAAATGTTTTTGATATGTTTAATTTTGATTATAAAATATGTACTATGTGTGATAATGAAATAAAAAAAACTTGAGAGTGTCAAGGGACACCCGGGTGGTACGAAGTTCCTTTTGATTAATTAGTGAAGGAATTGTTATAAAATTTCAAATTTTTTAAGTTATAGTAATGACTAATATAAATTCGACGACCTCGTTAGCGTAAAGGTTACCATGCCGGTCTGCTAATCAGAAGGTTCCGGGTTCGATTCCCGACCCGGTCAACATCTTTGTGCTTAACTAAATTTGTTGGCTGTGGGTCTGGGTGTTAAATATGTATTTATATATAATATGTATGTATGTATATGTAGTATATCAGTTGTGTTAGCAACCATAATACGAGCCAGAAATGGTTCAGTATGGGGCTAACCAGCCGTGTGTGAATGTGTAAAAAAAAAAAAAAAAATGTAATATAGATTTAATCAGAAGGCTCAATCGCAACTCCACCTGAAACGTATGGCGCTGTTGTCAATTAGTGAATACCTTCATTGATAGCCGTATTTGACTTCCGAACAAATTTTGGAGATGCGACGTTGCAATACCGTGCGCAAAAAGTGTCGTGACAACTTTTCGTAAGATTTTTTCCGTCTAGCCCCCTTTCATAATCAAATAACTAAAAAAATAATTGTAGACTTCAATTTTGTGTCAAATCTATTTAAATATATTATGTAACAATCTTTTTGTAAATCATTATTACTTCTAAATATTTATTTTGATATATCTTTTCTACTTAGTTGTCAGAAGGAAGAAAGAATCGTAACCATTTACAACTTCCATATTAATTAAGCAGATGTTGATAATACGAGTAACAATTGCAAATCAAACAAGCTTCCATTAATAGAGTTATTATCGTCTCTCGTATAATTGCTCAGAGCCGAGATCTTGTTATTTCTGCTACAAATAGACCGTGTGGGCATTACAATGTATTCAGGGTTATTGATCATGTTCAATCTTAAAGACGCTATTGTACTAGGTATAGCTACGCCATACAAATTTAAGCGGATCGCCATACGCACGACAGTTCTAAATTCACGAAATTAATTCATATAAAATCGACAATTAAAAATATTGAAATTATAAGATCTAAAATCAATACAAAAGTAAAATGTTTTTCAAAAATAAAGATATTGTGCGTAATTGTTTCAAAACTCATAATTCTTGACGCTGGATTAAAGGTAAGAAACTGAAAAAATCGTAGCTCTATTGCTTACACAGGATTTTAGTTTTTCTTTGTATGCTTTTTTGCTCCCATATTGCCATAATGTTATGCCAACATGGGCTGATTTTCGTCAAACATGGTTAACATGTGTTTCACAAAAACGTTTCAAAACAACCACCGCAGCGTTAACGGAAAATTGTCAGAATACATATTTTTACTCTTCTCCAAATATAGGTATCAAATGAAAGGGCATGATTAGAAAAATACATACACTGATACATATTAAGCCAGGCCAAGATAGGCGCCAACATAAATGTTGGTGGATGTTTTCAAGTAACCCTGTATATTCCACGTTCCACAGATTGCCTCGGTAGCTCATTAAAGAACACCACTCGGCACATTTTAGATTTCGAAGCTATAGTTGATTGAATCTCTCTCGTAGTGATGTGATTGATTGGTCTTGCTAAGTGAAATTAGTCTTGATTTTTAAATAAAAAATAAAGATAGCAAATGATAAGTATTTATTATATGCAATTATGGCATAGATTAATTAAAAATAGATTAGGTGTTCTAATTTTGCGTCCATTTTCCTTGATTCTTGACTTTACGTTAGTCTACGACGTTTGAGCTCAGTAAACTACGAGTAGATCTACTAAAAGGTACGCAAAAGTATTTTCATAGGTAATAAACTTTTGGTAAATAATTTGACCGACGATAGCACTGTCAGGAAAAACTCCACAGACAAGAGCCCAGCTCATAAATATTGATTGATCGATCAAAATATTAAATACATATCGACACAATAAAAAATTACAGTAAAGTAGTATATAATATACTAGCTGACCCGGCAAACGTTGTTTTGCCTTAATAAAAAAAAAAAAAAAAAAAACTAAATATGCAGTAGCCGATTCTCAGACCTGCTGAATACGCATATAAAATTTGGAAAAAATCGGTCAAGCCGTTTCAGAGGAGTACGGTAACAAACACTGTGACACGGAAATTTTATATATAAGATATTAATTTATTACTTTTATAAGAGAATTTAAGACATTAAGTTATTAATCATCAGACATTAATAAAACCCCTGGCATTATTCACTACAGGTGGGCATTTTACCAGCAATACACGGAGCCATACAAATTAGCGACACTCTGGTAAAGCATTGGTTGTCTGAAATAACTAGCTCTCAATATGGCTTATAGACTAAAATACGTCGTTGAGTGCTTAACTTGAGGATGGTAGAAAGCCAGGCGAGCACTAAAATATGCCATCACTAAGCACGAGGCACTACTAGTTGCTGACACCAGCGCCATTTAATTCGTTATATTGTAAACTAATAAAATAGTACTTAGTTTTATTTATCCTTTAATCATGATAATTTCATCCACATTTTGTGTTTTTGTATTTTCTTGTTGTCCTCTATTATATCTATTTGTTGCCTTTTTGTCTGTCTACTTCTATGTTCCCTTATATAATCCGGTCTTATTTGTATATCCTTGTAATATAATATGTTAATGCGTGTACTTTTTCTTAGTGTATCGTGCGTGACGTCACAGCCAGCCTCAACGGAAGACCAGCGTTGGTTGCTCTCCAGCAACCAGCATTATGCTGAGTTGAGGCTGTGTTGTGACAAATTAAAGTTTATTATGTGTACTATTTTAATTATTATATTTTGTCCTGTGTTTTAACATGTCTTAATAAATAATTTTCTTTCTTTCATCAAATAGCTTTTAAATATAAAAGCAAGTCCAGTTTTCAAGACCAAGACTAAGTCACCGGCACCTATCACCAGCCCATCCCTAGGTCCAATTCACCGTCGATCTTCATCGTGGTTACTGTAGTTAATTCACTTTCAAGACATTTTGGAAGGGTAGAAAAGAGTCGCCTAGTTGCAATAAATTCAAAAAGGAGAAAAGACCAAATATTGAAGACCTCGAGCACGAGAACAGACTTCGGGAGACAGTGCGTAGGTAAGTTAGGACCACCATTGTACAACAAAATTTGTAAAAAACTGACGATAATAGGAAGATCTGGCTATGAATGTAATAAAAAAGTGACTGACTTCTTACTAGCCCTAGATTACCATCAGACTGAAAAGTTGATAGAAATTAAGGAATAACCTGCTTATATTCCAAGGCAAATAAAGCGAAAAAAAAAAAAAAAAAAAAAACACAAGCACTCACTCCCACACACACACTCACTCACTCTAACGCACGCTAGTACAATTACATACAGTATATATATATATACATATTATTTATTATTTATCATTATATATATTATATTATATATTTAATACAAGCACTTGCACACATTTATATACAAGCGAAATTAATACCTATTTGTTATCACCTATATACAGGAAACTGCCGAAATGCATACAAATGTGTAAGGTTCTTTTAAAACTTTAACTGGCAACACAGACGTAAATGCCCTTGAGAACCTGAACCACCTACATACTACAATATCATTTAAATTGTTGCGAATGTAAGTTAGTTTTAAGTAAGTTTGTTTAAGTCTCTTTTTTTTTGTTTTGTACTGTATATACTTAAATGGGTTATAGGTGATATCGATATCGATACTGATTTATATAATATATCTGTAGCCGTGCCAGTCAGGACCTATAGGGTACCTTGTGCACGACCAGAACATGTAAAATATCTAGCATATAAGCCAATATACCCAAATAAAAGATTTTATTATTATATTTTATTATTTTATTTGCGAGACTCGGGACGATGATGGGGCTTAACTTCGTTTGCGGATGACTTTACGAAACAATGTTATTATGGAATAGTACCATCTGTTATTACATTAAGCCATGTTAGAGGCCTGCGGGTAGTTATTAAACTTTCGAATTTGTTTTTTCGGATTCGTTACCTTAAACAATAGTATAAAAAACTCATTTTTTTTATTGACATGTTTTACACATGGCTGGTTAACCATATACTACCATTTTTAGTTTGTATTATGGTTTAACTCATCTGATATATATATATATATATACCTACATACATATTTTTCATAGATACATATTTAACACCCAGACCCACAGCCAACAAATTTAGTTCAGCACAAAGTTTAGTTCAGCACAAATATGTTAGTCGTGCCGGGAATCGAATCAGGAACCTTCTGATTGGAGTCCGACATGGTAACCATTACGCTAACGAGGTCGTCAAATCACGTAACACTAAGATACTAGAGGTCGAGCTTTTGGTGAAGGAAAACATCAGAAGGAAACCATAGCCAGATAAGGTAGGGTATTTTTTTAATGCTTGTATGGATAGCAACCACTCCAATTTTAAACTTCTTTTATCAATCACCTAACAGTATTTTCCGGCAGTCTCCTTAAGAGACAGTTATTCAGAACAAGGCATGCTCCACCTTAGGTTAGTGTCGCTACTCCTCGTAGTTTCACTAGCATGACGATGCTGGTTAAATAACAAGGAGTTAAATAATAATAGTTTGAAAAAAACTAAAAAACACGCTTATCTGGCCGTTTTAAGTGGGTCAAAATCGCGCCCAAAGAAGTCGGTTACATACAAACAAAAATACAAAAAAATGGAATCATTTTATCAAATTAGTGTATTGTCATCTGGTCCTCAATAAATCTACAAAGTTTGAACGAAATCTGGCCGTTTAAAGTGGGTCAAAATCGCGCCCAAAAAAGTGGGTTACAAACAAACATACAAACAAACATACTGGTGAAGCTAATAAAAAGCGTGTAAAAACATATTTAATTTCCAATTAATTCCACTGGCTGTCTTATATTTTTAAGATTAAAATATCGAAATTCTCTCTTGTGATACGTATTTTAAATTAATTCCATTAAAAATTATGTATTTGCATAAAATTATGTTCTTTATTTTATTACTCGAAGTAAAATTGATTTTAAGGACCCAGATACACAGTTTCATCTAATAATAACTCCCCTGAAATATGTATTTGTAGGTATAATAATATGTTTTACCTCAATTACTCGAAGTAAAATTGATTGAAAGGATCCTGAAGGTACAAAGTTTCATCAAACCATAACAAAGCACAGCACACCGTATTAATCTCATACAAACGAACTATTTTCCCTGTGCACTAAGAAATTAGTTTTTAATCCGCTACGGCGGAACTTCGAAGCTATTGTCCGACTACTTCTAGCCGGAATCGGAAATGCAAATGAACTTTATTCCTCGGTAATAAAGGCTGGAATTGCTTGTCTTCCTGTCTGGTTGGAATGGTTGCTCTGTCGAACTTTGATAATAGAGTCTTATGGCGATGGAGATTGCTATTTTAAGCTGTTTGTTTGTTTGTTTTGGTCCACGTTGATAATTTTAATAATTTGTTTCATAATTTTATTAATTGGTTAATTATTGTGATACTAATTGCGTGTTAATTTTGTTGATTGAAGAGTAGGGCTCGAAGCTCAGCTAACTCAGGTGATCTGATGCGATCACCGAAGTTAAGCAACGGTTTTTACGGACAGTCTTCGGATGGGTGACCGTACCATTGCTATACCAAAGCATTAGCCCTTGGGTGGCTTGGAAATGTCTCGAGACCAGAAGTTGACCACTTCACTTACACCATAGATAGACAAATATATTATAATTACAATCACAAGTATATAATTATACTCGTAGTAAGGTCATACGAAGAAGAAAACGAACAGTTTTAGTAGAAAAAATATTGTTTTTTCTTGTAAATTAAGTTAAATGAATGGGCAGCATCCTCGTTCCAGGTTGTCATCCTCCCTGGCAATCCAGAGAGGGAACGCTGCCAATACTCGTATATTGAAGGCCTTGTGGGAAATAATTTGGCTGCTTTTTTTACATTTACTAATAGACGCATAGAACATATTTAGTAGGTATTCAGTAGGTCTGAGAATCGGCTACTATCTATTTTTATACCCCTAAGTAAGGTTTTCACAACTAATTTTTTAAAATATTTTGACGAATTTTTTTGTTTTTATTTTTTTACAATTTGGAATTGAAAAATACATACAACCCTAAATTTTTACTTTTTTATCACCAACCACCTATCTTTTTATGGCCATTTTAGTAATTAACTTATCAATTATAGTGTTTTTAACTCTACTTAAGACAAAACAACGTTTACCGGGTCAGCTAGTATTTATGTATTTCTTACTGTGTATAATTACGAGGAACGCCGCAGAGCTTACCTAGGTTTCATTCTAAGTGGTAAATAGGTCGCATATTTCATCACGACGGAGTAACGACTTCGAAACAAAATGGCGTCCGACAATTGACTAATGTGTCCTAAAAGTTTCATATGAAACATTTCGAAATATTTTCGTACAGCAACGGTAACGCAAGATTTATTAATATAGACTATATTATTTATAAAAAAAATACGAAAATATTTAAAATGAATTTGTATGTTCTTTTTCAATTTAAATAGAATTGATGTAGTCAATTACAGAGAAAACAATTAAAATACTACATACTCGTACAAACTTAAAAATAACAAGAAGAGAACAAGAAATATCAGAACACTACAATTACAATTAAAGTAAGTTCACCATCCAGGCTGTCGCTGCGGGGCAGAGTTCCCAAGATGCTGGCAGCATTACCCCGTTGAACAGCTAAACTTTGTCTTTGTAAGAAATAGTCAGCTCTTGAATCTCCAGAAGCGAGGACCAACCGCTTCCCAATGTCTTTACAAAAAGTTTTTGTGTCGGACGACCACGAACCTAAAGTAAACTTAATAAAATGTTATTTGTAAGTGACGTGCCGTGTGTGACAGAAGTAGTCATAAGGTTAATAAATGATTTGATTTCGATTTTTGAAAGTCTCCACAGCCAGCGCAACAAACTCATACTCGTAGTTTGCGTTAATCCGAGAACACTTCCGATATTATACATATTATAGTTTTAATTTTGTTTCAGCTATAATATCCAAAGGCAAAAGATAATTTCACTTTATTATTCATAAATAAAAAATATGTAAAAAAAAAACATTAAAGTGTGCATGTCTTACTGTCTAAAACTAGGTATGTACATAATTATGTAGATTTTATTACGATAAATATCTTAAAAAGTTACACCTTAAAGTTAAATTATTTCAACAAGGTGGTCAAAATGTTTTTAAAGCCAATTAGTGTTTTTTTTTACTCTGAGTAGAACTAAAACGAAACAAAGACATAATTGACTGAGCGAAAACGTAAAAAAATATACGTAATAGACCCTCCATCAAATCTCAACTTCGTATCTAATAAGCATGCAGCGGTGCCGCGCTGAATTGTTAATGATTTTTGTTTCACATATTTCCAGAAGTCGCACAACTATTTTTTTAAATAAAATTATGATATCCTTAAAATATTTGCACGAGCAAACGGTCACACTTACTTAAAAACATTGGATATACATCCAACGGGTTTCGACGCATTACGAAGGACGAGCATTACACGGACTGTCACAGACGAGATCCGCGTGACCACGTTAGTAAGTGAGTGTGACCGTTTTTTCGTGGATATATAATATGATAACAGTTTACATGGTCTTTATTTAATAACCTTGTATAAAGGGGTATATTATAGAGATCCTGCGTTATGAAGGTTCACACGCTCGTATCCCCTCCCTTTCCTTTCCTTTCCCCTCGACGAATATGACCCGTTTTCTTTTGCCGCAACTTTTCCGCAAAAAATAGCTCTAACTTCCTAAACAAAAAGAAACTTTCCGACCACGGTCAAGTAATTTATTATGGGGAGGCTTTGCGCTACTTTGTTCATAAGGGACCGCCGTATTTTTTCCCTTTGAGGAGAACAATTATAAAGAATTCGCGGCTTTGGGGTTAGATTTAACCAGGTTTAACTGGTTACAGCGCTTTTAGGATCTCTGTGTGAGATATTATGCTTTTAAAGTCTTTTCTTATGAGATAAGTGAGCTATCACTGATGTCGAGGGCTTAAGGGCTAAAGAGCTTAGGATAAATAAATAAAAAGTGTTTATTTCAGGCTTGTGAGATTCATATAGCAAACAAATTAACAGACTTATACACATCAGTTAAAATTAAACTGTTGGCATTGTAGAGGGGTGCTAGTCAAAAGTAAAAAATAATAAAATACAACGGCACGTATATGTGCCAAGTCACTTTTTGTTCTGATCTCTGTATCTTATGGCTGGTTGAAAACTTTCAGCACCAAAGCCTAGCCAAATATTCAATAATAATAAAAAGAACCAGCGTTTATTTTGTGGGTATTAGCCTGACATGTTTCAGCACAATCAGTGTGCGTTCCTCAACGGCAGGAACACAGCCAACGTTCGTCCGCGATGACGGCTGCACCCGCACTGCCTACTCCACCGACTAATGACCCCTGCAAGCCACAAGAACAATATAAATAAAAATAGTTATAAGACTCATGCACTATAATCTAGCGGTTTTCAAGGCAAGAGTGAACTGGTTTCTTCTGGGCAAGCGCGCTCCACCTTAGATTGCAATCTCGCTTACCATCAGGTGAATTGCGGTCAAGCGCAAGCCCATTACAAGTAAAAAAAAAAAACTATACCTGAAATAATTTGACTCAACTACTCTACATACATCACAAATTTACGCAATGTACGAGTATTGATTTTAAAACCCGCGTTTGACCCCAAAAACACAATCATTTCGCTATGGCGCCATAAATGTGAGGAAACTTATTGTTTCACGTTTATAAACTTTAATTATTTATTAAGTTAATTTGAATGTATCTAACTAGTCTTAAGTATTTAAGTAATGATTGTAGTGTGACTTGCCTTTAACGTAAGTTATTTATCGCGTAAGTTAATTATTAAGTTAAGAGCGGAAGGTTATCTTGGTATGGGCATGTCATGCAAAGAGAGGAGAAGCATGTGACTAGGAGAAGTATGAATATGATTGTGGAAGGTAGTGGAAGTAGAGGACGACCTAAGAAGATGTGAATGAATTGTGTGAAAGAGGATATAAAAGAGAAAGGAGTGACTGTAGATATGACGGCTGACAGAAGAGTGTGGAAGCAAAAAACGGGCTGTGCCGACCCCACATAGTGGGAAAAAGGTGAAGGCAAAGAAGAAGATTTATGACCAATAAAGTTCTGTATTTGTGTGTATTTAAAAGGACTTAAACGGAAGAATTGTCCATTAACTTTTGTAGAATAGAAGTGACACGGCGTAGTCGTTCCCTCTACCGAGTGAGAATATTAGTCTGAATGATAGCGATTTTCCTCACAAAGTAAACTAAGCACTAACAATTCCACGGAATGCCGCCACAAAACCGACATTGTGCTCGAATCAAAGGCCAGGGAGCATGGATTACTTAGTTGTAGATTCTACATAGAATATTGACAATACCATTTAGTAAAGATTTTTTAATATTAATATTAGAATATTATTCATCATCATCATTATCAGCCCGTAGACGCCCACTGCTGAGCATAGGCCTCTCTTCTTGTACGCCAGTCATCTCGGTTTTGCGCTGTTCTTATCCCTGTCTTGTCTCTGATGTTCCGTATGTCGTCAACCCAGCTTGTTTATGGTCGACCGATGCAGAATATTATTACCGCGTAGAAAACGGTCACACTTTCATTATTATTAAACGTGTGAATGAGTCCAACAGTTTAGATGCTTTTCGATCACACACGGTCACGAGTCACGTTTCGAGTATCACACGGCTCGTATTTTTTTTGTAATAATGTAAGTGTGACTGTTTTCTACGCAGAAATTATTAAGATGCCTTACGTGAACAGTTTACGAAGGGTTTTAATATTATTTATTTTACATTCATAAATTGATTTTTTTGGTTAACAAGTGGTCAATCTTTAACAAGATACCTGGCCATAATGGGATAACTCAAAACTAAAGATAAAAATGTGTAAGTGTAAGTGTGTATGTTTGATACTCCTTCACGCTCAAACGGCTAAATCGATTTTGATAGTGTGATAATATATTACACCTTGGATTAACACATAGGCTACTTTTTACCTCGAAACATGGTTCTCGTAGGATACGCAAATAATTACACAATCTATGTTACTCCTTCACGCTCCAACGGCTGGACCGATTTTGATTAGATACTTTGAAGATACGTTAGATTTTGGATTAACGCATAGACTTTTTTATCCCAGATTAACTTATTTTGTCCCGGTTTAAAGCGGGTAAACCGCGAGGCGCAGCTAGTAAAATATATAATATAATAAATAATTGAAGCTATAGACTACAAAATGTATTATTTATCAGATTCAAAAACAAAAAAAATAACTAAAAATACATCAGTACTGCATTATCTATCTAAGGCAATCTAAAAACAACACGAACTGTCTCCTTTGTTATTCAAATCCATCGGGATTTATTTCCCATGACGTCATCATAAACTCTGTCATAACTACAAAGAAATAAGGTTCATTTTGCAGAAGCAGGTTGAACGAAAGTTTTTCCTTTATAGAAAGGGATTGTATTAATTTCATCTTTTTGCAAATGCCGTATCATGGTGGATATATACATCATATCATAGCAATATATTTTTTTTATACAGAGTTATTAATTAAAATCAAAAATCCTATGAAATCCTGTGTGTCTTTAACTTATTGTCAAAAATCGTTAGAGTTCCAAAACACTTTTTCTTTAGAGCTTAGAATTAAAATATTGTTAATTGTTGATTTTATATTATGAATTATTTGTTTCATGCCAGGCTTCAGGCGTTACGCTTAAATAAATATGGTGCGGCTTGACTTGATACAGCAAATATCGGTAAGGTAGCGCCTGTAGCTCGGCTAGCTAAGGTGATCTGACGCAATCTTCGAAGCTTAGCAACGCTTGTTGCGTGCTGAGTTTGGATGGGTGACCATGCACAAGATTTACGTTTTTCAAGTGGCATTTTCATCAGGGCGCTACCGTAGATCGGATGAAACGCTAAATTATAGGTTCCAGCTTTTAGTCTTATTACAAACAGTCGTTAAGCCAAGTCAGAGGCCTTAGGGCGCATAAAAACTCACGACACCAGAGCTTGGCCTCTTAGCTCATACGAAGATGAAGAAAAAAAATATCGATAACCAAAGAAAACAGGAAAATAATAAACACGCCATTTCTTAAAATAGTTTAATTATTTATTTGCTTATGTTAATTTTGTTTCAGATCAGTCATTCAGCGAAAGTACACTAAATATTTCACATTTTTATACATATTATATACTAGCGGACAAGGCAAAACTGATTTTGCCTTATAAATTATTACTTTTATAAAAAAAATTTTTTTTTATCGAAAATAGATAGTAGCCGAGTCTCAGACCTAGTGAATACACATATAAAATTCGGTAAAAAGCGGTCAAGCCGTTAACTAGAAGTACGGTAACTAACATTGTGATATGGAAATTTTATATAAAAGATATTAATATTATATTCAGTTATAATATATTTTGCATGTTTTCTTGATAGCTCTGTATAATACATGTATATCTACTCGTATCTATCTGATATTGCTGTTGATAATAGAAGGACGTTTTTTGCTTTTTTATATTGATAATATGTGCTTGAGGCGGCGTTGATATGGTTTCAGGGTAAATCAGGAATATTATAGAGTTTCAATATAGTATGGGTAATGACAATTCATTTATTTAGGTACATCTAATTAAACATCGATATGAAATGGCCCCGTGTTTTTTCTACGCAATTGTGATTCGACATTGAAATCCTAATATTATCGTGTTATTATTTTAGGTCAAGTAGCCATTTAAAAAATAGTAGTTATCATATTTTTTTTAGAGCCAGTCTTTATTACCAAATAAAACTTTCTAGGTATTTATTATTGTTTTGTCACTTATTTTACCGTTTCCATATTATGGAAGTAGATTACACTTAATATCCATACGTAGCGCCTGTAGCTTGTCTAACTAAATTGATCTGACGCGATCATCGAGGTTAAGCAACGGTCGATGCGGACAGACCTTGGATGTGTGACCAAGCAAAATACTGTCTCTTAAAAAGTGGCATTTTTATTTGGGTGCTACAGTTTGGCTGTTAGTCTTATTACAAGCAGTCGTTAACCCGAATTAGAGACCTTCGAGCGGCTTGAAAACTCTCGACGCCAGAGTTTGGCCACCTAACTCATACGAAGAAGAAGATCTATACGCACATAACACGGTGTTACTTACATTAATCCAGGATAAAATTTAACCTACATAACCCAGGGTGTAAGTTCATATCAGATTTCTTCAAAATCGCCCCGTACGTTTATACTTGAAGAAGTAACAGATACACACCTAAAACAAATAAATAACATTCATATTTCGTTAGCCCCATACTTAATCATTTCTAGTTTGTGTTACGGTTGCTAACACAACAAACATATAAATTTTCCCCTGTACAAAATTACTGGAATAAGTTTCGTAAAAACTAAAACACAAAAAATACTTAACCGAGCCACAAAAACTCTTCACTAAGCGCAATTGTACTGAACCGGCCACAAAGTATGTGAAATCGCGTCGAAAGTGACAAAGTCGTAATGTGCATTGTTCCCTCGCGGCCTCCTCTCCGGACAATAGCGACCTCTTCACGAGGGAGTGCCGGGAAGGTTATTGCTTTAGCACGCGGACTACCCTCGGATAGATACCGCTTAACACCGGAAGAGGGCATAATTTATTTTATGGAAGTTTATATTAAAAACATATTAAACTTCAACCACACTAACGCAACTCAACACTCTCCTCACTCTAATTGTTGTATTTTGACAGTTAAATTATAATATTTTATAACGAAGCTTGTGTAGTTTAATCTCTGACTTGGTTTTGTTTTGTTTATATCACAGACCGGTGTTTATGTTTTGTTACAAAGAAAGTGTAAATAATTACTTGTATTTTTCTTTTCTTTTTCTTTAATGTAAATATTTAGTGTAATGTTTCATATAGCGTTAGTAATTTGTGTATATAACGTGTGAACAAATTCTAGCGGAGTGGAACTGATTGCTGCCTTGCGACACAGGGTCTCATGAAACCTACAGCGAGGCGCAATGAACCAGCAACGCACGACTCTAAAGTCTGATTATAAGTATTCTTTTGTTTTGTGTAATACGTGCTCAAAACGCAATAAATATCTTTTATCTTTTTATCTTTATCTTATACTAATATAGAAAAGTATTTTCACATGGAAGCGAATTTAGACTGCTAACGAAACAGTTTGGAGCAATAAGCAGAAGATTGTCATTATCCTTGTTAGTCGCGTATATTTGTATATTTTTTAATCTAACACACATAAATATTAATTTTTGGTATTAAATTTACATAATCGTACACAGACCATTGGTCAAGTTGGTGAGTTATGAGACTACAAAGTTTTGGCATCGGACGGAAAATATTGTCAAAAAACGTGGATATAAATATAAAAGCATAAATATTTAATTTTGCCTGGTGGCACAGTATTTTCAAGGTAGCAGTTGAAAATCTCTCACTAAACATTTAGCTGCGTATTTTGACAGCCTCCTTGATAGCTAGAAATTCTAGACTACACATGCTACACTTTCGAATTTTCCTTTCACTGACTACTTTTCACTGATATGTGGTTACTCATCCTACTGGTTAAAAGCAAAGCTGTTATAAAATACATTAAAGAACAATACAGTATCAGAAAAGAATACCACAGAAAATCACAGAACGTAAAAAAGTCTATGGTGTTTAGATATAGAATTGTTGCAGGGTAGTCTGTGGTTATGGGACATGGTTAGCCTTTATATGGGAGCCTGACCCTCGTCAGTTGCGAGAGTTAAAGATGGTAATCTTTGACAATATTTTTTTGGTTTTATATGGTTGCGAAAATACAATAGTTATTAATGAGGTGTCGTGTCATAGATAAATAAAAAGCGTATGCGGTAGAACCCGTAGCTGAGTTAATTAAGGAGATCTAAAATGATTCAAATTCAAATTCGTATATGATTACCAAAGAAACGGTCAATGCGCCCAATCTTTGGATGGGTGACCATGCAAACGACTCATTTAACAAGTGGCATTTACAACTCTTAGTCTTAAAACAAATAGTCGTTTTGCCAAGTCAAAAAATCTTGGTCGGCTTGAAATCTCGTGACACCAGAGCCTTAGCCACCTAGCTCAAACGAAATTGTTATTATTATGAGTTTGATGAATTAAGAATTTCACAAATATTTTCTACTATAAATGTTGTACTTAAAATGCAATGACGCAAAATGGAGTGAATAATGGAAAGTTCTTAGGGAAATCGAATCCTTTTTATTTGGTGTGTTCACACCTAACGTAAAATATACCTACACTATAATGCTACTTATATACTTCTCAGGCGTAACCAGTTTTGTTTGTTTGGTTGGAGCCTAACTCGGACTGTGACAGTAATTTGAAGATAGATACATAGATAGACAATTCTTAATACGACACAAAATTAGGGTGATATGGTAAATAAGCAGCTTTATCACATAAAAGGATCGCTTTTAGACAACGTTTGAATGGAGAAGAATTTATAAACTACGCTTTTACCAACTCCAATTCAGAAAATAATATATGAAGTAAGTTAACTAGATAAAATAAATAATTGTGATGACGTAAAATAAATAAGGATACATAAAGTTAATTAGTGTGTAAAGTGTACAAGTAACTGTGTATTATCTAAAAAAGACTCTTTATAGATAAAAAAAACTCATATCGTTTTTAAAAATATTCCTTCCCCAGCAAAACGGCGATAAAATATCAAACAGGTGTGCTCAGTTTCCTCCTTAAAGCCGTGGTACAAGCGTTTATCGGATTTCACGACACCTTGCCGCTCTCTGCTCCCCGTAATGTACCTCCACGGGCTCCATTCGGAGGGGGACTCTTATAAAAGATTGCAGGGATTTAATACTGTGGAAGTTGGAAGCAAATTGTAAATAGAATATCGTGGAAAGTTTAATGTTCAATTTATATGTTTAGTTTATGACAGTGCTTTTAGTATGTTACATTTACATTACTTATCTAATAGTATTAACTACTAGCTGACCCAGCAAACGTTGTTTTGCCTTGTAAAAAACGCTGTAAAATTGATCAGTTATCTAGTTGATTTTGGAATGTATGCATTTTTAATGCCACATTAAAAAAAAAACTAAAAAATAAACAGGGTGAACAGCCATTATCTCATAGGGGTATGAAAAATAGACAGTAGTTGATTCTCAGACCTAGTGAATACGCATATAAAATTTGGTAAAAAACGGCCAAGCTGTTTCCGAGGAGTACGCATTGTGACATGATCTTTTCTAATATTATTTAGATTTAGAATTTTTGTTTGTATCTTTAGTTATTATTATGGGTTATTTGCCTGAAAATATATTATTCATTTATTATTTAATTTAAATTGTAGTTAGATTAGCTACATCGGCTTCTACGATCTTTTTTATTTAAGGACATATTTCACATTCACCGGCTAGTAAGTCCCACTTAAACATTAATATAGTTTATATTATGGTTGGCAACCCAAATGATATACTGTACTGTAGTGTGTATGATATATGTGTATGTATATACATATATAAATATTTTATATGAAAACATACTCGTATTTAACACCCAGACTGACAGCCAACAAATTTAGCTCGTCACAAAAATGTTGGCCGTTCTTCTGGACCCTTTTTTAACTTGTGGAAATGCATTTACGCATGCCCACCACACCCGGGGAGGTGGGTGAGGTATGTCGGACTCGATGCCAGACGGGCATCACTACCTACTAAAACCTCACGATGACCTCCTCACTGTGAAAGAACCTCATATACGAGTATTATCTGTACCATACTTAGTTGACCAAATAAAAAAATAAAAAAGACAAAGTATTTAAAATTTGTATTTTTTATCCTTGTTAGGTTTGCGTTTGACTACAGCTAGCCTGATATTAAGCTTCGCTGCAGTCTACGGTGTGGCACGCTTACCTAGAATTCTACTTAAGACCCCCGGATGATACCTCTCAGGAAACAGACAACAATATTTTGAATAAGTGTCATGTTTTGATTTTTGAGAACAAGTTAGTTCTGCCAACCAAAATAAGCTGCCACGCAACCACAAAGCAAAACACGTATATAAAATACAAAACTACAGTTTATGGAGAACGTTAAAACAATAAAGTATAGAGCAACAAACGAGCGAACTTTTGCTAAAGCTGCCTTATGTTTTATATAGAAACATTAAACAAGGCAGTCCGACGTTACCTTGCTGCGTCGTAAACATTTCAGAGGTGTACTAATAAAACGAAAAGTCATTAAGGGGCGACACAGACGGGACACTTTCTGTGTTGGGATCTATGGTTGTGCCAGATTGGCAAACTTGAAATATAATAACCTTAGCGCTCTGTTATGGCAATTGTGGATTTTAAATCTCAGGAATATAGAATACGACTCGAATGTGACGATCTCGTTGGCGTAATGGTTACCATGCCAGACTGCCAATCAAAAGGTTCCGAGTTCGATTCCCGGCACGGCCAACATCTTTGTGCTAAACTAAATTTGTTGGCTGTCGGTCTGGGTGTTAAATACGTATTTATATAAAATATGTATATGTAGTTATCAGTTGTGTTAGCAACCATTATACGAACTAGAAATGTATGGGATTAACCAAGCGTGTGTGATAAGAAAAAAAAGCTTTTTTTTCAATTCAGGAATAATTTATTGAAAAATTATAGGCCTCCTCACACGACATCTAATTCTGAACATATAATTAATTCGTTTAATAAATGAACGCTAAGGAATGTCTTTTGTTCCTTTGGTTACGTGATATTTACTCTGTAGACGTATGTAAATATGTCGTTATGTCTCGAAATTTTTTAACGAGCGTTACTTAGCAATGGAATTGCCCTTTTGAGTAAGTAATTGTAATTGGTAATTACAGTCAGCATAGAAACAGAAAGAAAAAATATTTTACAAATATTGAAATATTATTTCATCATGTTTCGTGGTTACTATTATTTTTTAAGACTAAAAGAAAACATATGGAAACTATTTTGCCTGATAAAAAATAATGATGTGGTTAAAGATGAAGCACATTGGCCAAGTTAGTGCCTTTCTTAAGGATTTAAATATATTTGGATTGATAAAGAAAGGAAAACTCGTGAAAAATTAAGTACTTTATATTATTTTTTTATCTGTAACCAAAAAAAAAAACAGAAATAATTTGCTGTAAGTATCAACAAAAGTTGCTTGTACGGGCAACAAAATCGTGCCGTGTCAACAAAAAAGTGTCCCGTGTACAGTTTTTATATTCGTAAGAAGCTAAAAGTTTGGAAGTGCCGCTCTCGAACAAGTCCCGTTATCGCGAAATATTGGAGTGAAGCAATTTCCTCAATAAATTGATAAAATCTGGACTCACTGTCATAAAATAACTTTACCTCGGTTTTCATTAAATTTGGTACAAAAACACTATTTTACGAGTTACGTGACATTCTTCTTCTTCGTATGAGCTAAGTGGCCAAGCTCTGGTGTCGAGAGTTTTCAAGTCGCCCGAAGGCCTCTGGCTTGGCTTAACAACTGTTTGTACTAAGGCTAGCAGCCAGGACCTGCCAGCCTACAATTTAACGTATCATCTTACTCACGGTAATGCTCAGATGAAAATGCCACTTGAAAAACGACAGTGTTGTGCATAGTCACCCATCCAATCACCGCCCGCATCGACCGTTGCTTAGCTTCGATGATCGCGTCAGATCACCTTAGCTAGCCGAGCTACAGGCGCTACGTGTCATACGATTGACAGTGATTTATGCAAACAACAAAAATTACATTTATCTATTAAATATTATTTTAGTTATTTATATAAATTTAGATTCATGTGCGAAGTGAGATATTAGATAGATCATTTATGTATCTTTTAATACATAATATATGCACTTAATTAGAGTCATTATACAAAACAGTTTTTTTTTCATATGTATAGTTACGTTTTTTGCATATTCTAAATATGAATGGGTGACCATGCACAAGACTGTCCTTTTTTAACTGGCATTTTCATCTGGGCGCTACCGTAGCTCGGATGACACTTTAAATTGTAGGTCCCGTATGTGAGTCTAGACAAGCAGTCGTTAAGCCAAGTCAGAGGCCTTAGGGTGGCTTGAAAACTCACTACACCAGAGTTCATACGAAGAAGAAAAATAACACAGCTCTACAAAAAATCTATTTTTTTTTTGTTGCCCTGGATATTATCGCAAATTCTTACGTTTTTAAGTGCCCAGATTACGAATATATTCGTAAAAGTACTAAATTTGCTCGTTTCTACAAATTGAATTTTGAACTATTTATTGTCAAAATTTTAATTTTCAGTCATTTGTTGAAAAAAATACGAGCAGATCTTACAAAATCATTGATATTTTCACGAATTGTGTGTATAAATAGACCCAAAATCATCATCATATCAAAGGCAACAAAACCATTGTAGACCAGTGTAATTGCTCCATCCGTCGCTCGCTATATGGTCCTACAAATACTTATGTATGTATTGCGAATGAATTGTATTTTTATAGAAGAAATATATTTGTTGGATATTTGGAGCCAGGCCCAACTGGGTTCCAGCTGTCGATAATCGAGCGGCGAATTTAGTTTTTCACGGAACGTTCTTTGCACTAACCCTTATAAATTATCAAGTAGGCAATATACCGAGATCGTAAAGTTAGCTTTAACCACTTTTACTATTTTTCCTTTTTTTGTAATATAAATTCAGGTTTTAAGTAACGATACTTATATTATAAAGTTATATAAACGTTTGGGTTCAAAGGATGTTTGTTTGTGTGTTTGTACAAAGGAAATTCACATTTAGTTTCGGTAATTTTTTTTTGTTATCCACTTGCTGAATCTTCAAACATTCGTACAAAACACTTTACGTCGACCTTCATTGTTAGGACTGCGAAGCTTTGGAACTCTCTACCTGAGTCTCTGTTTCCTGAGAGGTATCATCCGGGGGCCTTCAAAAGTAGAGTTAATAGTTATCTTCTAGGTAAGCGCGCCACACCAAAGCCTACAGCGCAGCTTTACATCAGGCAAGCTGTAGTCAAACGTAAACCTATCAAGGGTAATAAGAAAAACTTGTATTCTTGTGGCTTGTATCTACAGTTTAAGAAAGTTTATATCTTTTATACCCATATATACCGATTACATCTGGAGTTTACATCATGGAGTTCACTTCGGTGCGGCGACTGGCAAACACTCGTAGTAAACTAGTCCACGGCTTTTTTATTTTCGTTTGTCAGTGAAAACGCATTCAATCTACAAGTAAAAGCTATCAAAGCATGGATATTATGGTGAAAGTGGTCTTAAAGTGATTTTAGTTTGCTACTGACAGTGCAAATAGGAAAAAAATCGTATTTATTATCAACAAAACAGTGTATGTTTTTTATTAACTACCCGGTATTTTTTCCTTTAAATACTCGGCTAACTTCACTCACGTAGCAAAACTGCAGAACGATTAAAGTTTTTCGACCTACGATTCATACGGCACTTTAGCTCAGTGGTTAAACAACACAGTTCAGAATCTACAGTACTGGGATCGGATCTCAGTGAGTGACTTCTTTTTGCACTCTAAATTTTTGTTCCTGACAACATGTCTACAAAATGCAGTGGCTGTGGCAAGGCCATCCAGTCGCTGGAGTTCCTGGAATGCAGTGGCTGCACGGAAACGTACGATCTACTGTGTTTGGGCATGGATCGTGACACTTTTGCAAAACTTTCCCAAGACTCTAAAGATCGCTGGGTCTGTCCCCTATGCGTTAGCTCTCGCCCTAAAGGGGACAACACTCACACACCTATTGGCAGTCCTGTCGGACATCTGAACAGTACATATGTTGCGTCAGACCTTGCTAACACCACCCTGGACAGGGTTAACCATCTACGCGGAAATCGTAGGCAGATGATCACACCTCCCCTCATACGCAGTAATTCTGACTCTGAGAACTTGGCGCAGCTCGTTTCTGATGTCAGATGCCTAAGAGAGGAAAGTAAAGAGCAAAACAAAATAATTGCCTTGCTCAGAGATGACGTTCTCTCGTTGAAGGGTCAGCTTTCTGCTGCAGAACAAGCCTATGCCTCCAAGGTGTTGGTACTGGAAAAGAATATAGAGCTACAGAACAACGAAATAGCTGAACTTAAAGAATCCCTTAGAGTCATACACACATTCACCAACTCCCAGGAACAAAACAACCTTTGCAATGAGCTGGAAATAGCTGGTGTCCCCGAAGCTGAAAGTGAAAATCTTCAACACGTCGCACTCATTACAGCCACACGTATAGGGGTCGAGCTAACAGCCGCTGACATTGACTTCGTCATGAGAGCGGGCCCCAAGCGCCCTTTAAACAAAGATTGGAAACCGAGGCCTATTGTGGTGAAACTTCTCCGCCGCTCGAAGAAGGATGAAATTATACAAGCTGCTAAAGCAAGGCGTAATCTTACATCAGACATTATAGCCCAAGGCACCTGTAACCAGCTATACATCAACGAGAGATTAACCAAAGCCAACCGCGCCCTTTTTAAAGAGGCCAGGACCCGTACTAAGCAGCATAATTTTCGTTTCTGCTGGATTCGCAACGGAGGCATATATGTGCGTCAATCGGAGAAAAAACCTGCCTGCCTCATCCGCTCTATCGCTGACCTTGACCTACGTGTGGGCCCCGCTGAAGAAACAGTTACTGATGCAACAGCTGCTAGTTCCTGACTTTAGTTACATCGTTGTAACTTGCTTATTAAGTCCCTTTCTTATCTTTAAGATCGTAATACTCTCTTGTACCGTAATTTTGGCATGTAATACTATTTTTAACACATTGCATACACTACACGCTATTCATTTATCTGTCCATATTCTCTGCTTCTCACGAAAACCAACAAACATCAGTTCTACGCAAATTTTATTCCACTTCTACCATCCCGTTTCACACAAGGCTGACAATCTTAATTTTTACAAACCCAAAGAATTCCAGTACTTCTGACAATGATCAACATAGATTTAGATACTGTAAATGACTTCGATAAAACATTTAACTTTGATTGTCAGACTTGTAATGTACTAGAAAACTGTAAGGAGTATATAACAGACTTGTATAACTTTAAACTGATGACATTCAACATAAGAAGCATAAACAAAAACTTCACTAATTTTTTAATAGCTTACCAGCGACTTAATATAAATATTGATATTGTGATTTTAACAGAATGTTGGCTTGGTAGTAATCCATTAATTGGTCAAATCCCAGGTTACAAAAGTTATATTACAAAAAATATTAATAACAGATCTGGTGGAGTTGTTGTCTATCTCAAAGAATGTATTAATGCAAATGTAAACGAATTAAACATTGAAGAGGCTGAATGTTTAAAGATAGACTTACCCAATATTGCTACAATCTTTGCTATTTATCGATCCCCTTCATTCAGATCAATCAAAATCTTCTGTGATTCTCTAAGCCGAGCATTAGAAAAGTTAAACACTGTTTTCCCAGTTCTAGAATAAGGGACATCAACATAAATATAAGTGGTCCTATGGATGCAAATGGATATGAATATCTCAGTATGATGACTGAACTAGGTTTTCTTCCGGTAATCACTAGCAGTACTAGAGAAGAGTCATGCCTAGATCATATTTTTATAAAAAGTAAGCCGATAAAACTACAAGGAGTCATCGGTCTTTCCGGTGTTACTGATCATTCCTTTGTCATGATGGGTATGTCGACAAATTACTCAGATAGTAAGCAACTACAAAAACGTCTGATTATGAAAACTAACTACAAAGCTACCACTGATGACCTTAAAAAAGTTGACTGGAATGAAATTCTCTCCGAAACTGATGTTAATCAAGCAGTTTGAGAGTATTCTTACTTCCATTATTAATAAGAACTCCCAATCAAAGCGATTGACTAGATCACAGTTTGCGCTAAAGCCTTGGATCACTCCCGGGCTAATACGTTGTATGAAACACCGGGACAAACTCCATCTTAACATGAAAAAACACCCAGATGATACTACGAAAAAGACGATTTACACCAGGTACAGAAATTTTTGCAATAATCTGTTACATAGGCTCAAACACCAATTCGAAACTGCAACTCTTGAAGCTAACAAGCATAACCCAAGAAAGCTGTGGAAGTCTATAAAAACCATAATTGAAACTCCTAATCGTCATTCACAGGCCACCGAACTACTCAATTGCAAGGACAGTCCCATCGACGCAGTGAATCACTGCAATCAATACTTCGCAAACGTCAGTCCTCAACTAGCAAACCATTTACTTGAGCAGCTAGGTAAAACCGAAGCCGAGCTAGCCGCCGAATTACCTTGTCAAGGCACAAAATTACCTCATTCCTTCTTCATCCAGCCTACTGATGTGTTTGAAGTGGGGAGACTTATTGACAAACTTAAAAACGAGAGTGCGCCAGGGCGCGATGGTATCAAAACATCCCTCATTAAGGAGATTAAGCATGAGATTTTAATTCCTCTTACTCATATCTTCAACACAAGTCTTTCAACCGGTATCTTTCCCCAGCAATGGAAAATGGCGAATATCATTCCGATCCACAAAAATGGTTTAAAGGAAGCGCCTGAAAACTATAGACCAATATCGCTCCTTGGTACATTTTCTAAAATGCTAGAGAAGGTGGTAAACCACCGACTGGTCACATACTTGGAGAAGTTCAATTTGATCTCGGGAAAACAATTCGGTTTCCGGCGTGGAAAATCTACCGAAGATGCTGTAGAGCATCTCGGAATGAATGTTGCAAAAAACCTCGATAGCAGTAATAAATCAATCGGCATCTTTCTGGACTTAGCTAAGGCTTTTGACAGCATTTCAATGGCAATCCTATTAAAAAAATTAGAAACTTTTGGAATCAGAGGTCTGCCATTGAAATGGTTTCAAAGTTACCTCGATTCCAGAAGTCAGTCGGTAAAAATTGGCGATAATCTCAGCGACACTCTGCCCATTCTCTTTGGCGTGCCTCAAGGTAGCGTCTTAGGCCCGACCTTTTTTACTATTTATATGAATGACATCCATGATGTTGATCACGGCTCTGAGCTTATTTGCTATGCGGACGACACGGTAGCTCTATTTCACGCTAAAACTTGGACTGAAGCAATTCGTAAGGCTGAAACTGGTATGGAAAATATTAAAAAATGGCTGGACACGAACCTTCTGACATTGAACATGGCCAAAACAAAATACGTGTGTTTTCACATATCCAAAGCAGCAAAACCGGATACCCAACTCAGTCTCAGAATACATACATCATGCTCATTTTCGTCATGCAGCTGCAACGCTATTTCCCAGACGCAGACAATAAAGTACTTGGGAGTCACAATTGATGAGAATTTCTCCTTTAAAGCTCAAGTTTCATATCTCAGCAAAAGAGTTCGAAAATTAATCCATGTAATGAAAGCTCTGCGAAACTCTGCAGGGAAAAACACTCTCCACCTTGTATACACATCGTTGTGTGAGTCGATCCTATCGTACTGCATAACAACGTGGGGAGGAGCTGGATCTACCGCGATGATGGAACTTGAAAGAGCTCAAAGGGCAGTACTGAAAATAATGTACAAAAGATCGTACAGATACCCTACCGACGATATATATGCTGACGCTGGAGTCCTCAGCGTTCGCCAAATTTACATCCAAAAAATAACTCTTAAAGTCCATAAAAATAACTTAGTCAGAGCCCATGACGAAGATGCAGCGACTCCCAGACGCCCCTTTCGACTTAGGAAGCCATTTGTTAGAACAGTGTTTGCACAGCGCCTTCCTCATTTTAGCTTCCCATTTATTTACAACAAGATAAACGTTAAACTCAACATATCAAACAAAACACAAAGAGAATGCAAATCATTAATAACAAGGTTTTTACTATCGCTTACATACAAAGAAACAGAAAACTTCCTTAATATCACAAATTAAATCTTTTGGCATCTAAGCTCCCCTTAACACTTTAATTTATCGGCCAAAATCACTTTATAATTATATTATTATTATTATTATTTTTTGCTTTGATACATACACATGTTTTATAATGTTGCCGTTCATCTAATTATTCTTGTTATCCGCACCTCAAATTATATCTACAGGTAACGATGTCTGTCGTG
Organism: Mellilla xanthometata; assembly: GCA_035578125.1. Classification (NCBI taxonomy): domain Eukaryota; kingdom Metazoa; phylum Arthropoda; class Insecta; order Lepidoptera; family Geometridae; genus Mellilla; species Mellilla xanthometata. The sequence goes on along the minus strand of JAPUBQ010000048.1, from coordinate 273,387 downwards.
AGCGTCTACGATACAGGTCTCGAACCTAGTGTAGGGCTCACTAGCACACTTACTGAACCTTCAATAAAGTCACTTGTATTTCGTATGTATTACTATTTTACTCGTAGGTAACACTGGCACACCCTGCCATAATTATTCAGGGCTTGCATGGTTAGGTACTTAAGTATATTTTAATATAACGTTAGCTTAACTTTTCATAAAATAAGTAATATTAGGTTCTGTTAAACCCTTTGTTAATAAATAAATTTGTATTTGTATTTACATCTGTATATACCGTTTACTACCATACCTATATTATACAAAGGAAACGTGTGGTTTTTGTTTTTTTGGTTGTTTGACGCAAATAGGCTCCGAAACAACCTGGACCGATTTGAAAAATTATTTCACCATTGGGAAGCTACATTATCCTATTAACATAGGCTATATTTGTTTCTCTTTGCAACTTAGATTACGGGTACTTTATAGCCTGTGCTAGTATCTGTATCTTATCTTATATCTTAAAATGAGCAATTCTTGTACACATATATATAATTGGAATCTCGGAATCGGCTCCAACGATTTTAATGAAATTTAGTATATAGGGGGTATCGAGGGCGATAAATTGATCTAGCTAGGAATCATTTTTAGAAAATGTCATATTAAAAAAAAACCCGAGCAAAGCTCGGTCAACCAGGTACTATACCTTTATGTACTCGTATGCTCTTGTATAAATCTTTGGTAGGTTCTACAAAACCAAGTAGATAAAGTAAAAGTGTAGAGCGTAATGTAGAATAGAGAAAACAGAATAATAGAGTATCGCAGTGAAGAGACATAATACATAGAGACGTACAATTAGCCTCCTCGTGCCCTATTAATGTTGCAGGCTTGACTCGCTGCCGCACCCGGCGACTCCTCGCATTCATTATTACTCACGTAGCTTATACCAATATTACAAGTCCAGGTAACAAGACTGTTAGATTCAAACTTACAATTTTACAAGTTGTTTAAAATAATATTGACACATTTTACACACGGCTGGATTTACCACCTTCATACATCAAACAGTATTAATAACAGTATAATGCTGAATTTAATTGACCATATCTGATTTTGATTTGAAATGACCATATAAGAAACGACTGGAGCCCGATGGTTTAAACGTCTGCTTTCAATCAGACGGCCTCTGGTTCGATCCCAGCCCTACACCAATGACTTGTTTTTCAAGTTATGTGTGGATTTGCACTCGTTTTACGGTGAAGGAAAAAATCGTGAGGATATCGACACGTTTGATGACCACAATATCCAAAGACGCGTGTCATCCGCCAACCCGCACTTGGTCAACATGGTGGATTATAGCCTATATCTCTCTCCGCCTGAGAGACGGCTCCGAGTCTCAATAGTGGGAACGTGTAGTGGGTTGTTTATGCTATGCTGCTATGCTTTTTCCTTTTCCTAATCACTCCTGTAAACTTGTAAAAATGAATTTATCTTTCCACCTCCAGACATAAACCAGTATATAAGTGAGTAGATAGGTATATACAACACTCAGCTCGGCGATAGCGTACAGTTTCTCCTTAATTATGCAAGTAAACGTGGCTGAAACTCTCAACGAATACAGCCTTGTGTTACACCAAATGTCGGTTTAAATTATATCCGTCTGTGTTAGCTGGTAAGCCATGCTAGAGGGCTTTTTTTACTCATTTACAAATATACTTAGTCAGGTCATAAGTTCTGTCACACAATAAAAACTTTTGAATTTTCATTGCTGGCCACAAAAATAATTATTGAATTTGAATGCCCAATTTTTCATGAAAATAAAAATATGTACTTTTTAGAATTTTCCTCATTTTTAAATATGAAATGGACACCTAAAGAAGACCGTGTCGGGGCTATTGCATTGCATCGTTGCGGTTACGCGCGAATTCAGATTTTCGACTTACTGAAAAATTTGAATATACCCAAAAGATTCATTGTATCGTACCATAAAACGATACAATGAAGACTCTAGTGTAGATGACAGATCAAGAAGTGGTCGACCTCGCTCTGTTAGGACTCCAGCAGTGATAAAATCTGTGAAGGCGCGAATTCTAAGAAATCCCATACGTAAGCAGAAACTGTTGGCCCTTCAGATGGGGCTAAGCAGGACCACGGTGAAAAGGGTGTTAAATGAAGACTTAGGGCTTAGGGCATATCGAATAAAAACAGGATATCGTTTGGACGCTCGTTTAATGGTCCTGAGACTGAAGAGATGCCGCGCTTTGTTGAAGCGGTACGCAGGAAAAAAACGTCGGGAAATTCTTTTTTCGGATGAAAAAATTTTAACCATCGAAGAGAGCTACAACAAACAAAATGATAAGGTGTACGCACACAGCAGCGAAGAAGCGAGCAACCGTATTCCGCGTGTCCAACGAGGTCATTTTCTATTCTCGATCGTGGTTTGGCTGGGAGTCTCTTATTGGGACTTAACTGAGGTACATTTTGTGAGAAAGGCGTAAAAACGAATGCAGTTGTGTATCAAAACACAGTCCTCAAGAACCTTGTGGAACCTGTTTCTCATACCATGTTTAATAACCGGACCTGGGTATTCCAACAAGATTCTGTGCCAGCCCATAGAGCGAAAAGCACACAAGACTGGCTGGCGGCGCGTGAAATCGCCTTCATCCGACACAAAGACTGGCCCTCCTCCAGTCCAGATTTGAGTCTGTTAGATTACAAGATATGGCAACACTAAGAGGAAAAGGCCTGCTCAAAGTCTCATCCTGATTTGGAGTCACTCAAGGCATCCTTGATTAAGGCAGCCGCCGATATTGACATGGACCTCGTTCGTGCCGCAATAGATGACTGGCCGCGCAGATTGAAGGCCTGTATTCATAATCGCGGGGGTAATTTTGAAAAAACTTTATTACCATAAGAATCTATGTTATATCAAGTTCATTTTGATATATAAATGGTTACATAAATATTAAACATGTCTAAATTATCTCATATTACACATGTGACAGAACTTATGACCTGACTAAGTAATTCTCTAACCTATGGACTTAGGCGTTACTTATGGAAATCCATTGAAGATAAAAGAAAAAAATATATATTATTTAGTGTATTTCTGCTGTGATTTAAAACCATTATTTTTTAATATGTGACATTATTAAGGATAAATTATTAAAAACCAAATAAAGATAAACAAAGGAAATATATTAAAATATTTTAAAACTAGCAGATCGTCTCGGCTTCGCACGGCAAATAAAACAGTCTAAGTTGCAAAATATAGCATATGTTACTCACGAATAATGTAGCTTCCTAACGCTGAAAGAATTTTAAGAATTCAAATCGGTTTGGTAGTTTCGGAGCCAAAATGCGTCAAAGCTAATTCACCGACCTATTGAATACTCATATAACATTTGGTAAAAGTCGGTTAAGCCGTTTCGGAGGAGTACGGTAACTAACATTCTGACATGGATATTTTATATAAGAAGAAGAAGAAGATAGATAAATTATAATATGATTTAATTGTAACAAAAATTTAGATAGTAGTATGTTTAAACAGAAAATAAAGAGTTTTTGTGAAAGTAATTCCTTTTATAATTTTAGCGAATATATTAATATGGAGCTTGCAGAATCGTTATTCATGTGTAAACAGTAGTATTTTAAATTTAATAAACATGGAAAACAAGTGCTAATGTGTGTAGTATTTAATGGGGTAGAATATTTATTTAATGAAATTTGTAAGTTTATTTAATTTTATCTAACTAATGTTTTTAAGTATTAAGTAATTATTGTAGTATGACTTGCCTTTAACGTATGTTATTTAGGGCTAATAAAGTTCTGTATTTCTGTATTATATAACTTATTGACTGAACAATCACAAATCGATGTAACACCAACCAAACTCTCGCAAGTTAACTACTACCCGTGTTGGCAAATTATTAGAAAACCAAACACTTGGGCCCCCGACACAAGGAAAGGGGGGGCTAAGTTAGGTCCCCCAGGGGAAGGGGGGCTCGCGGGGTGCGGGGGAGGTATATTGAGTGAAACTTTAATAAGTGCGCTCACGGCAACCGAGACGTTAGGTTTGCTGTACGAATGGGGTGCATATGCGGTTGGGACATTTAAGGACATAAATAAATTAAAAGAGATATTTAACCTAATTTTTTACTGTTTATTAGACTTTTGACACTTAGATATTTGAGAAGCAGGGCGCGTTATCACATGAGTTAGTTTTTTTAGGTTTTTTTGTATTTAGTCGGTCGGTATGGGTCGCCACTCTGGCGACCCATACCGACTAAAACCTGCACGGTGTTCCCTCGCTGCGCCTTAAAGCCAGGGGGCTGGAACATGTACGTACTCTTCAACCTCCCCGGCAGGAGTTAGCGACACCCTGGCTTTTTTTAACGTGAGAAAATGCATTTACGCATCTCCCGCCACAAGCCTGGACGAGGCGGGCGGGGTATGTCGGACTCGAGGGCCAGAGGGGCCGTCACTACCGACTACAACCTCACGGTGTCCCATCTCACGACGGGGGCAGGGATGCAGGACCGCACAGCGCATTGCCGCTGCTCTCCCCGCCCAGCGGCACTCTGGTCTATGGTGGAGCATGCCTAGGCTTGTATAACTGGCTCTCAAGGAGGTCGGAACATATTGTTACATGCTTGGCGAAAGATTTTTCAAATTGGGGGTAGTTGCTAGCCAGGCGAGCACTAGAAAATGCCTCTAAATAAATCTATTAAAGATTTTAAAGTATTCAATAATCAATATTTTAATTTAATTGTTTTCCAAACTGCCCTTTAAAGCTATTTGTTCTTAGTTACTTTATTGACTACGTATTATTTTAGATCCAATTACGAAGCGTCAAATATAATTTTCAGGTGAAAATTTGTTTATTACAGACACTTCAAAACAGGAATAAGGTGTCACAGTTTCCTTTAATTCTGTTTGGAGAGTCGAAATGAAGCTTGATTTTATTACACGTTATAATTAATTTGGATATAAGCCTAATAATTGGACAAGTGCAGGTTGGGCTCGCGTATGATGGGTTCTGTATCATTGTTGTATGGGAGCCACCCATAATTAAGATTACTTATTTAATTATTTTGTCTCTTCTTCTTCTTCTTCCTTGCCTTATCCCACTAGGTGGGGTCGGCAGCAAATTTTCCTCTTCCACTCTCCTCTATCAGCCGTCGTCTCTACACGTACTCCTTTTACTCTCATGTCCTCATTCACACACTGAATCCACGTCTTCTTCGGTCGGCCTCTTGCCCTTCTTCCTTGCACTTCCATTTCCATACATCTCCTACTAACATGCATCTCCTCTCTACGCATCACATGCCCATACCACGCTAACCTCCCACTCTTTAGTTTCTCACTCACTGGTGCTACTTTCAAACTTCCTCTAAGTTTGATTATTTTGTAATTTACTTTTAATGTAATACATAATTCAATATTCTGTGAATGTATAGAGGGTCTAATAAATACTTATATAATTATAAAGATCGAGTAAAAAACGACTTCAAATGTACGTTTGTTGTATGGGAGCCCGCCTCACCCTAATAGTTAAAAGGTGGTTTTAATACGTTGTTACTTTATATCCCTTACTGCACCTTGTAGCCGGCTTTTATTTAGGATAAAATGTGCTAATCCATAATTCTTCTGTTTCGTATGAGCTAAATGGCCAAGCCTATGGTGTCGAAAGTTTGGTAGCACCTGAAGGACTTGGCGCAACGAATGCTTGTACTAAGTATTGAAACTGTTTTCATACAAAATGTAGTGCTAATCGGTTTAGCCTTTTACTGCCTTTTACATGCCGGACTGCCAAACAGAGGGCCCCGGGGTCGATTCCAGGCACGGCCAACATATTTGTGATGAGCTCAATTTGTTGGCTGGGTATTATGTATACATAATTTATATCGATATGAATATAGAAGAAGAAGATATAAATTATGTATGCATGTTTATGTAGTATATCAATTGTGTTAGGAACCATAATACAAACTAGTAATGGATTAGTATGGGATTAACCAGCCGAGTGTGGAATGTGTCTTAGTAATAATAAAATATCAAATAATGTTTTTATCATTACGTGAATTATTTAATCGTAAAGAGATTGTTTAGCGAATTTTATGCCACAATTTCCAGCCCTCATGGTGACTGTACACTTGTGGCAACAGTACCTGCTCTGGCTCCACACAACCTTGGAACAATTAGGTGCGAAACTTGACGGCAGGGGTGTACCCGCGCCTCTAGCCTTCCAATATTATGGCTATATCCTTCCTCTATCGATACCTGCTAATGTTTTGTTTAGCTTCAGTTTTAGTTGTTTAAAATAGTTACTTTTAAAGTTGTTTTACGACATTTGCGAATATATTTGATATTCAATGTAATTGTCTTCTTCTTCTTCGTATAAGCTAAATGGTCAAGCTCTAGCTCGAATATCTAATGTTTGTTGTTTTGTTGAGTATCGAATGTTTTCAAGCCGCCCTATGGCCTCTGATTTGGCTTAACGACTGCTTGTACTAAGACTAACAGCCGGAACCTACAATTTAAAATGTCATCTATACGACTTTTGATGATTAGATGACAAAATTAAATATTTAGTGTACTTCCGCTGTGATCCGAAATCCAAATTAAGACAAGTTAAGGAAAAATCAACTAAGATCAATTAACTAAGCTTAATTAACTAAGATCAATTAACTAAGATTAATTAAGATTAACGTTACCTATCACATTCGGAAATTCTTAACTCTACACGTGTTTCGCCTAACCACAAGGCATCATCAGGAGATGCTGACTCTTTGAATGACAAGTCGAAATAGTCGAAAAAGTAAATCAAAAGTCGTATACTCTGTCTATACGACTTTTAATAACATATGTATATAATACATATGTCATCAAAAGTCGTATAGACAGAGTATTCTCTGTATATATGCATCAGCATATATGCTGTCCATTTTTGTCCAAAAAACACACTATGTCCGCATAGGTCTTAAGGCACGACAAACAATATAAGGAAAAAGCAACCGATATAAAAAGAGATATAGGAAAATTAATTTAGTTTTATCGTTATTTACAACATTATTGTGTACCGGATGTTGTTTACTATACAGCTTTCGAGCACCTCTTGTTTTCGTGAAAGCCTCTCTCCCGTGCGCAAAATAACGAACGATTAGGCACAATAACGGCGACGCAATAACGCCGCTACGTATAACGCCGTTATAACGGACGAATGTTGGGAAAGAGTAACGCCTGTTTACTTCGGCCTTTCTATGATATACGTCTGCAAGGTGCGGGGAAGGGTGGACCCGATTGTATGTTTAGGGTTCTGTAGTATTAAATATATGTTTACACGCGTTTTATGTCGTTATAGTTTTATGTTATAAGGAAAAAATAGGCATATTTGATATATAAGATTTATATGAGTGAACGAAATGTTATTAGAAATTATAAAATAAAATGTGTAACAGATTATGTCGGATTCTAAACTAGATAGAAGATAATAAGATTAAAAACTAATAAAAAAAAACCACTCATAAAATTAGTTTAATAGGCCACTCCGGATAGAACCTAACGGAAAGGTACCCATAACGCTCGTGGCATTGCCGCGTTGTATTGCTATGGATAGCCTTTGCGCTAGGTACGATCCGGAGCGGTATTCGCCTGATTTTTCTTTTAAACTAATTACAAAAATACATACGATATATATAGCACTAAATGCGCCCCGCGGTGTTACCCGTGTTAATCTGAAACAAAAATAGGTTAACGCGGGTTAAAAAGTTGTCTACATGTTAATCCAAGGTCTAACCTATCTTCATAGTAAATCTCAGCAAAATCGTTTCAGCCGTTGGAGCGTGAAGGAGTATCATAGATTCTGAAGCTATTTGCGAATCCCTCGGGAACCACAATTGTTTTCGAGTCAATAAGTAGCCTATGTGTACAAAGAAAAATCAGTTATCATTTCATCAAAATCAGTTCAGCCGTTTGAGCGTGAAGAAGTAACAAACATACACACACATACACAAACTTTCGCATTTTTTTCCCCAGAATAAAATCATAATTCAGTTTCATTTTTAAGAAAATTTATGTATTTTATATGTAACTTTCCCTTGAAATAATTTTAGCTTTAATGTTAAACAAAATGTCTGAAAAAGCATTTCAAGATTAATTAAGGTATTATTCAGATAATTGGTTATACTCATTACACGCTTTCTATTAGCTTCACCTGTATGTTTGTATGTTTGTAACCGACTTCTTTGGACACTTTAAACGGCCAGATTTCGTTTAAACTTTATAGATTTATTGAGGGCTGATGACAATACACTAATTTGATAAAATTACGGTTTTCTATAAAAAGCGTGTTTTTTAGTTTTTTTAAACTATTATTTATTATATTTCAATTCAATTTTTTCAATTTTTAAATATCTTTATTAACATAATTGTACAAAATCAGTTACATACTAGTGTACATGGCTCCTAGTACGTAGCAATCATAAACAAAAATATAACGTTCTTGAGTCCAAAGTAGTAGGATATATAAGTATACTAGCTGACCCGTCAAACGTTGTTTTGCCTTAATAATTATTTCTAAATATACAGTAGCCGATTCTCAGACCTTCTGAATACGCATATAAAATTTGGATAAAATCGGTCAAGCCGTTTCGGAGGAGTACGGTAACAAACACTGTGACACGGAAATTTTATATATAAGATTTTACTAAAGTCTACGGTATGTATGAGAAACAGCTCGAACGTCTGACTAGACAAATGTTAATTCCGGATTTCCTTTTCTTTGGGCGGATCGCTAACAGTTCCGATGCGGAGGGAATATGGGGAAAACACAATGAAATAGTTCCCAGTTCCGTCCAATTTACGTAATGCGATATGGTCGGAGCTGACTTCACATCCCCCAACCCCCCCGTAGGGGTGGGCAGTTTATGCCGGATCGGTTTGGACGGATACATTTTAATGCATAACTGTAATGGTTAATTAGGATTAGTCGGTAATTAAGATTCTTTGTTTATTTACAACCAACATAACAATGATATAAAATACTAAACTAAAACTTAACCTACAAAAGTCCAGGGGTAGAGGAAAAGGTGCCCAAAATGCTAGCAGCAAAGCAAATAGATACAGATTCTTTTATTCCACTACAGATATTCCTTATTATGGAATCGTAAAATTATAATCTCGTAATAAAAATATTGAGAAACTATCCAAATAATTCAATATAACTATTTCTCTAATAGTGTCAGACAGTTCTGTTTAGAACATTACGATTGAATTTAAAAAATCACTTAGAAAATTAGAATTATGTTAATTGTATTTTCCATACAAAGGTTGCCTGGAAGAATTTTCTACAAGTGATAATGACGCCTATAATAGGCGCACAATAATTGTGCAGCAAAATTGCTGGAACTTTTTTTTTTATTAGTTAAACATTAACTAATTATTATTAGTTAAACATTAACTAATTTGTATTATATTAAATATGGGGAACTTAAAAAAAAACACAAATTATTACTCCTCCATTTCCTTCTTTTTTGATCTTCTGACAGTTGTGTTATAAAACATTATTTATGATCGAATTAAACAGATTTTAAATATATAATTCAAATTACCACATAAAATCTATGTACGTCCTTATTAAAGTAAAATAATGTATCCGTCTTTTCACCAGAACCAAGCCATCCCTACCCTCCCGATCACCCCCGGTTATTACCATAAGACTGATAAATATCCCCATACATTTCCACATATCGATGTCACAAACCACTGCTGCTTCCTAAGCTGGCAAACAAACAAGACGCGAGACGAGCCAGCGATGGTTGCTTGCAGAGATCGTATTAAAGATAGTAATCGTTATGTATTGGAAGGACCTAAACTGACTTTTGACACGTTTTATGGCGGTATTGAATTTTGATGTGTGTTTGGCGCCAGTCTAAACGGTGGGTGGAGTTAACTAGGCGGGCTCCGGGGTTTGCTCGGGGCTAGACGTCATTTTAATATAACGATTAGTGATTCGATTTAATCGACTCACGAAGGAAGCTTTCGATTTTGATACTCTATTTATATATACGTTAGTATTATGCAAATTATTATATTTTATGTTTTAGAAACGAAATGCTTTGCCTACCCCACTTAGTGAGAAAGAAACCATGAAAACATTATTAAATTCATCAAAAAAAATTACTATCACAGTTTCGTGATAGTCTTATACCATTTACAGTATACGTCGCGGATACATTCAAAAAATGTTTTTTTAAGGACACAGTTGGTTAGCCCCATACTGAACCATTTCTAGTTTGTATTATGGTTGCTAACATAACTGATATACTACACATATATACATAAATACTTTATATCGATTCATATTTAACACCCAGACCGACAGCCAACAATTTTAGTTCATCACAAAGATGTTGGCCGTGCCGGGAATCTAACCCAGGGCTCTCTGGTTGGAAGTTTGTCATGGTAACCAATGTGTGAACAAGCACGTCAGTTTTTGCCATCAGACGATTACGATGATTTTAATAAGATACAAACATACGTAAGTTATGTCCTAAATTAGCATATACTACTTTTTATCCCCGACTAACTCAAGTTATTACTTCTGATCCTGATTAAATTTTATAAGAAAATACAAAATACAATACAAAAATTAGAGGTTTTTAATAACTGTATAATTTGATGAAATAAGGAAACAAATACTTAAGAAATTAATTACATAGCTTCGTAGTATCCGAGAATCAAAGTTAAAGGTATTCTTTGTTTTTATTTTCTAAAACAAACATTATCGTACTAGAGAAATTAATTACGTTCAGGATAAAAATAATTTTGTTATTCACAGTAGACGTTACTTTTGTTTTATATGTACTTTATGAAATACACTTATATCACAGACAATTAATGATGTATAGAGTATACTCGTATATGACGGAAGTTTTACATTTTGTTACTTATTAAGATACTCATTAATAAAATTGAATGATTTACCTGTTTCTATGCTTATATAATGACTAAGTAATTAGCCAAGAGCGAATTAAGTCCGCTCGTGAAGGATGACTATAATAGTAGAAAAATCATTTTAATACTCGTAATAAGAAAGCCTTCCTTGAATATTGATTTTATTATATTTTATTATGTGTTGTTATAGCGACGGAAAACTTCAACTTCCTGGCTATCATGGTTTTTGAGATAAAGTCTGGTAACAAATCAAATCAAATAAAATATTTATTTACCTGTAAAAATTAAGTCACAGAAATAATAAATAAACTAGTCAACTGACAGACAGACAGGTCAAAACACAGTGACCGACACGAAAACAAAATAATTGAGAAGATACTCCATTTTTAATGTCGTTTAATTATATGACCAAAAGAGCAAGTTGCTGGTTCATTCATCCGCGATATGGATCACGAAACTCATTTTTTTTATAAAATATGCTAAAAACTTTAAATATGATAAATTAATTCTAATATTCACTTTTGAATCCTTACTTTCTTGCTTTCAAATGTAAGGATAAATGATTAATTATATAATTTTGTATCTTACAAATAATACTTTGAGTTTTGTTATCCCGAATATGTGATAGAATTTAAGCTATTGCCTACGATATAAACCTTACGTTTCATAAGAAATGTAATAAAAACAATCTATCAAATAAGACGGACAGACAGACAGACAGAGGAAAGCCACGTGTTGTTCACGATATATGCGGTGCCACGAAACTTCCGCGAGATAGCGCCACGAGCGCGACTTAATATCTTCTTGAACACTTTATGGAGGTCTCTAGAATGAATACCTCACAGACAATGTAAGGTGAACTTTTAAAAATACTTAAGTTTTAAAGTTTAACTTTCTTTTTACGTTTTTACTCGTAAATTGAACGGGTGCCTGTGAAATGCTCTGTTTTAGGCTACCTTTTTGACGTGACAACGTCTTAAATTAGGTTGCGGCTGGGAGTCACTTATGAAAAAGTGTAACGCCCGGTAACGTTACGATGAGTTACCGAACGAGAGAGAGGCCCGCCGAATGCCTTGCGTCTCTCTCCCACTCAACTATGATCGGTCTGCCGCGCGCGCAGCACGCGGCAGACGTTGTCACGTAAAATCTTCGCCCGTAAAACCGACTTTACAGGCAACCATTTTTTTTCTTTCTTTTTTCTTCTTCGTATGAGATAAGTACCCAAGCTCTGGTGTCGAGAGTTTTCAACCCGCCCGAAGGCCTCTGACTTGTCTTAGCGACTGCCTGTACTAAGACTAACAACTGGGAACAACAATTGAACAAATCATCCGATCTAGGGTGGCGCCCAGATGAAAATGCCACTTGAAAAGCGATAGTCTTGTGCATGGTCACCCATTCAAACACCGTCCGCATCGACCGATGCTTTGTTGATCGACGATCGACTATCGTTTGTACCCTATATACATACGGTACATAATGGGTACAAACTGAACCTGAAATCTCCATCCTCTTTATAGAATAGCTGAAAATTATACAAATATGGAAAAGAGTGAACCGGTTTCTTTTGGGCAAGCGCGCTCCACCTTAGATCACAATATTTTACACAATAGCTTACCATCAGATAAATGGCGATCAAACACAAGCCCATTAACAGTAAAAAAAATATATCTTTTAAAATGATTTCAATGTTCCGTTTGTTATAAGGGATTAAAAAAGGCCCTGGTTTGATCCCAGCCCTACACAATGTCTTGTTTTTCAAGTTATGTGCGGATTTGAACTCGCTTTACGGTGAAGGAAAACATCGTGAGGAAACCGACATATTTGAGGAACACAATATCCCAACTTATGTCTTCCTTGGAAAGACCTGGGTACCCACAAGGGTACTTGCCCTAGAGAACTCTCGTAATGAATAAATTCATGGATGGAGTGGATATGCTCAGGATAGCGTTTCGTGGCGTGCCTTGGGAGAGGCCTATGTCCAGCAGTGGACGCAGATCAGCTGATATATGATGAGGAGTCACGACCCTCAGTCATGATGTTTACGACTAACTAGCATTCCATTCCGGCTTCGCACGGGATCTAAAATAGTCTAAGCTGCAAAGAGAACAAAATATAGCCTATGTTACTCGGAGATAATGAAGCTTCCCAACAGTGTAAGAATTTTTCAAATCGGCCCAGTAGTTTTGGAGTTCGGCCCATTTGCGTCAAATAAACTTTTCCTCTTTATAATATTGGTATATGGTATAGAATAGAAGCATTTTAGCCTTTAGAAAATTCCTTTATTCAATCACAAGTCCCTTTGCTTGTTTCATTCAAGCAGCTATCTAAGAAAAACAAGCAGCGATTGGTATCCGATATCTTCTGCGCGACACCTCCGTACATACTGTTACATATTCTGTGACATAACCTGTCATACATACTGTTACCTACACTGTGGCAGCTGCCGAAGTGACGTTATCTATGTTTTACGACATTGTTTACTTCTAAAGACAAAGCGCAAGTTATTTTGAATTATAGTTCTCTTACCAATCAGAATGGAAGCACTCTTCTTCTTCTTCGTATGAGCTAAGTGGCCAAGCTCTGGTGTCGAGAGTTTTCAAGCCGCCCGAAAGCCTCTGACTTGGCTTAACAACGGCTTGTACAAAGACTAATAGCCGGGACCTACAATTTTACGTCTCATCCGACCCACGGTAGCGCTCAGATGAAAATGCCTCTTGAAAAATGACTGTCTTGTGCATGGTCACCCATCCAAACACTGTCCGCATCGACCGTTGCTTAGCTTCGATGATCGCGTCAGATAACTCGAAACTTGGTCTAAAGATTTTTTCTTCTGGGTTTTTTATGGGGTGGTAACAATTTTAGATAGAATAAAAGTTCAAATATTAAGTGCACTTCGGCTGTGATCTAAAACCGATTTAAGATAAGCAAAGGAAACGCAAAAAATAATACAACAAAATAATACATCAACAATACAACAATTAAAATGACAGTTAGCATAAAGGTATATGCCGTAGATTACAAAGCAAAGCGTGAGGTTCCAAGGTCGATTCATGTCTGAAGTTACTTAGTAAAGAAAACAAAATATATCAGACAAATAATCCTAAGAAAATAAATAATGTAAGCAAAAATAAATGTGTTTTTAGACCAAAGGCAGGACTTTAATTAGCTGAGGTCTAAATCTGTGCCTAAATAAAAATACCAACAAATTAAGTTGAACCTTCACAGCTCACATTCCACGCCATTTAGAAATCCTATTAACAGATTCATTTAAATCACCGTACAAATTATTAGCAGTAAACTATCTTATTGCAAATGCAAAATATTCATTCAATAAAATATTTTATTTATCATTAAGTCCTAAAACGGAAATTCCGCATGTTTTTTTCAAACCTGGTCAATTAATGTGCAAATTCTATGTGGATTAGTTTTTTATGAGATTTCGTAGATATATAGTTTCTTGTTCCATAGGAAATATTGCTCAAAATGCTTGATGCAAAAATCACCACCTCAAGAGTTCCTCATTGAAAAACAATTGGTGTTACTATTTATAATGATAAAAAAAAAATATTAAAAATATTTTTACATCATTGAAAATAGTTATTCAAAAGTTTGCCATATCTATTATAGTCACAAAAAACTAACTGTTTATTTTTTTGTTATTGTAATCAAATGTGTAGTTCTTTAAAGTAAATTTTACTTCAAAAAGCAGTTGCTATAACATAATATATTCTTTTAAATTTAAATTCATATACACCTTCCTAACCTATATACTCGTACATTTTTAAATCGCAATCTTTGATCAAAAAAATATACTATATACAAAGTGATGTCCCTAAAAACAGCAAGGAAAATAAGACCACAAGTAAAAGTGTGATCTTAATTGAGTTTGAGTAATTTAAGCATTATAAGGATAGTAATAAGGTTGAATTTTCTAACACTCACTGAGTACGGTCATACAATTTTACGAGCTGTTATCGCGGACCAAGATAGCTCATGTTTATAACGGCACTAGTCGAAACTCAAGTATTATGAGTATTTTTTTTATAATAGTTTTTTTTTATAAGGACACATTTCACACACGGCTGGTTAGCCCCACACTGAACCATTTCTAGTTCGTATTATGGTTGCTAACACAACTGATATACTACATATACGTACATACATACATATTATATATAAATACATACATATTTAACACCCAGACCCACAGCCAACAAATTTAGTTAAGCACAAAGATGTTGACCGGGCCGGGAATCGAACCCGGAACCTTCTGATTAGCAGTCCGGCATGGTAACCTTTACGCTAACGAGGTCGTCAATTATGTCACCCATACTGTAGTTACTGCGTCTGTCAACCTAAACCCCCGAACAAAGCAAACCCCAGCGCAGAGAGCAGTAGACAAAAGCAGAACTTTAGTAAACTCTGCGTGAACCTGGCAAACACCAACTCGTTAGACGCGCCAGATGTCATAAGTGAATTTGGAATTTTTCCGCCGCCCGCCCGCCCTCGCCCGCCCTCGCCCGCCCGCGGCGAATGTAAATGAGACAGGTAAACAAGAGTTGTGCTTCTGTTTTTTGTGTATCCTGTGCTAGTTGCGTCTTGCGGTTTTACTCGTTTTTCATTTTTATTCTTCACAGCTAGGCGTTTGAGCAGAGAGTCGCGTGACCACACAAGTCAGTGAACTAGTGACCTAGTCTGGTACAACTGGCTTTCAAGACGAATGTCGAAACGTTTTTTTATCTTAAAAGTAGTATGTTTTTTAAAGAAAGTTGTTTTTACAACATTATTTTCTTTTTATATAAAACATTCAAAAAATTGTATTACGTATGTTGATCCAAGTCGTAAGTATAATATAATCAAATTTAGAGTTAAATTCAATAAATATAGTAAAAGTCAATACAAACTTAAGTCAATATATATTTTATTTATGATTATGCTATTTTAGCGCGAAGCCTCTGCAATTAATTGTAATTATTATCTTTCACAATTTTCAATGAAATTTCAATTCAAAACTCAGAATTTGAATACATTCTAATTGATAATTATAATAAAAAATATCGCTCCTTATCAAATGTGAAATTTTAATAAGAATAATAATTAAAAATGAAGCTCTGAAGCTTTGTAGCTGCTTTAAAAATGCCAAAATGTATTTAGTATTTAAACAAAAACATATGTGACTGACTGACATACAGATGCAAATTGCTTATATTGATGAATGGAAGCTCAGATTTTTTGCCGGTTTGAAAAAAAGCAGGCGCTGAAACCCACATTACGTCCTTTGAGTTTTACATTGTTCACTGAATATGGTTATTTTGAAAAAAATATCTGTCTGTCATTTGAGAATTAAGTTTTTATTACACATAAATCAAAGCACCGACTTCAAGTATCTCGGTTCTATCCTCCAAAACGACGGCAATATTGACCGTGATGTAGCGAGCCGAATAAACGCTGGATGGATGAAATGGCGACAGGTCTCAGGAACAACATGCGATCGAAAAATGCCCCTTAAGCTTAAGGGGAAAATCTACAAGACGATCATTAGACCTGTCGTACTGTATGGATCAGAGTGTTGGGCAACCAAGGTAGGATATGAAAGAGGAGTGCATGCGGCAGAGATGCGAATGTTGAGATGGATGTGTGGAGTGACAAGAATGGACAAAATAAGGAATGAGTACATCAGAGGAAGTGTGAAAGTAGCCCCAGTGAGGGAGAAAATAAGGAATAGAAGGTTAGCGTGGTATGGACATGTGATGCGTAGAGAGGAGAAGCATGTCACTAGAAGATGTATGGAAATGGTAGTGCAAGGAAGAAGAGCAAGAGGCCGCCCGAAAAAGACATGGATGGAGTGTGTGAATGAAGACATGAGAGAGAAAGGATTGAGTGTGGAGATGACGTCTGATAGAGGAGAGTGGAAGAAGAAGATTTGCTGTGCCGACCCCACCTAAATGGGATAAGGTGAAGTAGAAGAAGAAGAAGATAAATCAAAGACAAAGTGAAGGTCAAATCATACAAGGAGGTCAAGGATAGAGCGTACTATTGACGACCTCGTTGGCATAACGGTTACCAAGCCGAACTGCCAATCAGAAGCTTCCGGGTTCGATTCCCGGCTCGGCCAACGTCTTTGTGCTGAACTAAATTTGTTGGCCGGTCTGGGTTTTAAAATATTTATTTAAAATATGTATGTATGTATATGTAGTATATCAGTTGTGTTAGCAACCATAATACGAACTAGAAATGGTTCAGTATGGGGTTAACCAGCCGTTTGTGAAATGTGTCTTAGTATTAAAAAAAACTATACAGAGCAATGGCGAATATTCCACCGTCAAGAGAGTACCTCAAGAGATAAAGAAGAAGAAAAGTACAAAAGTACATCTTGGTCCCATTGTCACCAAGTTAGGTTCTGATGATATGAAGATTTGATGTACTTATAAAAAAGATATTTTTTTATAAGTGTATATCTTATACCTTTAAAAGAGCAATTCTTGTATAATCATATATAATTGGAATCTCGGAATCGGCTCCAACAATTTTCATGAAATTAAGTATATAGGGGGTTTCGTTGGCTAACTAGGAATCATTTGTAGAAAATGTCATATTAAAAAAAAAATACCGAGCAAAGCTCGGTCAACCAGGTACTGCATAACTAAAATAGCTATTTATATACGATTGCAAGAATACAGGATTAATAAAAAAATAAATTAGCTTTTTTATAAGTACATCAAATAAACTCTTCGATTGTACTTATACTCGTATGTTCTTGATTTGATGTAAGCATAAAATGATTTTTCACTTTTTAATTATTATGGTTTTGAAGTCAGTTGTTTCTTTTAAAACAATTTTAATTATAGATTAACGTGGGTGAATCCACGGGGCACAGTTAGTCTTAATTAAAATGCGTAAAGATTTAGCTATGTTTGTTAAACTCCTCAGCCGGTCGTTATCCCGCAGTATAAAGTATCGCTTTCCAAATGAACACAGACGGTGTATATTACTGGATCATTCCACTTGAGTAGAACATTGCAGAGACATAACTTGACTTATTAGTACAAGTAAAATGCTCTCACAATACACTTAACAGTCCATTTCGCGTTTTTTCTGAACTATAATTAAAAAGAATAATCTATATAATTATATAAACTGAGCACACTTTTCAGTTGTTAATTTATTTATCAGCGGTAAATTATCTACTATTAGTATTTATTCTACGGTCATAACACGAGTATGACTGCAATATTTACCTATTACAAAAATTTCCTTCTTTTTTTGCAACGGGCCAATACAAAATTGAAGATACGTTGCAACCTCTTATTTTGTGCTGGAAATACAAGTTTATTTTGTTATTTTTAGACGTAAAAGTAATCAAGTACACGTATCTACTTAACAGTATCGTAAGATATAAAAAAGGATCTCATTTTTATTTGAAAAATCTTAAAAGTATTTATTCATCATCTGATAGTAAAATACCGCATTAGGAGAAACAAATAGGGTCCAGGAGAAGTGGCAGTTCTCTGCCGCTAAGGTACATCATAAAGCATAAAGCATTAATTAGCATAAAGCAAAAGCAAAAGAACTTCATTGTGTTTCCACAGCAGAACCTGGAGTCCTCCTTTAGTTATCGAGGCTGGCTACCAAAGGGGAATTAGTGGTTAACAAATCCCACATAACCCAGCTGCATCCCATTGCGGCTGAGTATCTTAATGAAGATATCCTCCTCCTAACAAAAAATACCACCTTTGTCGCAGTGTAAAAGATGATGTCATAAGGCGTATAGCGCGTGTGTGGACTTGTACTTCTGAGTGTTTCCTACTCTTGCCCTTTAGATAATGAAGGCTGGTGGTGTTCATTTCGCTCGTTACAATCGGAACAAGTTATAATGATGTTACCTACTGCTAGCTCGCTCTGTCTCCCTCTTAGATAAGGCATAGGTAAAGGGTGCCTCTACACCCTTGTCGGTATTAAGATTAATTTAGAGCACTGGTTGGTTACGTGACAGTAAATATTTCTATTCAAATATTTGCACGTGTTATATTTTATTTTAGTAGTAATACATAATTGAGTAGCACAGTTATATTAGGTCCTTACATATGAAATTGGCGTTTTGTATGTGAGGAACAAAAGGTCGAATATTTTTTTAATTTAATATATTTAATTAATCAAAGTATGAACCATTGTTTTCTATGCACTTTTGCCATCTCTTAGGTAGTTCATTGATCCCTTTACTAAAAAAACCAGTCAGTAATATAATAGGTGTTAAAATGATAAAAATTTGCAGGAACAAACGGTCACAATTACTAAAAAAACGTTGGATATACGTCCAACAGGTTTCGACGCATTTCGAGCGTCATCATCAGGGACGAGCTTCACACGGACTGTCACCGACGAGATCCGCGCGCAGGACGTATATTCCATGTTTTTTTTAGTAAGTGTGACTGTTTGTTCGTGCAAAAAAAATATATATGTAATATGCCTTACGATAACAGTTGATACAGGTATGTACTACAATGTTTTTTAAACTCACAAGAGATGTTTTTATTTTACATTATGCATACATATTCAAATAGCGGCGCGATTGGTTTGTATTGAGAGTGACAAAGCTGGTGTGAGCGTAGCGAGAGCGATGTTGTTGTTTGATAGCAGTTTATTGTCGCGTCGCGTCGCGTGCTTGCTGGAGCCGGAGCGGGTATCGAACACAATGTCGGTGTTTACTGCAACAGGGTGGCGCGTACCCGTTACACAGGGGTTTTACTGTTTTATATTTTTTACAGTTAGGCATTTGAATCGCGCGAGTTTGAACTCTGACATGTTTCAAGGCTCTACCAATCTTAATGTATATAAATCTCGTGTCACAATGTTTGTCCTCAATGAACTCTTAAACCACTTATAATAAACCGATTATAATAAAATTCGCACACCATGTGCAGTTCGATCCAACTTGAGAGATAGGATAGTTTAAATCTCAAATTATAGTCGCAATTTTAATTTATTGCTAATTATTGTCTGTTATTATTTGACAGCCACAGTTGTCTGTTAACTCCAAATGATTCTAACAGATGTCCTACACAGATACCTTTCGACTGGGTTGAGTAAGTAATCAATAGATGGCGCTGCTATGGTAGATCTACGAACGTGTCATATAAGCTACACTATCTATTTTTCATATCCTTAAGTGAGGCAAAACAACGTTTGCCGGGTCAGCTGGTTTTGTTATAAAGATCAAGAAAAAAATGTGGGGCTTAGTAACAGGATCCCTTTTTAACTTTTAGATATTCAACCTTAACATAGTGAAGTCGGTTAAAAACACACAATTTATTTAACACACTATTATTTTTTAATAGAAAAATTGTTACAATCACTCAATTCGACACCAGAGCTTGGCCTCTTAGATCAAACGAAGAAGAAAAAGACCGTTGTAAAAAACATTTAGTACGTCTACAAAGTTTGAAATGTTTTATCCTAACTCAAAGAAATATTAGTAGGTTTTATTTACAAATAATTTTTAGAGAAATATAATATTTGCAGTCATATAAATTGTTTTTACATCATTATTTGCCATTCTCTATTTATATTGTAATAATTTCATACTTATTCTTCAATTATTAATACTTTCTCCTTTCCATTTTTGATAAGTTTTTTGACATGTACTTTCTACTTTATAACCTACGATTTGGAGAAGACATCGGCTTCCGTCATACAGTTCTTAACTAGTTTGAAAGCCTTTGGATTTCTTTATTCATATATTTGTATCAATTCCTGTGTCAAATAAATAAACGTTGTATTTGTGTTTTGAAATAAATAAAAAAAACCTATCGTACAATACTCGTACAATGTAGACGCGCACAATCCGCCAGATAAAAATTGTAATTCAGTGAATAAAGTCGACATGACACCCGCGCTGATATACTCGTACTCGCGGATTCAAACAACTATGTAGTTTGCAGATTTTTGGCTCCACTTTTTAAAACTTCGACTTGAACATACGAACATTTACTACTTTATTACTTTCGCTGCCATCTTTGAAAATAAAAACTTTTGAGTATTATTTTGTTTTAAATCTATACCAATACTAGCTGACCCGGCAAACGTTGTTTTGCCTTAATAATGATTTCTAAGTATACAGTAGCCTATTCTCAGACCTACTGATTACGCATATAAAATTTGGAAAAAATCGGTCGAGCCGTTTCGGAGGAGTACGGTAACAAACACTGTGACACGGAAATTTTATATATAAGAAGATTATATAGAGAAAAAATTTGTTTGTTTGAACAATAGGCTCCAAAACTACTAGACAAGTAGTAAAAGTAAGTAAGTATTCGAATAACCCTAATCTGTAGCTTTATAGCTAGATTAGAAATAAAAATAGAAATGAGATTTAAGAAAATTATGAAAACACATAATATGTATGTTCACTTATATAAAAATATATACCTTAATAGTTTTTTATTATTATACTAGAGATTTTTTTTGAACTAAAAAATTTTAATACAAATTAAAAGAAAATGCAAAATAAGAAAAAAGAAATAATATAATAATGAAAACTTCCCTAAAACTAACAAGAATAGAAAATATAAGGACAATGAACCTAAAACATGAACAAAATTCATTTTCTTTTTATAAAGTAAGTTAGTAACTTGCTAGCTCTTCCTGAGTAACATGAAAATAATTTTCCCATAAGCCTTAAACGGTTTCTTAGCCAAATCCTCGCCGAAGTATATATAATACTTAATGGAAACATAAGCACCTACATACACACATATGTATGTATAAACATATGAAAATAATCCAGAATTTCCCTCAACATTATAAAATATTCGTATTTAATCCCCCCGTAGGTTTTAATATTGTATTTTCAGAGGTTTTAAGGGTAATAGGGGTCCCCCGGGAAAACAACGGGAAAGGGGAGGTACGCCTATTTCGGGGAGTTTTAGGAGTAAAGGGGAAACCCGGCTCTTTTGCCTGTTTTGTTATTTTTCAATTACTTTCTACGGAAGACGGGATCTGGTAAATTGTTTTAGGATAATATCTATGTGGCCCAAGTATTTCTTGCTAATTATGTTCTGAAAGAGTTTGTTGTAATGGTTTTAAAATGAGACGCGCACGTCTGCTGAAATAATAAAGATATTAAATAAATACGAGAATGTTTTAGTAGCAAATTTAAGAAAATATACTTACATGTTTCAAATATTACTAAAATGTTTGTGGTCTAAATATATCAAACGCTCAAAGTAAAGCAAAAATCATTGTTATTTTAAAAACAACAGACTTATGAAATATTCTAAGACCGACTTTTGAAAAATACTGAACTAATTTTGACGTGCTTTTATATCAACAAATACTAAAAATCAAATTAATCAAGGTAAATACAACATACGTATTTTTTTACTCCACCTTTATAACAATCTTTGGTAGACCTAAATATCCACATATTTTTTGTTTATAATAAAATTAAAAAAAAAGAAAAAAAAAACATTTAATGGAATAAAATAAAATTACATTTAATATTTAAGGATAGCTCCCATACAACATAAGTGCTTTTTGGTAATTTTTTAACATGGTACTGTACCCCTCATGCGGGAGCCCGATTCACCCTTGGCCATTTTTTTTTAAATATCCTTTTTATGTTATGAATTTCATGACTACCCACTTAGCATATTAAATCTCGGCGTGGTCTATCCAAGAGCCCGTGACCACTAATGTAATTGAGCAATCGTACCAAATGGCCACTGGGGCCATAAATTATGGGCAAATGGGACGACGCCAGAAACGGGAAATATGGACATAAGAGTCGGCTGGAACCGGGAGGGGGTAAGCTTATCTACGGGATAAAGTAGTTGATAAGTTTATCTACAACTCGAATTTTACTGCTCGTTACTTTTTATAAAAAAAAAACTATACGAAAAAATGAGTTGGTTATTTAAGAAAACCTAAAAAAAACTACGAGTAAGTGACTGAGCTGAATGTCGAGAGTTTTCAAAGCTACCAAAAAGCTTTTGATATGATTTAACTTATGAAAGACTAGCAGCCAAGTCCCGCAAAAATAATCTAAGTTACAAAGAGAAACAAAATAAAGCCTTTGCTACTCGTAGATAATATAGCTTACTGTGAAAGAATTTTTCAAATCGATATAGTAGTCTATTCGCACAACAAACAAACAATCAAACTTTTAAAAAGGAACTTAATTATATTGGTATAGAAAACAAGCAAAAGAAATTAAGAACTAGGCTTTTTTACTCTTTACAGGTAGGCATTTGACTAGAAGGGCGTGTGTCCATACGAGTTCGTGACATTCCAACCTTAAATGGAGCATACCTAGTCCAGAATAACTAGATCTCAAGAAGAGTTCCGTTCAAACTAACATCACACAGATAGATTAGGGTGATAGATTTTTCAACTTCAGTGTGGTTGCTGGTCAGACGAGAACTAAAAAATGCTTAATAAGTTTTATCTGCCAAATAAAACTTACTAATCACTTATTCCACCGTTCAGAACAGAGCCGAAGCCATCGGAGTGCACTAACTAGTGACCGGCATAACATAATGAAATGGCCAATAATAAAGTGTCGATGGATGTTGCTCATATTTCACTCCATAGCTTTATGTTATTCCGGCCGTACAGGGTGACTAGGTGGAATTTTTACATCTTTTATTATTATTTTTCTTTGATTGAGCCAAACTTTGATGTCGAGAGTATTTCAAGCCGACTGAAAGTCTCTGACTTAACGGTTTCATATAGTGAGACTAACAGTTAGGACCTATAACGCCACGTGTATTGATTTGTTATAGCGTTTAAATAAAAATGCCATTTTTTACTACACACATGCAAAGACTGTCCGCGTCAACCGATGCTTGACATCGATGATCGCGTCAAGTCTTCTTAATTAGCCAAGCTACATTTTTTATTCAAGATTCAAGAAGAGAACAAACTGATTAGGTTTAAAAGTAATTTTTTACCACGGTTATTGTGTAGAAACTTGTTATTTTTGTTCTTCGACAAGAAACATTTTGCGTCGAAAATTTAATACAAAATAATACATTATTTTGTGTTAACTAAAAACTAGAGTACTTTTTCTACGACCTTTAGGTATGAGACATAAGATTAAGACTTGGTGTGAATATAATTAACTTATAGATAATAGGTAAATTGATAAGTGAATAATAATTGTAGTTTATACAAAACTTAAAATTGAAGGATGTAATTAAAATATTACTAATGATTTATTATTGTAGAGAAATTTCAGTTTAATAGGACTACATACTTAAATATAGTAAAAAAATACATGTCACTTGCAGAATAAAATGTTTTTTTTTGCGCTGTCGTTCAGTCACCCTGTACAGAGTAGCTGATAACTTGCTATTCAGGCTGTACATTATTTTATATGGAGCTGCCTATTTTATTGGGCGTGACGTGAGTTACGAGCTAAAATGAAATGTTTTACGATTTAGGAAGTGTACGAGATTTTCCGCACGGAAAAAATGCAATGAGCTTGCCAGGGTTTGGTCAGGCGCTTCATTATTTTATAAGAGATTTTTTAACTGGCCGTAAGCGTAGTCTTTACATGTACTGGTAAATTTTACTATCGTCTGTTTGTGTGTATGTTTATTCATATAAATTTATTCATACATACACGTCAAAACTTATAATTATTTATACATCAACAAAAAAAAGTCGATAAGATAAAAAGTCGATAAGTTATTTAAATGCAATACAAGTGAAGCGTAGAATAATTACCAAAGATAAATAGAGACATAATAGGTACGTAAAAATACGAGTTAATATAAATATATAGTATAGTTAACCATACGGCTATATTATATCGTATACTCAGAAATAATATCATAGATACTAAATGTTAAAACAAAAAAAAACATTTATAATGTCATATAATTTTACTAGTTAAATTTATGATTAATTAACACTAAACAAATAACCCGACGCTGTTTAAGGGTGATCAACCCCTATTCACTTAAGGGTATGAAAAATAAATACTTAACCGATTCTCAGACCTTCTAAATACGCATACGTAATTAGGTAAAAATCGGTCAAACCGTTTCGAAGGAGTACGGTAACTAACATTGTGACATGGAAATTTTATATTTAAGAAGGTTAGAAGAAGCAGGTGTTATTATTTTCTTACAACAATAAAACATCTTCAAAACTATAGAAGGTTTTTATGATTAGCTACTTTTCTAATTTACAAATACAAAATGTTTATTACATTTAATTTATGAACGTCATTAAACTGGTGAGAAATTAGATGTTGGTTCTCGTGTAGAGGCTTTAAATTTGATGCAATTTCGACGAAACTTGTCATACAGGTGCAGTTTACTTAATTGGATTTTTGATTAGGGGAATGGTTCTCACTGTGAGATTTTGAGGAAACTTAATGCAACAGATTTGTTTGCTAGTCTATCTTAATTACATTTACGGAAGTTATGAAAGTCTATACTTTTAAAAGATTTTGTGAATATACTAAATAACTTTGGTGAAGTAATTGATGTGATTAAAAAAAAAAATGTTTTAATATTATTTTCTGTATGGACTACAATGATTAGATTTGATACGATAAGATACGATTAGATTAGATACGATTTGATACGATGAGATGAGATAACAAAACTTTCTGTTGAAACTGTTTTACAGTATTCTTTTGAAGATTTTAACTACCATAAATGTGTTTTAACTACCATAAATGTGTTTTAACTACCATAAATATGTTTTAACTACCATAAATGTGTTTTAACTACCATAAATGTGTGTAAACTACCATAAATGTCTTTTAACAGATATCCTGACGGATATGGAACTTATAAGATAAATGCCAATGGGAATTTAATTAAAATGTTGCATATCAGTTTTTTTATTATGTTTTAGTAATTAAAAACGTGGTAAACATTTTTTTTGCAATGTCTTCTGTGTACTGTTCGAAGAACGACTAAAGTAGTGTAACTCGAGTAACTAAAGAAAACATTTAAATGTTTTTGCCCTGCCACTTGCAAAACCAAAGGAATGGTAGCTATAGGAACCAAACAAATGTTTTTTTAATCGACTCAAGATATACAGTGTAAGCTCCATATAACGTCACTCGATTTAACGACAAACTCCCTTAAGTGTCGAAATCAATTGGCATTACTTGGTTTAGCTTGTCTTCCATACACTGATACAATCTCTCTATTTAACGACCACTCTCTATAACATCGATATTTTGAAACACCTTACTACTTTGTAAAATAAATATTTTTTGAAATTACCTAATACCCTAAATAAACATATTATCTGCAATGTTTATTTTTTGCTTACGTATCAAACATATATGTCGATGTCGGTTATTGTCAGTCAAGAATCGCGACTCGAAAAATATGCTCATCAATTTGAGTTGTTTTCTGAATTTATCGCCAGGTTCAAAGACACCAGCTCATGTAACATTCCTACCATGACAACACCTTCTGAACGGGGATTGAATGAAGACAGCTTAAGCTGCTTGCAATGTGAAGGCTCGGCTGATGTAGCGAGTATACCCAGCCTCTCATCTGGAGTCACCATTATCGAGAAGCCTTACGGCCCGCAGCCCTCGTTGCCGCCCCCGAGATCAGGCACCCGCCAGCACCGGTCCCGTGCAAAGAAGTTGATACTAACGGCGCCAACCGTCCAACGGCCAACGGATCAACCGTTAGCGGCATCGACCAATAATGCAATATCGGTTTGCAACGGCCAATCCCTGGAGTTGCAGGCGGCGGGTAAGCAACGTTCTCTCAGCCCTACAAACGAGACAGCGCAGACTGCTATCGACAGCGACGATGAAGGATGGGAGAAGGTCAAAAACCACCGTGGTAGGAAAAACAACCAGCGCCGCCGGACAGTGAAAGGATGCGGCGCTAATGATGAAGAACTCAAAACAGTGGAGCGAGCGCGTAAAATTCATGTATGCTTTTTTGCGCCAGAAACAACGCCTGATAATATAAAATCGTACATGAACAAGAAAAAACCTTGCGAGGGCTACCACGTTGAGAAACTGAAGCTAGCGCATGCGTATTACTCGTCCTTTGCGGTCACTCTACCGAGCAGTAAGTTTGAATTCTTCATGTCCGCCGAGAACTGGCCGGCGAGCACGCAGGTCAGTGAGTGGTTTCGGAGGAGCGGCGGGCGCGCGAGGGACGCGCCCCGCCCGCTCGCCGCGCCGCGCCGCCACCATCACCAGCGAGGCAGCTACGCCGCCGCCGCCGCCGCCGGGCCCACCGCAGCTTCACCCGCTGAGCCCGCCGCCCGCAGAACAAGTTCGAGGTAAACGACAGCGCGCGCCGCACAGTGCGTCCATCACATCGAAGCAAGAGCATAAAATTGTTATCTGTTTACAAAACATCAGATCCCTAAATGTTAAAAAAATAAATAGACTTGACGTGCTACTTAAGCAAGAGCTAATTTGTGACGTACTAGGGATCACGGAGCACTGGCATACAACAGATAATTTAAAATGTATAAACTTAGACGGCTACACCCTTATATCGAGCTACTGTAGAAAGCACACCGGCCACGGCGGGTCGTGCATTTATGTAAGGGACGGGATCAAGGCTATAGAAAGCTCGGAATTCGTGAAATTATCTAAAGAACGAGTTTGTGAAGTCTCAGCTATTGAGCTTCTCAGCTATGACATTATAGTATTATGTATTTACAGAACTAACCTAGTTACTGCTAATAGTTTTTTGCAATTTTTTGAACGTGTACTTGAACGAGCCAGTGAGAGTAATAAAGAGATCATAATAATAGGCGATATTAACATTAACTGGTTAGAAACTTCTTGCATGCACCGTAATCACTTGTGTGATATGCTTTCGGCCCATAACTTTAAAAATCTTGTAGAGTGCCCGACGCGTGTGTGCGAAACTACCGCGACCTGCCTAGACCACGCGTACACCAACATGCCGCTAGGGCCGGAGGTGAGCACCGTGGTGGACACGTCGCGCGACACGCCCGACGACCCGCTCAGCGACCACTGCGCCGTGCGCGTCGAGCTCGCCTGCAGGCCGAGTCAGCCGCCTGCGCGCACTGTACTGGGCCGAGACTACTCCGACGCCAACCGACTCAACTTTAATCTTGCCATGGCGAGTATAGACTGGAATGACATATTGACTAAGCACCGGGGCGAACCAAACCATACATCCGAATCGGTGATAAACATTATTAGAAATAAGTTTAATATCTGTTTTCCGGTCAAACGTAAAAATATAAAGAAAACGACTTGGGTGAGTGATGAGGTACTCGATCTAAAGAAGCTTCTACTGAACGTAGTACAGTTGAGCGAAAGATTCCCAGGCCATGACGAACTACAAATTTTCTCTGATAGTTTAAGCGTATTGTATGACAGAAGGCTGTCGGAATGCAAAGCTGGGTACTACTCCAAACTTATCTCGAAGGGAATTAACAAGTCAAAAGCGATCTGGAAGGTGGTGAATACAGAAAGAGGTACGTGTAAAAAGTCATGCGTCAACTTTACCGATGTTCTAAGAAATGATTCTGGTATCAAATTTATGTCAAAAAAAGCGGCAGCTAATGCCTTGAATTCGCGTTTCGTGTGTGCGGGCGCGGGTTGCGGCGCGCCCCGCGCCGACGTGAGCGCGGCGCGCGCCGCGCTGGCCGCCGCGCGCCCGCCCGCGTGCCGCAGCTTGCGCCTCGTGCGGTTCACGGCTGAAGAAGTTGATAAGATTATTACAACACGTATACCAAAAAAACCTACCAAAGATATTTACGACATATCGATGGAGCTAATCAACCAAGCCCATGTAACATTAGCACCTTGTCTTGCATTTCTTTTCAACTGTTGCCTGAGTGCAGGGATTTTTCCGACTGCATTGAAGATGAGTAAAATTTCACCATTGTTCAAGGGAAAAGGAAAACGTAGAGATCCGGACGCATACAGACCTGTGTCGATCATACCCATGGTGGCCAAGATATTCGAGAACGGCCTCAGTGCTCGTCTGTCCGCGTTCCTCGCAGCCACTGGCGCTCTATCTGAGCGGCAATACGCCTACCGAACAGGACGCTCGACGATCGGACTCGCAAGAGAAGTGGTCAAGAGCGTGTTAAGTGCATGTGACAAGAAACAGCGGGTAGCCGTGCTATGCTGCGATTTATCGAAGGCGTTCGACCTGGCAGATCACGGAGTCCTCGCGGTCAAACTCGCTCACTGCGGCATCGCAGGACCTGCACTAGCGCTGTTCACAGACATGCTGCGCGGTAGAGCCCAGGTGGTGGTCAGTGATGGCGGGGAGATGAGATCGGATCCACTTGAAACGATAATGGGTGTGGCGCAGGGTTCGTCTGTATCGAATATCTTATTTTCCCTTCTTCTGAACGACCTACCAGCTTATATATCGGTTGGTGAGAGTTACCTCTATGCGGATGATGTAATAACAATTGTAACGGCGAACTCAACGGCAGAGCTAGAGAAACGGCTAAATAACACAGCGAAGCAGCTGGCAAACTGGTTCAGTCTAAATGGCCTAGTACTCAACTTAAAAAAGACTCACTTTGTTCAATTCGCCGTATCTGGACGTCCAGTGGAAAAATTAGAAGTTGATATTGAAGGACAACTTATAGAGCAGGTTGATGTTACCACTTTCCTCGGTTTCGAGATCGACCGCGGATTGACTTGGGCCTCACATATAGATAAGCTCTGCGCGAAGCTGGGTAGTGCTTGCTTTGCGCTGGGTCGGTTATCTCGAGTGGTTTCAGTCGATGTAGCGCGCACGTGCTACTTTGCGACCGTGCACTCGGTACTGCAGTACGGGGCCGAGCTCTGGGGGCACGCGGCGGACCGGCTGCGCGCCTTCAGAATGCAGAAACGGGCTATCAGGGCGGTGGCACGTGTGTCGCGACGCACATCGGCGAAACCCTATTTTAAATCACTTGAGATTCTGACACTACCCTCGCTGGTTATTATGCAGCTTGCTCTGTATGTGAGGCACAACTTAGAGTCGTTCCCGAAGAGAGGAGATGGTCGGCCGAGGGAGCGGACTCTCCGGCGTGACGGCGAGTTGGCGCGGGTGCCGGTGAGGCTCGTGCGCTCGGATAAGTTGTCGCACGTTATAGGGCCGAAGGTATATAACGGTTTGCCTAAAGATATTGCAAATGCATGTAATGATAGCATTTTTAAGAATAAGCTCAAGAACTGGCTCGTTCAGGAAACTTTTTATTCTTTGGACGAATTTTTTAATAGCAGAAAAAATGTTATGTGAATCATGTCCTGACATGTTAAATATTATTATTTTTATTAGGTATTAATATTGACATTATTCCATATATGACATGTATTACAATTTATTTGTATATCATATTGACATTTTATATTTATATTCATATTGACATTTTTTTTAATTTTTGACGTATAATTGTAAAATTATCAATAAATGGTTTATCTTGTTTATCTTGTTTATATTTGTCCATTATCAGTACCATTATCTGAAGAAAAATAGCCACAATTTGCTTACTATGCCAAAAATTTCCTATCTTTCCCAAACAAAGAAGCAGGAATATTTTGACACTGGGGTCGACACAATCGCGCGGTCAACAATAGTGTTGTAAAGAACTGCAACAATAGGGAGGTGCGTGTTTACACTGATTGATGATAGGGATGGGAAACGATGATTTATTCGGGCGCGCTGATCGACTGGCGGGCCGTCACAGACGAGAGATGTTTTCATACTATATTTAATATGACGTTACTATATTCCCTTTTTATTGACTCATTATGATAGTATGATGCTGACTCTTCGAACGACAAGTCGAGAGACTCTCGACTTGTCGTTCGAAGAGTCAGCATCTCCTGATGATGCCTTGTGGTTAGGCGAAACACGTGTAGAGTTAAGAACTTCCGAATTGTGATAGGCAAGAAATGTGATAGGTAACGTTAATCTTAATTAATCTTAGTTAATTGATCTTAGTTAATTAAGCTTGGTTAATTGATCTTAGTTGATTTTTCCTTTACTTGTCTTAATTTGGATTTCGGATCACAGCGGAAGTACACTAAATATTTAATTTTGTCATCTGTCTGTTGACCACCCTTGTAGAGGCCGACCTCTCCTTCGCGCACTATCTCTAGGTCTCCAGTTTGTGATAGTGTGGGCCCATCTTTCGGGGTCTAGCCTTTGCAGGTGGCCCGCCCATTTCCATTTCAATTTCAAAATTTCCTTTATTACGTCTTTTGCACCAGATTTCTTTCTGATTGTTTCATTTCTTGTTTTGTCTTTTAGTTTTAGATTCATGTAACTTCTTTCTATTCCTCTCTGGCATAATATCTTTAATTTTTCCATTTGTTTTCGTGTCAGGGGCCATGTTTGACACGCATAAGTGAGACATGGTGTGAGACAGATGTTCATAGCCTTTGTTTTGAGTTTAGCAGGTAGAGTGCTCTTGAATATGTCCTTCATACAGCCTAGCTGTATTGAATGAAAAAGTTTCAAGTGTCTATCTATAGAAGTAGTAAATAAAGCACAGTGTATACTGTGAACAGTAAGGCAGGAGCAAACATCATTTACAATTTGTGCCCCGGTGTGGACCCCGGACACCCGCCGGCTTGTTTGCCGTGCACGGACTGACCACCGTAGATTACGCATACGCTTAGGATTATTATCATAAAATTTAATATGAACTATAAAATTTACCCCATTCAAGTGAAATACTGCAAACTATTTATTCAGGTTTCTTTAAATTTTTCATAAATATGTAAGCGACTGTAGTTTGCGAAAACGTCTGCTTTTCAAAAAGTAAATGATTTTATGATCTAAAATTTTTATCTGAAATCTTTTTGATAAAACTTACCGTTTTGCTGAAAAACGTGAAAAACTCATATTTTGACATTTGACCTTGAATAGTTTTTATCCTTACAGGGAATGATGGGGAACTTCTATACATTGTTTATAATTATGTTTTGAACAATTTCACAGAAATTCAGCTTGTTGGGACTTTATGTAACTTCGAATGTCTAAAGTGAACGGACTAAGAGCTTATTATTTCAATATTGGTTATTGTTGATTTTATATAATAATTTATTTTTCAGAAAAATCTTCTGCCGAACAACAGACGCTTCGCTAAAATATGAATATGAACTCGGCACCTTAGCACTTTAAATGCAGAATCTAGAAGAGGCAACCTGGTCCTCATGCGATCCCTGGCCAGCTATTTACCAGCCAATTAATGAGTTCTAAAGGCTTCCGACATGAGACGTCGAGAGCTACTCAGGCTTGAAGCGGCTTGAAGCGGCTTGACGCGGATTGACGCGGCTTGACGCGGCTTGAACCCTGACTTGATCTAATCTCATTACGGCAAGTACACGAGGATTATACTGGTGGGAGGACTTTAAAAATATCTCATTAACTTGATGGCTTATATTTGTAGCTTCGTTTTAATTTTTTATAAATAATTTAGTCAAGGAAAATACAACATTAATATAGATACTTAATTTTGTATTAATAAGACTTTTTTCAACCGCTTCATAACTTTCTAAATTCTAGCTGCTTTTTGGCTAAGGACTGAAGTGTATGGATCATTATTTTGGATTTCTACATATTGGTTTGTAACTGTAAAGCTGCTTTTCTTTATTTTTTGTAGCAATAGCAGTTTTTTCTATAAAAGCGTGGTTTCAAGTATATAAAGTATATTAAAGTACTTCCGATGAAATGTATATCAAACGTAAAATTTCGCTAAATTTAAACTAGTGACTATTTATTTATATGTATATTTATTGGATTAAATTGAGCCAAATTTTAGGCTTGATATAGATGTTATCAGAAATATTGTAATATACTACACTTTTCCAAATGTAGTCCAAAGTTTTTAAAAATGATGGTGTATTCCTGACTCAACGTGGCAATTCAAATTCCATTTATTTCAACTATTTTTCAAGTTATATCACAAAAAACATACACATTAAAATAAACATAAAATAATCATATATATCAAGGTGTCGAGAAATTCAAAGCAATGCTAGACTAGATTTGTTAATGTATTTAAAGTTTATCCAAATTTGCTCTTAGTTAGTATTATTGTTATTAGAAAAAAGGTTCTTTCAAACGGCGACAGAATGTTGAATCTTGTCCAAATGCACAAACCTCCGGCTGATCTCGTGATAAGAACAAAAGGGGTCACCGGTCCCGAATTTAATTCAATTTGAAAAGGCAGGAAAAGTAATTGTAAAAGTTTTAATACAACGTCTGAGATAATTGCCGAGATATCTGAATGTCAAAAGTTTAATGAGTTATTTTTTGTGAGCGCTTTGTCGAGTGCCTCCTTATCTGCGAAGGTCTGCAGATGTGGGACTTACCATAATTTCGGAGCTAGCTTTAAATTTTTTTTTTACAATAAACTAGCTAGTCACTTGACTAGGGGTGCGCATAACCACTGAGCAAAACTTTGCCCGAAGGCGTAGGTAGTCTGAAATCTGGCTCTTCATCATCATCATTTTCATCATCTATCGCCCACTGCTAAGCATAGGCCTCCCTTCGTGTACATCATTCCATTCGGTAATGTGCTGTGTGTCTAGAATCTGGCTCTTAAGGAGACAATAACCCAGAGGCTTTCAAAGTTGCCTTATGCTAATTCAATTCAAATTCTATTTCAGAATTCCATCCATACACAGTAAACAAATCATCCAAACAAACTATACCTAATAATTAAGTTAAAAAACGAAAATGTCAACGATTATTTAAAATCTGTATTTATTATTAAGAACTTTATTTATTTACATGCAGAACAAAATATTTGTGTAAATCTATCTCAATACACTTAACGGTGTGTTCTGGCCCACTTTGATGGCCAAACATTCCAGACTAGGCTTGCTCCACTTTTGGTTGGAGTATTGCTAACTCGTTTAGTAACGCTCCTGATAAAAGGCCTAGCTGTGTTAAAATGTAATGATTTTTCTTTAGCGTTTATTAATTGCAATTTTTGGACTATGTATACGTGAGTGAAAATAAACGAATTATTAATTCAAATCAAATCATTTCCTATTTCAGACATAGTCCATATAAAAAATAAGTGATAAAATCATGAAAATAATAATACAAAATTAGGGCCGTTAGAACACAAAATATGTCAAATGGAATGATTACTATTAATGATTAATTATTTATTATACAACAACAAAACAAAACTAGTAGTACGGATACAAATAAATTTAAACATAACTTAAGAATAATAAAGTGAAAATTATTTACAGAGGAAAAACGAAAATTTTGTAAGCTTAAAAATAATAACAAAATAAACATTGAAAAGATAAAATTAAGCTACCCGCCTGAGCGTGCCTATCAAGCTTTCCACATTAGCAGTCCCAGTCGATTGTTTCAGATTGAGCCCCGAGGCGATATCTACAGGGCTCAATCTGAAACAATCGACTGGGATGTTTCTATTAGATATAGAAAAAGCGTTCGATTGCGTCTGGCACCGAGCGTTGCTACATAAGCTGATCACACTCGGTGTGTCCCTGTCACTAACAAAAATGATAAAATCCTACCTAGCCAATCGTAAATTTCATGTCCAAATTAAAGATTCTTCATCATCACCTACAGCCGTGTCAGCGGGAGTCCCTCAGGGCTCTATACTGGGCCCGTATTTGTTCCTTCTTTTCATCAACGACATACCGGTCCAGACCCGAACAAACTTGGCCTGCTTCGCTGATGATACTGCATGTTACACTTGTTCTTCCGATATTGATCTCATAATTAGCCGCCTTCAGTTAGCTACTGAACTGCTTTTTGAGTTTTTCAATAAGTGGAAGCTAAAAATAAACGCGTCCAAAACCGAAGCAATCCTTTTTACACGGAAACGATCCCTACCCACGCGCAAACTAAAAGTTGATTACATCCAAATCCCATGGAAACGCTCAGTCAAATATCTAGGCGTCATCTTAGACAGAAAATTAAATTGGTCCGAAAATACTTCAAAGCTACACCTTAAGGGCATCAAAGTTTTGAACGCTTTATCTCCTATTTTGAATCGGAGGGCCAAGCTTAGTAGTGTCACCAAGCTACGTATATATACTACCTTAGTTCGTCCCTGCTTCACCTACGCTTGTCCTGTGTGGAGTAGCACATGTCGCTCTAATATAAATAAACTTCAAATAATACAAAACAAAGCTTTAAAATCCGCCTACAACACACCTTTTCTCGCCAACCTTAGAAAACTCCACCTACAAATACATTTACCAACTATCGACGCATACATTTATAATCTATCTGTTAAATTTTACCTTCATTCCAATAGTCATAGCTCCAATCAACTAATTCAAAATATATGTAAAACTCGTAAGAAAAACTTACCTTTTATCGATACATACAAAACTTATAAGTTACCGCATCACTATGTCCTTGAGTACGATGAATGAGTGACCTTGTTTACGGACGCGCCACTCGCTCGCCGACAGCCGGGCAGCGCGGGCGCGCGCGCCGCTCTCGCCCGTGTTACCAGCCGGTATCGGGCGGCACGGCGCGCGCGCCGCGCAACCGGACTCGGCCGTGTGAGTGTGCGTGAGAGCCTACACGACGGTTCGCGCTGCTTGCTGTGATGTTTCACCGTATGATTCGCCTACCTACTTTATAGTTTCATGTTGCCTATTTCGCTCGGCACTTTTGTTCTAATTCTCTTTCAATTATATAGAATGTATTGCTACTAACTAAAGCGTACATTAACTTATCTAATGACGATGTGCTTGCCTCACAATAAATCTGTTGCTCGTGTACCTAAACTAAATATAATGTTATAAGTTTTTAAATGGGCTTGTAGCTCGTAAAACATTATTAACTCGTATGATGTAGCATGTTAGGATTAATTTACACTAATATTGTTACTGTATATTTTTATATTGAAATAAAGACTTTTTGAAACTGAAACTTTCCACATTGCCTCTCGTAATAATTAATAATAGTAATTATTAATTATTACGAATGAACGAAAATTCTTATTAACAAAATAAACATTCAAAAGACAAAATTAAGCCACCCCCTAAACGTGCCTATCAAGCTTTCCACATTGCCTCTCGTAATAATTAATAATTACTATTATTATTTATTACGAATTATTATTTCCTTGTTTCCGTAAACAATGTCCCGTGTGTGCGATCCAACAATCACATCTCGGTGTATCAGTGAGTCGCCAGTCGGCAGCGATCCGTCTTCATCCGGCGCCGCCGAGTATCGCGAGATTCGCTTTTTATTACGCTCTCAGAGCTGCGGGGAGCGGGCAGGGGGGGGGTGTGCGACTCATCGTTCAGAGGTTTCTTTAAGGGGAACAATAATTTTAGGAAAATATTTATAAAACATACTGTAAACTAATTAAATCTTTTATCCCATTTATAAAACACCTAGTAGACCATTCTCCTAAAGCAAAGATAAGGACAAAATCTTGATTTTACAGTTTTTTTGCTATAATCGGTATATACTAAAAGGCCGCTTCAACAACCACTCTAATAATATTTGTACATATTTTTGTATCACTCAGACTCAGACTCACTCAATTAGAAATAAAACTGGATAAAAAATCTAAAATTAACATTATTGAACCAGTTTTTTTCATATTGATGAATCTGATTGATACCAAAATAAGTATAAATATTCTTGAGTTGTTTGAATTGTTCCCTAGACGGTCTTTAAGCCTTTTACCGTTAACGATTTATAGCGAAAAAACTGTAATATCAAGATTTTGCCCTTATCATCATTTAAAGTTCTGAAATATTTGACGTGTAATTTTATAATTATCAATAAGATTTATCTTGCTTAACATCATTAAACAGCCATAATTTTGCCTTAATAACCACTACATTGTAGTTTTTTGAAACGTTTGGCGAAGAATTCTACACCTTTCTACCATGCAGTAGCTACGAAATTATTGAATATGATCATTACGACGCAATCAGTCAAATATAAAGTGATCATGCAGCTCCACAATTCATGTGAAATAATTGCATTATTTTTAAACCTTTAATACATACTTTTTTCGTCCATTTGAATTCAAACCCGAAAATAAAACTTTTTTTTCTTAGCATCTTACCTTTTCGAAGCGATGGCAGCTTAGTCAGGCGTGTGGACCCTTAGATCTGGCAGGTCGTGAGTTTGGTGTCGTCCAATGAGCTTGAGATATCGATGAAGTAAAACAAGTAGTAAGAAGAACATCTTCTTCCATTCATAGTTTGTAGTAGAATCATACATATTGAATTATGTAATTGTAACTAACTAAATTAGCCCGAACTTCATACCAGGTAAGAAAGGTAAAACGGACCGCCAAGATACAGGCTCACGTCTAGGTTGGGGTCCATTGAACACTCACAGCGACCAACACAAGCAGTGTTATATGCAAACTTGAAAGTAAGATTTTAGTTATTACTTTATTATTAAGATAAGTTGTTCTTATATGTCTTCTTAAATATTGTTACCACTTAAATCATTTTGAGATTTCTAAGAGGATTTAACATATGTAAAAAACCTCTTACACAAAAGACTTACAATTTTGGGAAAATTGATGTGTGAAGCTTAAGGTTTATGGTAAATAAATATATTATTATTCTTATTCTAGTACTTGCCTTCAGGTTAGCTCGTAGGCTCAAGCTAAAAAATCGCCGAACACTTAGAAGTCTATTCCGGCAGCCTCCTTAGAGAGTTAGTAATTTTAAATTAGATTCGATGTCTATTGTGCACTCTGTCTTTGTTCAGTCGTCTATTACCTCCCTTCCATCCAAAGGTGGTCTTAAGAGATCTCTTTAAGCGATTAGATCTCTAGTTTTTTTTTATTTTAAATTGGTTCTATGCATTTTTAGTTAAATAAAAAAATCTATATATCTATCTACGCTGTACTTTTGGCTAGAATGCCACTGAGTTTGTGTGGTTACGCGACCTATTGGTTAAATGCTTAGTTGTATACTGTAAAAAAGAAAAGATTTTAGTATTGACATATTGATTTTGGTATCAAAGGTCTTCAAAAGTATAGTAAATATGTATCTTCTAAGTAAACGTGCCACATCGAAGACTTCAGCTCAACATCAGGCAAGCTGTAGTTAAACGCAGACCTATCAAGGGTTAGAAAAAATACCGGCCAAAACCCATCCGCCAACGAATAAGTCCGGCTAATTCCCTTCCAGTGTGTCCCCTCCCTGTATCTCGCGGCCTGATTTGTCCTGATTGCTTCCCCTGCTCTTTGGCCGATGAATAAAACATCGCCTCGTTCCAGCATTCAGATGCGGCTAATAATCCTGATGGCTGGATTAGGGGGTTTTTTATATCTTGTATGGGATTAGAAGTTTACGAGGGTAGTTTTATAGTTGTCTATTCTTTGGGTTACGATGTCGCGGTTTCCTGACGATTTTCCCCTTAACAGGGACATTTTGTCAAGGTTATTGGTCAAATTACGGAAATGCTAGTAAATCTAGACCAGGCATGCTCCGACTCTGATCGAAACG
The DNA here is from genome assembly GCA_035578125.1 of Mellilla xanthometata. Lineage (NCBI taxonomy): Eukaryota > Metazoa > Arthropoda > Insecta > Lepidoptera > Geometridae > Mellilla > Mellilla xanthometata. The sequence continues at coordinate 235,025 of JAPUBQ010000048.1, read as the reverse complement.
CGCTTTGCTGGTAAAATGCCTAAATGTATTGTGAAAACCAGTACTAAATAAAAAAAATAAGGAGACCTACTACACAGCCATAAATTGCTAATTTATTAAGTGTAGTGTCCAGTTTATGTATGTATAGTTTGTGGCATATCTATTGGCGTGTGAAGGCCACTGTCAGTAGTATATTGATGCGTTAATACGATGAATCAATGATACATTTATTCAATAAAATACTCAGAATAGTTCTTAAACGTAAAACATTCTTACCTAACCTTTAATACACCAAATAATAAGTAGAAGGTGACTATAGGTTCTTAAAAAACAAAAGAACACATTAATAATACTTTGCAGAAAAGACTAGATTCGTCTATAGCTTTCACATTCCAAAAATATTAATAGGTCACTCTTAAAACCCCTTATCCAAATCTTTACATTAATATTTTTTTAAATTTAATCTCTTTTTAACTTCTTTTTGTAGTAGAAATAAATATTGAATTATTTGTAAGTAAGTGACTTAATCAGCGTGAACCTCGTACCAGGCAACAAAGGTAAAACGGACCGCCAAAACACAGGTTACCTAGACTGGGATTTATTGAACAGACACAGCCTTTAACAAAAACAATGCTATATGCAAACTTGAAGAAAGATTTTGTTATCATAAAATTAAAATAAATTGTTCTCATATGTTTTCGTTTTAAATATTTTAACCACTAATATAATTTTGGGATATTGGATAATTAGTATAATGTAGTTTAAGGTACGTGGAAAATAAAGATATTATTGTTGTATGAGTCTTTGTTGGTCGAAAATAAAGAATTTGATTTCCTATATTATTAGATTATTGAAGTTGGTTTAACGTAACCCAAGCGAGGCTAGCAGGGTAGTGAATAATTTATCTACCGGGAGAAGAAAAAAACAATTTTTTTGCTACTTTTATTATAAGCATTTTTTCCCCAACTCCAAATCAGAAGATAGTTTGTTCCCTTCTATATGTCGATAAAATAGTACTTATCGTAATGTTACGTGAACATCAGGAATAGCGTGATAAAATGTCTTCGAGAAACATCAAGTGGAAACATTTTCTTCGGGAAAATGTCTCTAGTTACCATAATATTAAGGTGGGTAATATTATAAGTTACACTGACAGGTTTAAATAATAGTGGAAAGACTATTAGTCCTCGTGCCGTGCTAGCTCTGCAGAAATGTGAATCACGTACAAGCCCAGTACATCTCTGAACAGTGCGCATTGTTGTGCTAATATCCGGTGTGACGTCAGCCCGGTATCCACTTCCGGTGCGAGATGCGAGCGTATTAATAACATGGCGCCGTTTCCGGTCCCGCTACCGGTTGGCAGGGGTGAGATGTAATGGAATTACAACTGTAGGTTATGGTGTAATGATATCATCATTTGTGCCGTTAATATCATAAATACTAGACCTTACCTTTCTGAGGATATGAAAGAGAAAGGAGTGCTTGTAAATATGACGGCTGATACAAGAATGAAATCATAGATCATCATAGAACTTTATTAGCCTTATAACATTGCGTTATACTAGGCACGTCAAATTTACATATTACATATATTCATCAACAATCAATTAATGAATTAGTCAATAAGAGTGTGGAAGCAAAAAACGGGTTGTGCCGACCACACATAGCGGGAAAAAGCGAAGGCAAAGAAGAAGACTAACTTTTTAAAGGTGACTTAAGTCCCTTATATGATCTTCTATATTCTATCATCAGGCAAGCTGTGGTCAAACGCAAAAAAAAAAATAGTATTAAACAAACAATGAGCAAAGTTTTAAGATATTTTTACTATTTATTTATGTATTGAATTTAATTAATTAAAACGGTACATAGACCAGTTACATTAATTTAATAATTCGTTACTTTTAGTCTTCTAATCTAGATTGTGTAGGTAATTTTTAGGTAAGCTTAGCTAAGCGTCTAGTCAGAGGCCTTCGGGCGGTTTGAAAACTTTCAACACTTGAGCTTAGCTACTTATACGAAGAAGAAGGTAAGCGTAGCAACATCGTAGAGCACAGCGTTGCCACCAGGCAGTGTTGGGCAAATCTTTATTGCAATAACAATTAAAGATTAACAATTAATTAATTGGTAAATGTAACCAGAACAACTAACAATTAATCAATTGTAGTTGTGACAATTAACGATTATTTAATTGTTAACTGTATTAGCAACAACTAACAATTAATAAATTTTCAATTGTTTTGTTTATTTTAATTAAAAATAACAATTGAAAATTAAAGAAAAATAAAAAAAAATGAAAAATTGTAGAAATATTTAACAATGCAACATTGTTATACATAAAACTTAACATAATATATTGAAAGCAAATATTCGCGTCTTTATCTACTAGCAGTTTTTTTATATAGAAAGAAAGATTTAGAAAAAATAAGCTATACTTACAGCCTTTGACCACTTTTTTATTCGTCTAAAGTGTAATACTTATAGCTTAATTTTCTTAAATAGTTACTAATTCATTTTGATACATAAAGTTAATTGTTAGTTTTAATCGTTTCATAAAACCACTAAAAAAGTTAATTGCAATTATTTTAGTTGTGAGTTACAATTGACACACGTTAATCAAATCAATTTAATTGCAAGGTGCAATTAAAAGTTCAATTGCGATCAATATTGTAATTAATTTAATTGCAATTACTTTTTTAGTCAATTAACAAGATAATTGACAAATTAATTTATTAATGCCCAACACTGCCACTAGGCAAGCAAGTACCTTTCATATATAAATAAAACGAGATGAAGATGTGAAGTGCCTACATTATCCGTGAATTCTAGCAGCAAAACATTAAACCGTTAATAAATATTTATTTTCCAACGTTTGGTATCGCTCCCGGATTGCGGAGTCGAGCTCGGCAGAGCTAAACGTTTATTTTTTCAATATTTATAACAAAGCTCGCGCGTGACTGTAATATGGAGTGCTCCATACTCCGCTTACTACACTTGGATGAGTGGGAACACTGAGTAGGACATGGTGCAGACTCATCGGTTGATTTTTTTTACCGTTCCACGAGTCGAGCTAATACGGAGTTTGAGCGAGATTGGAGCTATCCCTGAAGCGAAAACAATTTGTGTATAAGTATAGTCAGTATGTGAAACAAGGCGGTGCATTTTTGGTTTTGATTTTCGTCCTACTAGTATTATAAAATAAACTTTTCAAGCCGCATGAAGGGCTTGAAAAGCGAGAAAAATGCTTTGAGCGTTTGGTTTTTACATCAAATGCTAAGAGTGTATCTGTGTAATACGAAGAAAAAAAACTGAAATTACCTAGACCCTTTGTATTCATTTAGAGAATACTTGTATAATGTATAGAGATAGTTAGCTCTCTACTAGGTTTTTCGGTAACTTATGCCACTTCCTAACATTTTAAGTTATTTAGCGGCAGAATAACTAGCAAAGGTGTCGCATACTTAGATGACTCCCGTTAAAAAAATCCACTACATTTCCTCTTTTTTCGTAAAAGCTAAGTGACCAGGCTCTAGTTTTAAGACTTTTTAAGCTTCTCAAGAACCTTTGAATTGGCTTTATTTTCTTTTGCATTGTCATCCATCGCAAGGCTTGATTTTACCGTTACTTGTCTTCAACGATTTGAGTCAAACTTGATGGTTTAGCCAAGCTACAGAATATATCTATCTTATTAAAAAAAATCTAAAGCTTACACTCTGTACAAAATTTACTCTGTACAGTAAAGTGGATCTCTATTGAAAACGCTATCAGTATCGGCCATACGATGATATGAAATTGAGTCGGAATTGCTTCACCTTGTATCTGGAATATAAATACATACGTATTTCCGATACGACTCTTTCACTTGAATATGTTAATAAATGGATCCTTTATGCCTCGCTTATATTATGGCTAAAGTTTGGAATAAGGATTGCTGGTTATTTTTGAACTTTCCGACGCAAAAATGAAGTTGTGTGTATCTGTAGCATTTTACCTTCCAAACGCATCAACAGAAGTTAATTATTTTTTGTTTGGACGGTGAGTTAGTTGAGAGTATTTTAAATGATCTGAGACAAAAATGGCCACAGTCCCAAGATGGCGGATTACAGGTTATTTTAGAACTGTCTCAATATGAGAATCAAAGTTTTTGGCTACTAAAATAAGTTTCGAATCAAAGGCCACCTTCATTGTATGTGTTGTCAGGGGTTTTCTACATTTTTAATTTAAGCATGTTTTATATACAATTGCTTGTGGATTTTTTTCGGTTTAATCTAAATTTTCGTCGAAATATGTACATACAATGACACTTTTTAGTTTCACTTCACTTTCACTTCACTTTCACTTCACTTTCACTTCACTTTCACTTCACTTACACTTCACTTTCACTTCACTTTCACTTCACTTTCACTTCACTTTCACTTCACTTTCACTTCACTTTCACTTCACTTTCACTTCACTTTCACTTCACTTTCACTTCACTTTCACTTCACTTTCACTTCACTTTCACTTCACTTTCACTTCACTTTCACTTCACTTTCACTTCACTTTCACTTCACTTTCACTTCACTTTCACTTCACTTTCACTTCACTTTCACTTCACTTTCACTTCACTTTCACTTCACTTTCACTTCACTTTCACTTCACTTTCACTTCACTTTCACTTCACTTTCACTTCACTTTCACTTCACTTTCACTTCACTTTCACTTCACTTTCACTTCACTTTCACTTCACTTTCACTTCACTTTCACTTCACTTTCACTTCACTTTCACTTCACTTTCACTTCACTTTCACTTCACTTTCACTTCACTTTCACTTCACTTTCACTTCACTTTCACTTCACTTTCACTTCACTTTCACTTCACTTTCACTTCACTTTCACTTCACTTTCACTTCACTTTCACTTCACTTTCACTTCACTTTCACTTCACTTTCACTTCACTTTCACTTCACTTTCACTTCACTTTCACTTCACTTTCACTTCACTTTCACTTCACTTTCACTTCACTTTCACTTCACTTTCACTTCACTTTCACTTCACTTTCACTTCACTTTCACTTCACTTTCACTTCACTTTCACTTCACTTTCACTTCACTTTCACTTCACTTTCACTTCACTTTCACTTCACTTTCACTTCACTTTCACTTCACTTTCACTTCACTTTCACTTCACTTTCACTTCACTTTCACTTCACTTTCACTTCACTTTCACTTCACTTTCACTTCACTTTCACTTCACTTTCACTTCACTTTCACTTCACTTTCACTTCACTTTCACTTCACTTTCACTTCACTTTCACTTCACTTTCACTTCACTTTCACTTCACTTTCACTTCACTTTCACTTCACTTTCACTACACTTTCACTTCACTTTCACTTCACTTTCACTTCACTTTCACTTCACTTTCACTTCACTCATGCACATTAACCGTTTAATAATTACAACGTAAAAACTAAGCACAAAATATGCCCTTGTCTATCTCTCTACGAAAACAATTCGTCCTAAAATAAAGTTTCACCTAGTTAAAACTGGTTTCGAAAATATCGGGTTGAGTCTGCTAAATCCAGTTCGCTGGCTACCTGTCTGTTGCCACCTGGTGATGACCACAACACCTATAACTCATCATCATGCTGAGATTACAAATAGGGGTGGGGGGTTGGGAAGGGTAAGTTAAGCTTAGCCCAAACAAACGCACTCAACTCGTCCATGGTCGCGGTCGACGGTTATGTAGAGGTCTACAGTGAACAAGGTTTTTTCTATGATCCATGAAAAGTACATGATACAAAAAGCGTAGATATGAATAGCGTATAGATAAGATATATCTAGTCTTACATTAATAATTATACCCAATTCTTCTTCTTCTTATTAGTGACGCTCTTGTCAGAGCGGTCGTGATCGTCATGGAGGGTCACATGAGGAACAGATATGATTTGCCTCACGACATCTCGCCATCTTTGCCTGCTGGATGTCATCCGGCTACGGTCATTCAAGGAGCCTCCAACTGCTGCCTTGATTTGGTCTGTCCACCTCGTGGGTGACCTTCCGCGCGGTCTGGTGCCTTCTACTTTCCCTTGTACGACAAGGCGCTCAATGGACTTGTTATTTCGACGAGAAATGTATACCTTATTATTATAATGCAATTACCTGATGAAGTACAGTTTTGACAACAAAATAAAGAGTACATAAGTACAACATTGAAGCAAATAAATTATCTTTGGCTGTAATTTTAAAGAAGGTTCGATGTATAACCGCGGACGCAAGATGCGCGTTGGTTTGAGCTAGACTTTACGGTTTCCGGGATTAACGCAATTGATATGAATGATAACCGAGGGAGATTTGTTCAGGTGGACGGTAAAAATAATGTTTACCTATCCGTAATTATCTTAAATGTTTTAACATAAGTACATTTTCATGAACCAAATTTTTATAGACCGTTGGGCAAAGGTTTCCATGGATTGACTTTTTAGATGGCAGAAGACGACGAGGCAGGCCGCCAACTCGATGGTGCAAGGAGTTGGTGGACTTCCACACCAACTGGAAAGAACTGGCCCAGGACAGAAAAGCGTGGGGATCATTGGGAAAAAAATTGGATCATGAAAATAAAAGAATTAGTTAATTATAAAATATGTTTTTTGACATTCCTTTTCCTTATTTTCCGCAAGTATTCGAGACATGTTGTATTTGTATAAATAGCATTACAATCTCAATCCAGTACATCTGGCGGCAACGATTGCTAATTTATATTTACTCGAGCTTCGGGGGGCATACTAACGATACTCGTTAGCCGTGCCGCGCCACGGAGTACCTCAAGTAGATTCTTTAAAACTTTATTATATTCATTTACGTATATTATAATATCTCCCAAAATTTGGGCACTCATTTAAAAGCTTAGTAGTAAAATATCTTACGTTCAAACACCTCCAATCAAAATACCTAAAATAAACACACCTAATGTTATGTATAAATGCTATAAATTATAAACATCAGATATTTAGTTTTCAGTATTTTGAACATATAAGTGTTTCTTACGAGTATGTAGGTGTTATTTGCTTATGTTTATCAAAACATTAGGTAATATTTTGTTAGTATTTTGAACGGAAGTGTTAACGTGAGGTATATTATTTTAGACATCTAATTAAAGTTAGGTATTTAATAATAGTTAATTAATGTTTATAAAAGTACCTTAAAGTTTACTGATTGACACCAAAATACAGAACAACAAGTTTATATGCGGCCAATAATGTTACATATGAATTAATAATTTGTAACTAGTCCGGTCAATTTAGACCAAAAAATGAGGGTGAAGTTACATAAAGTCCCAACAAGCTGAATTTCTGTGAAGTTGTTCAAAACATAATTATAAACAATGTCTCCAAGTTCCCTATCATTCCCGTTTAAGGAAAAATTTTTATTCAAGGTCAAAGATAAAATAAATTATTTTCAGCAAAACGGTAAGTTTTATCATAAAAGTACGTCAAACCAAAATTGTAGATCTTAAATTTATCTATAAAAAATGTATCAATACTTTTTTCTTACGAGCCACCGTTTCTGAGATATAACGATTCAAAAAGTTGACAAAACACTACCTCTTAGGTGGCGTGGAAACGTGTGCATATTATGACGATAACAACTTTTATAACTTTTTGAATCGTTATATCACAGAAACAGTGGTTCGAAAGAAAAAAAGTATTGACACATTTTTTATAAATAATTTTATGATCCAAAATTTTTATCTGACGTACTTTTATGATAAAACTTGCCGTTTTGCTGAAAATCGCAAAAAACTAATTTTTTTGACCTTTGACCTTGAATATTTTTTTTTCCTTAAACGGGAATGATGGGGAACTTGGAGACATTGTTTATAATTATGTTTTAAAAAACTTCACAGAAATTCAGCTTGTTGGGACTTTATGTAACTTCGAATGTCTAAATTGACCGGACTAAACGTGTAAGAATTTGTTTATCATTAATGATGATTATGACTACTATACTTATTTATAAAGTTTATAAATGCTCTCCCTATATTTCAAAAGAGATTCTCAAAGACATTTTCTAAAAATAAACACTACTTTTTGGATAGGAATCTTTAATTTTTAGTACTTACATTTTTATTAGTAAAAATAGTTTTTATTTAAATTTTAAATCTTACATAACAACAAAAACAATAATCTCGAATTAAGCATACTCGTATAAGTCTCGAAGTTAATTCAGTATTTATTCAATTGTAGTCGTTTTTTTAATTGACGACCTCGTTGGCTTAAAGGTTACCATGCCGGTCTGCTAATCAGAAGGTTCTGGGTTCGATTCTTGGCCCGGTCAACATCTTTGTGCTTAACTAAATTTGTTGGCTGTGGGTCTGGGTGTTAAATATGTATTTATATTTAATATGTATGTATGTATATGTAGTATATCAGTTGTGTTAGCAACCATAATACGAGCTATAAATGGTTCAGTATGGGGCTAACCAGCCGTGTGTGAATGTGTCAAAAAAAAATATTGTTATCTTCTTTGCATGTTGGTCTTTATATTGGTGAATTGTGTTCAAGCTTTATCCCATTTCATGTAATATAATAATAAATATATTAGCTCAATACTCAGTATCTAACCGATGTAATCTGTTGTAAAAAGAAATGGAGTAGTTAAACGCCAGGTGAGCTGCGACGTGCCTCGGAGACTTCTTTATAAACGGCTTGGAATTATTGTAACGAACAATCTAGATTCAACGAAAAAGCTCATTATTATTTATTCATCATATAAACAATATGATTCAGTAAAAAAATAGTTTTGGTTATCCACCGAGGTAATGCCACCATAATAATATTAGGTATCCTACCCACGGTCACTGATCTAGGTTTGGTATATTATTTGAAAATTAGGTTTTTAATTTTAGTATAGTTATTTATTTGCTGATATATGTAAATTTTATGTTGTGGGTATTATTGCAAAAAAACGGTGCAGCATATTATTCAATTAACGAATGTAGTGACGATAGAAATACCGCAAGTAATAATTAATTTTATTTAACAAAAAACATTAAAAAAAAAATGCGTATAGGAGCTACAGGGACAGGGTGGTCTTATATTAAAATCATCTAAAATACCTGCTAGATCCTGAACTATATATGTATTTTTCTTTCTTACAAATAATAAACTAAGCCTAAGTTAGTGTACTTTTTGTAATTTAATAGACTAAAAGTACAGGGTTTTAAGGTATTTTCTGTACTAATTGAAAATACAAAAAGTACCAGGTACTGAGTCTATACAAAACTAAAGGTAAACATACTACATTGTATTTTTTAGTTCTGTAAAACAACTGAAGCGGGTGCTTTTCTTGATCGCTACCTTTCTACACTTTAAAGTAACGTAAAACTATCTCGTTCCACTGTTGTTTATTAACACCCACAATTTTAAACTTTCGTAGTATTTTTAAAAGAAACCATGAAGGAAATGTTTCTTTTTAGTAAATCAAATTCAAAATAAACAAAAAAAATATTGATTACACCAAAGTTACAAGTCAAATAATATAATATTATTTGAATAGTATAATATATTTCAAATGTAAATTTTCAATTCTAAATAATCATTTATATTATAAAAACTTGTATCTAATAGCCGAACTCTGAGTCTAGTCTTAAAGCTAAAGCATCAGGCTAGTTGTAGTCAATCAAGGTTGAAAGCTGCTAAATTAAGCAGGTCACGTCAGCCGAGCCCTCTCCGGCCGGTGGAGTGAGCGCATCCTCTGGCACCCCCAAGACGCAGCGGGTGGCAGGGGCCAGCCCCGCACCAGGTGGTGCGGTGACATTGTGCAGGCTGCCGGCGCGACCTGGACTCGAGCGGCACTGCACCGGCTAACGTGGAAACGCAAAGAGGAGGCGTTTACTTGCATATGGGTGGCCTTACAACATAAAATTCAATAGAACAAAATATAACAAAAAATATTTTATTTAAAGTTTATTTTACTAATTTATTTAAATCTTCAAAATCAAAGAATTTATTAACCTTACTGCATCGTGCCGTACTTGGCAAGTCAATTTACAATTAATGAATATTAAAATTTAATTTACATACACATGCATAGAATATAATAGATAGTCAAATTACTATGTCAATAGGGCAAAGCAATCTTACTTATTATTACGCTTATATTACCCAATACGTATTAAACAGAAAATAAAAATGCGAAAACTTATAAGCATATTTCGTATATGTAATGTATCTATATAACTACTCTTTATCTTTTCAATCTCTTACAGCTAAACCAAATGTGATGACATTTGGTATCCTGTTATACTAAGAGGCATTTAAACCCAGCCACAGTCAGATGAAACTATCATATTTTAGATCCGGCTGGTAATATTAGTATACAAGCAGTCGTTAAGCTGTTTTAAAGGTTCTTGAGCGCTTAATTATTCTGACACTAGAGCTAAGCTACTCAGCTTATAAAAAATAATTAATCTAGTAAACAATCCTTGACAGCATTGTCACTTAACATCTAGTGTATGGTCAAGCGCAAGCCAAAAATACTAAAATTACCTGAAAATAATGAAAGTTCACCCTCTAACCTTACGTAGCGTATAAAATCACAAATACACCGACTATTTTCCGGAATTCAATCAAAGAAAGTACCGAAACCAAATCTAAACCCAACAAATATGCTCGTAAAACCCGAAACACTGTCTTACTGAAATCGCCTGTCATATATATCTAACAAATGTCGGAGTATGTTTGTCTGTGTAATCTTTTAAAATGTTATATTCCTATATTGACAAAATATATTAAGCTAAATTGTCATTGAAATCGAATAGAAAAGCATTCTTGCATTATTCGTATTAAAAAAATATTCGAAGAAACGAAAAAAGCAAGATGAAACAAAATATTTGAAGTAGTATAAAGGAATTTTAGTAATTATTATATCTAGCATCGACATTACAAAAAAATACTACCTGTGCCTCTCAAAGTTACCCGCGCTAATCCGTAATCAAAAGTACCTTGTGTGCTTATTCAAGAATTAACTAATCTCCATATCATAATTGTATCACAATTGTTCCCACCGTTTGAGCCTCTATATGGTAATTAACTTACGTACAAAGTTTCAGCTTTGTAATATTAGTGGGATATAATTTAATACAGAAAAAAATATGTGATACTTAGGTCTTGTAGGTCTAATTTGTATTTGTTAACATATAAAATCATTGCAAATACAGTTATTTATAAAAACACGATGTCTGTCCCAAATTAGCCACGTTTTAAAAAACTGGTTTGCTGTATGTGGACTCTCATTATATGTTTATTATTTTATTTTTAGTATCTGTGTTCTAGCGGCAACTGAAATACACAACCTCTGAAAATAAAACAGCTTTCTAGCTATCACGGCTTACAAAATACAGGCAGTTGACAGATAGACAGCGGAGGCTTATTAAAAGGGTCTCGTTTTTACCTTATAGGTTACTGAATACTGTGAAATTAAATACCTAATGAAAAATGGAAGTAGTTTACGAAACTATATTATATGAAGGTACCCCGAAGAAAACAGCACTTACGGCACGAGACTAGTTCTCAGTGTAAGTGCTGGTCGCCATATCATATCATAATTAATGTTCATTTGTATAATATTTGTTTGGTTTAATATATTTTGTAATTATCTGTAATATTTTTGCCAGCATTTTGTTAGTAATAGACAATTTGAATTTGAATTTAGAATTCTCAAAGCAAGCAAACCCACCTCGCACAACTAGTCGCGACCACAATCGTCTCAGTATTTGGCAGGCGTTTCCGTTTAAAATTCATAAAGGCTGCGGATACTCCCAATATCTGTAAGTGAGTCGGACCATTAGTCCGCCATCGAGGGTTGGCCGGCGGCCAGGCGGAGCCGGGCGCGCTCCTAGTCTATCTTACACCGCTAGAGAAGAGAGAAATATGTATTTATATATAATATGTATGTATGTATATGTAGTATATCAGTTGTGTTAGCAACCATAATACGAGCTAGAAATGTTTCAGTATGGGGCTAACCAACCGTGTGTGAATGTGTCCTAATATTTAAAAAAAAAAAAAAAAAGAGGATTGTGTAAGTTTGCACGGCGAAGACTAGACGTGTTTTGTATGTCTGGATTTGTTTGTCTTGGCGATACACGCTTTTTGACCTCATAATGTTCTGATTAATGGATGAAGTACAAAATATTGGCTAAGCGTGAGAGCTTGCTCATAAAGGTTCCGTACTATTTGTCTAAAAAAAAAGCAATGTAGTATGTAATGTAGAATGTATAGGGGGTCCCATATTTTTTTTTTCACCTTTTTAAAGACATGATTTAATTATTTTTTTTTGTGAAAATTGAAACGGCCTAGCCATCACGGTTCACGAGTGACAGCCAGACAGACATCAAATAAGTAATGGGGACGATTACATGACCTGCTGACATAATGAATTATTTTTTAATATTGTATTAGAATTTTGTATATAAACTAATTTATAATTTAATGTCCGGATCGTACCTGGCGCAAAGTCTATCCTTAGCTATACAACGCGGCAATGCCACCAGCGTTATGGGTACCTTTCCGACAGGTTCTGTCCGGAGTGGTCTATTAAATTAGTTTTATTTGCGGTTATGTTTTAATTTTTTTTTTTATTGTATAATTTATTTTAAATTGTATAATTTGTAAATTGTGAATGATAAAGTAAAAAAAAATATTCCCTTTCTAAAACCAAATACTAAATTATTAATGAAATGTTTATCTGATAGAAACTTAAAAACTAATATCTATTTAGGAGAAAAAATCAACCTATCTAAATCATATCTATTTATGGAAATTCACAATAACAAACCCATGAATAAATATGTATAAATGAAAGAATAACGTTTACCCTTTACCTATTGATATTCTATCTCCCATACTTCCAGTAATAGTGCTGATTTCAATTCGTTCAATGAATATATTAGCAGCTTACCTTTACAACCAAAGTTATTTCAACTTTCTTTGAACGAATTTGCACTTTATTTACTAAAAAATAAAGATCGAATCAGCTTGTGTAAACTAATATAGATTTTCGAGAAAAAATCAGCAAAGTCAAACGTTTCGATTTTATGTTTTCAGGATGTTTTGTTAAAAAGTGGGATTTAGATACGGTGGTTTTTAGAAAAAAAAGGGTTCGATTAGGATCATGGTAGTTTAAAACAAAACAACTATGGGATTTAGATGATGTTGCTAAGAAAAAAACTGTGGGATTTGGATGATGGTGGTTTTTAAAATAAAACTGTGGGATTTGAATAATGGTAATTTTGAGAAATAAAAGTATACAAGCTTGTTATATGTTAATAAAAACGACTAAGAGTGATCCGGATACGTGCACGAAAGATTTATATCAATATCTTTTATCAAGAAAAGCATAAATGACTTATTTAATTGTTTTTAGTATTTTTTGGCTGCAAACCTCTTCTTCTTCTTCTTCGTATGAGCTAAGCGGCCAAGCTCTGGTGGCAAGAGTTTTTCAAGCCGCCCGAAGGCCTCTGACTTGGCTTAACGACTGCTTGTACTAAGCTGGGACCAACAATTGAACGTGTCATCCGACCTACGGTATCACCCAGATGAAAATGCCACTTGAAAAACGATAGTCTTGTGTTCATGGTCACCCATCCAAACACCGTTCGCATTGACCGTTGCTGAGATTTGATGATCGTGACAGATCACTTTAGCTAGCCGAGCTACAGGCACTACAATACTAACAGAAATACATACAAATAAAAAATAATACATACAGTCGAATATATAACCTCCTCCTTTTTTGAAGTCGGTTAAAAATGTGAAAATCTTGTAGTGTTCCAACTTTCTACCTATCATGGTTCGTAAGATACAGCCTGGTGATAGAAAAACTATGGAGTAGAAGTACTAGGGTCCCATTGGTACCTTTTTATCATGGAACCCTATAAAGTAGCTTTAGTTGTGGTCTCCGGGTCAGATAAGATTGCGGCTCTGTAAATATCGGATCTAGTCCTAATAATTCCATTACATAGAAGCCTTATAAATATCTCGTGGCTCGGTGCGGTATCAGAGACTTCATCGGCGAATATCAAATATCTAGAATAAGTCACGCACTAAATCCCTGCAAAGACATGTCTAATATACCAGTATATTAGGCTGGATACACAGTAAGATATGCTCGAATTCATATTTTATTTATTACATATCTTAATAGAGACCAATAAGTTGTTAGTTGTCGCTATTCGTTTGTTTCAATAAAAAAAAGTAATTCACACAATTTTTTTGCACATTTAACACACGGCTGGTTAGTTCCATACTAAACCTTTCTAGTTTGTATTATGGTTACTAAGACAACTGATGTACTACATACATAAACATTAATATTTTATATCGAAATATATTTATCACCCAGACCGACAGCCAACTACATAATTTAGTTCATCACAAATATGTTGGCCGTGCCGGGAATCGTACCCGGGTCCCTCTGGTTGGTAGTCCGGCATGATAACCATTACGCCAAAAAGGTTGTTAATTAAAAGTAGTTTGGAAAAGCCGAAATCTAAAGTGTTTCTTATAATGCCTTCGGTTTTGTGTAGTACTCTGATACGCCTTTCGTAGCATGTTCTACGCTAGCCGTAGCAAGATCTACGCTTTAAAAAGCGTAGATCTTGTTACGCTTGATCTTTATACAAAATTTGTATCGTTTGTTCTTTTTATACCATATTTACGCTATTCCATAGCATTTTAAACACTTACTCAATTTATTTTTTAATTTATTTTTTTCAAAAATGCAAGAACTATTTTTATCATTTTTATTTGTTTAGAAAATAAACTGTCGAGAAATATTTATTTTTTAACTGTAAGGGGAACGTTCCTTTTTTATTCAACTAAAAATACACGTTCTTGTCCACTTAAATAAAGTGTTTCAGAGAAATATTTTCAAGTTCTCTCATAATAAATCTTTATTTTCTGCTTCCATGTCCATAGCTCGCAAGTTCCCGGAACTTGATCAAAAGAAAAACTACAGAAGATGTATCTAAGAACTATCCGAATATGAAGGTCAAGAGGGTTGTAACTCACCATGGATTACATTAACTAGATACCGTATATACTATTTGTATTATGCGTATACTTTTTTGACTCTACCTTCTAAATGTAGGCTATTCAGCTTCTGGGCATATTTTACAGGATATTTAACAAGAAAAATATGAAAAAAAAACAGTTTTCGTAGTGTTGTGCTAGATCTTAGTAATGGTGTTAATAAAAGTACTTACTGCTAACAAAAATATGTAATCGCCTGTATTATATTAAGAAATATTTTAAAAAACCTATTCACTAAGAATTTTACGATAAATTTAGTAAAATGATAATGGCTAGGTTATAGTGTCATAAAATTACATCAGCGTATTTTTATGTCGAATATACAACCTCCTCTTTTTTTGAAGTCGGTTATTTTTTTAAAATTTTAAAATAGTCGGCTCCCATAGGTTTGTAAACTTTAATATATTTTTTTTTTTTGACACATTCACACACGGCTGGTTAGCCCCATACTGAACCATTTCTAGCTCGTATTATGGTTGCTAACACAACTGATATACTACATATACATACATACATACATATTATATATAAATACATATTTAACACCCAGACCCACAGCCAACAAATTTAGTTAAGCACAAAGATGTTGACCGGGCCGGGAATCGAACCCGGAACCTTCTGATTAGCAGACCGGCATGGTAACCTTTACGCTAATGAGGTCGTCAAGAAACGTCGTATAGAAACTATTTATTCACCATGCTGAAATATTGAAAATATTTTTAGCGAAATTGGACAGTTACAAATCCTAAGTATCACATGAAGAATCTGTGAGTAATCTATGGTCGCAATCTGGTCCTGGATTAAGGCTATCTCTAGGTCGATCTCTCTGTATAACTAGCTGCGGTAGGGGAAGGGGGAGGAACAAGAAAGGGAGGAGAGATAAATGAGATAAATGTATCTTTGATGGGAGGTAACGCCTAAATGATGACTTGATATATCGGTGACTAGATACAAGAGAAATAAGAATTGAAGGTAAAGGTAACCCTTTCTAAGAAATTGCTGTAGTATCTTGTGCTAAAAAAATGAAATTAGTATAACATGCTCGCAATTATCAGCCTATTTCAATATCAGAGTTTAAACTTCTTGTTCAAACCTAATGGTATGTTTTTGCAGTTTCTTTGAGAGACAGATGTGCCAGACTCAGCATGCTCCACTAACTCATATGCGCTGCTATTAAAAAAAAATCCATCAAGCAAAAAAGTCAAATACTTTTTGCACCATACCACTGTACACCGTTTTTGACTCTAAAAGTTGTTACTAAATAATCTAGTTTTTTTACTAGCTTATTTATTTATTGACTGATTGAGCGAAATATCGTTTCATCAGTGGGAAAAATTCTTATAGCCTTTATTTTGAATGAGACTTTTAGAATATAGGTATTCTAAAAGTCCTTAATTAGGGTTTTATCACATTGTTGTTTAACCTCTATGATCACCAAAGTTAAACAGACAGGCTCTTTAGGTACAACTATCAAAACCAATCATCATCATCAGCCTACATCTACCCACTGCTGGGTATAGGCCTCCTCTCTCTTATGCCAGTATTTACGATCTTGTGCTCCACCGACCCATAGCGTTCCCTCTATAGAACGGATGTCGTTTGTCCATCGGGCTGGTGGTCTGCCTACAGGGCGCTTGCTATCCCGTGGAAGCCATTCTGTGATAGTTTTGCTCCATCTGTTGTCCGTCGTCATCAAAACCAAAATGGAACCTTCTCGGTCACCCATCCAGAACGCTGACCGTTTCAACTCCGTTAATCACTTTGCAACACCCTTATCAGTAACGCTACAGGCGCTCCGTAAAGTACGCGAATTCCGGAGAAGCCGCCACAAAGTTTACGTCCTTGAAATTCGTCAAGTGAACACGTCGACTGCTTGTCTTGCTACTCCGGGTTCCGCACATAACTCATTAAATGTTTCTCGTACCTTTCATCAATCCCGTAACTCGCCGCGGGCTTATCCCTAAACCTATGTGCGTGGAAACTTATACTTCCCTCCTGGCTTCTAATTGGGTAGAACGGAAAAATGTACAGAGACTCCCAAACTCGGATAAAACTGTATTAGATAAATACGTATATCTCTTAATGAGTATATATTTAAAATTAAATTGAAATTGTTTTTAGCACAGAAAGCATATTACGAAACGGACGAATATTTTAAAGATAAATTTACCGATGACGGTAACCAGTGATATTTTATATTTATTTTAAGTTGACTTGTGAAATCTATGAATTCACCAATAAAAATCTGTATCTGTATCTGTATCTGAGTACAAATAAGTAATACAAAATACATTATATATCTTTATTTGACATAGTAAAGTTATGCTAGCGGTAAAGTTATTCAAGTAGTAAAAGTTTTTCTTTAAAACGTTAGTTAAGGACAAAGCTGATGGATTATCATCATCATCGATTTGATTAGACTATATCCACCCTTAGCTCTTCCATGCCATCATCCAAGACAGAGTGTATACGTCAATTCGTTTGTCAGAGTGTATACGTGTCACCCGACACACGATAGCGCCCAGATGAAAATGCCAATTCAAAAACTACAGTTTTGTGCATGGTCACCCATCCAAACAACGTCTGCATCGACCGTTTATTAGCTCAGATGATCGCGTCAGATCACCTTAGCTAGTCAAGTTACAGGCGCTATTGTATTTAATACTTCTCTATTGTAATTGATTGGTGTGTAATTTTTGGTATTACCAACAAATAGTTTGTATTTGGACAGATGTAGTATATGATTATGAATAAATTATTTTGTTTGCAGACTGTAATGTTTTAACAAACAGGATTTTGAAATACTGAAATACAGGCCTGAATTTATTATTTTTGCTTCAATGAGCAAGTGTTTAATACTTTTTTTATAGAATTAAAACAAAATGAACAATCAAGTTAAGACATACTTTTATCGTTCTCAAATATTGATGTAATGCTTCCACTAAGCCAAGATGTAACATTGTTTTATTTAAATAAGTAATACATTTATGATTAAAAATAAAAATGATTTTAATAGTTACACATGGATACAACTACAAACCATACAAAGCGACCATCTTGATCATACATAATGTTCCTACTAAGACCATTCTACCCAGCTCCGAATCTCCGCAGTATCCGTACTCGAATTTAGTATAATTCTCATCAGAAAGGCGGAAGTTCCGAAGTCGCTCCTTACACGCCCTAATTTGTCCGTAAATTGAAAACGCTACGAAACTTAGCTAATAAAACATTTTACCAAACATACGAGTAACATACTCGTACAAATAGCTTAATTATAACTTGTACATACGTTTTAACGCATGATGCAAAAGTTAAGCAAACTAGATTTTCTTTTGTAGTAATTTTATTTATATAAAAAATAGTATTTATTAAAAACATAAAACATTACTAACTTACTAAAACTTTACCTAAAAATATAATTCAATACCTAAATACTACAAATTCAATATTACTTAATGTAAAACTAATCTAAAATTAATTAAATAAAAAAAAAAAAAAAATTATATCTAATCTAAAAACCCAGTGCTAGTAATTGCTGTTAACACATTTTAAGTAAACTGGTTTGTGCGCAAATGGTGTTAAATTACATAAATAAAACGATAATAAAGTTAAAATAAATATAATTTTAAACAATACCAAAAACCTTCGCCAATTTAGAAAAGGTCAATTCTCAACTTTGCCCGTATTATAAACACCTTCCGAGAAATCCTAAAAACTTCATACATCTAGTTTGTTCAAGAAATAGAAGGGATTGAATTGTTTTACAAGTTTTTGGAAGTTCCACGCCTTTTAGTTTTCTTAGTATTGATTTTCTTTTTGTTCTTCGTGATTGTATTTAGATTTTGTTTACTCAACCCTCAGTTTATCTAGAAAAGTAATTTAAAAAGCTTCGATTTTTATAGATTCTTCGAATACATCTCTACCTATCAAAACAATATGATTGAGATAGGTCTATCTTTCTGTGAAGTGGTTTTTTTCTTATTTTCACTTAAGATAATAATAACCTCCAAACTAAAAATAATAAATTCAATAAAAAACTGTTCAATGCGAAATAGAAATGAAAATATCTGGCTTGCTTTCTATAAGAGAAAGAGAGAGACAGACAGAGAAAACATACGCAAGCCGTACAGTTTACTATACAAAAAGTGTCGTGACAACTTTTCGTAAGATTTTTTTCCACCCCTTTCATAATGCGCGATAAAGAAGTTCGATCCAGAAATAAATTGAAAGTGACTTTAAATCAACGATGGCTAGGCGAAAATATTTTTAAAAAATCCTCTCTCAAAAATATCGGTTATTTTTCTTCAGAACTTATATAGTGATAGAGCGTAAGTATATTATTTTCGAATTCCTATCCAACAATATAACAAAACGTTGAAATGTTCAATAGTTATTATAAGCAATATATAATAACTCACTATCCAGCTAAAAAAAATTAAACAATGCGCTAACTTCTCCAACTCACTCGAACAACGAAACTCATAAAAATCTAAAAACAACACAAAACCACAGTCCAAACTAACTACAACTCAAAAACAATTCCTCGCCAATAAAATTAGCAAGTGCTCAAAAATTCCCAACAAATTTACCCACAATTAGCAATACCACTCCTCAATTGTGGGGAATTTTGCGAAGTGGCAACCCACGCCTCGGTTACCTGGCCGCCTTCCAAGCTTGAGGACCCTACAGTGCTCATCGGACAGAAATAACGACCTCTGCCTGCTTAGAAAACCAACTTATAACACAATAAATTCAAGCTATTTTCGACTTTACTTACATAGACATAAAGGTGAAAAGAATGGCAAAGTTAATGTTGCCAAGATTCCCGCAACTCTTTTCTACCGCGAACGGATTTTGACTCTAATGGCTATAATAATAAGAGCGTCTCAAGTCTATTTATACAAGTCTCGAGAAAACTGCAAGGCTGCACTCGAGTTATACAATTCTGAACATTAAAATGCTATAAATAAAGTGGATATTACTTTTGCAGTTACTGAATTGAATAATGTGAGTGTATTTTTGTAGCTGACGACAAAGAGGAGATTTTTAAGTTGAGTTCTAAGAAAGTTTTAAGTACGTTTATCTAATTCTTTTGTGTCTTCTTAAATGGATGGATTAGATAGATGGATTAGATAGCAGCTACTTTTTTATTCCTGATTCTTGATCTATCTCTTTGATAAATAGCACCTCAATCGGCTTATAAGAATAATTAACATACTTACTTTCTTACATAATAATTATGTAGCGTTTATAGCTTGTCTAGCTAAAGTAATCAGATGTGATCATCAAGGTTAAGCAACGGTCAATGCGGGCCATTCTTGGATGGGTGGTCATACAAAAAAAGTGGTATTAAGATCCGGGCGCCACTGTGGGTCAGATGACACGGTACTGTAGGTTCCGGCTCTTAGTTTTACTACAAGCCTAGTCAAATCAAGTCGGCTTGAAAATTGTCGACTCCAGAGCTGAGCCACTTAGCTCACAAATAAAGATAAATACACGCTTACTTACATATATTTAATACGAGTATATAATTTTCCCTGATGCCTTGAACTATTGAATACATGTGAAAATCCATTGTAATAGTTTGTGAAGAAATATTTTCAGTTGAAAAACAAAATGGAGGGTAGGACTTGTTCAATTTGTATTCGTTTGAAGTTTATTACTCGGCGGGTGGATTTGTTGTGTAGTTTAGTGAATTTATTATATCGGGTTCAAGATATCTGCGGGTACTTTGTTTTATGGGGGCAAAACGCACTTACCTACTCTTGTTCGAATAGCTGGAGCTTTTACTGATTCCATTTAGTTGTAGTGCTCGTAGGTCGGCTAACTGAGGTGATCTGACGCAATCACTGACGGCTTTGGATGATGCAATTATAAAAAAAAAAAAAAAATAGGTATGTAGGTATGTATGAGTGTACCTATGTGTTTATTACTCTCATTATATTTAAGCAGGAGGATACCTCATTTTATTTATTAACTGACTTTAGAAAAACAGGCTCTTCATTTTCTCCTAGTGCAGAAGCCACAATAAATCTTTATATCGTAAATTTAATAAGATACCATAACAACGGGTTTTTGTATATCTACTTATGAATGTTCATGTGTTTTTAGATAAATGAACTATTTTTTTTTCTTGAAACTTAATATCAGGCAAGTCATTTTTTAACATATTTCAAAAAAGGAGGTTATAATAAAAAGGTTTTTTAAATTGAAAAACTAAGATTCGAGTTTTTCTGACATAATTACTGCTTTTCTTAAAGATTTTACGGTATTTAAGTTCGAGTATAATTTTGATTTTAGTTTGATTTTGACCGATGAAAAATCTGTTGCCAAGTACTTAACAGGTCCCAACAGCCTTCTTTATTTTGCTGGTTAACCCCATACTGAACCATTTCTAGTTTGTATTTTGGTTGCTAACACAACCGATATACTACATACATATTTTATATTTTATATAGATACATATTTAACACCCAGACCGACAGCCAACAAATTTAATTCAGTAAGAATGATGAAAGATGTTGGCCGTTCCGGGAATCAAACCCGGATCCTTCTGATTGGCAGTCCGGCATGGTAACCATTACACCAACGAGGTCTTAAAGCCTTGAGAGCGAGTTATTAGAAACAAGGCATGCTCCATATCAGGTTAGAGTGTCACTGACTCGTGAGGTTCCGCAACCTGCCGGTCTAATGCCTTGCTATTTTTTTTTACTCCTATTAAAAAGACATTAAAATACGAGTATAAATAAAAGTGCCAAATCTGTAACTAATGAATTTATTTACATATTCACATATAATTATTAAATTTGCAACATTTAAATAATCAATATAATTACAATAATAGTCTTATATTCTAACTAGTACAAATACCTTGAATATACATAATTTTATTTATTTATTTTTAATATATCCTAATGTCTATCACAACATTCAGTTTCTTACATACGACGTGATCAGGTATCGCTGTCCTTTTCTAAAGTTAGGAGAAAGAAAGAGAAAGCGATATTGAAAGAGGTCTATGGATTTTTTATTGCATTTCTTATTTTACTTATCTTAATTTACGTAAGTAATGACATTTTACAATGACATAGAAAAAATAACATGACATATTTAAAGGAATTCTTACAGAGTAACAATATTCTACAAGTGCATAGAAAAATCATTTTCTTAAGTAAGTAAAGTCATTTATTAGAATTGAAAATGTCTGGAGTCCGGCACCAAACGACTTAGAGGGAGTCGGTTCAATTTCCGAGATAGAAGTATTACAGTCTTGAGTTAGCTTTATAAATTTTGCATTTTTGCAAAAATATTTCTCCTGCTTTTTAAACAAAGTTTCAAATTCACTGACTTTCAGCTACCCAGTTACTTCTGTTGCATAAAAAATCTATTCCTTACCCGACTACATCTTTGGCACAAAATTTGGGATTGGTTACAATAAATATCTTCTTTTATTGTCTATTTATTACAATAAATATTTTCAAAACAACCTCACAATATCATAATTACAGTATCAAAACCATTCGCCACATCTAAAGACCCCTTTCAACAGCAACAGCAGTAGCAACCGTGAAACATATATCCGTCTCGCTCGCACCCGTACAAAAATTGACACATGTAACAAGGACGACGATAGCTGACCGAGTGGCATGGGGAGTGAGTTATCTCCTAAGTGATCATAACAATGCGTACGCGCAGACCACGGGCAGAACACCGCTGGCTATCAGAGACGAACCTGGGGAAAAAAAAATATGTATAAGTTAAATTATTAGGTATATTTTTACATACTTAGAGAAGCAACAGGTACATAAAATACGTGGTAGCTTCTTGACAAAAAAAACTGACTTAATCAAAATACGAGGAAATATAGAGTTTCCGTTAGAGATATAATAATTATGAAAACCCCTTAACATTACGATGTTAACTACTTGAAAACTAGATGTTTGGTGAGGGTGGTAGCTAGCCAAACACTAGGCAAACACTAGAGAATGCCCTACCACTATTCTTATTCAACTAAATAGCTACAATAGTTTTTACACCAAAGCACTAACTATTTTAGAGTTAAAAACTACACTCCTGAATGCGCACACAATGCAAGTGACGGCACTACAGAAGACATCGATTTCTTGGATTTTGGATAAGCTACATTTCGGACTATGTGAATTCTATAGTTATGCTGTTCAAAGTGTTACCCTTGGAATCTTCCCCGGTGACGGAGGCAGGTCGCGGCGTGTCTTCCTTGATGAGGATGGGCTCGCTCTTCCGAGCGTAGATGTCGTAGATGGTGGCCACGCAGCTCAGCGAGAACTGGCCTGCCGCCGGCGGCGCCAGCGAGTACCTGTGCGGAAACCAATACTAAGTCAAATGCTATGGCTTTGCTAGACATGGAACGAAGTTCGAGCCCAAAACAATATTGAATTTAAATATTATTTTTTATTGAATTTTCCTCGCTTATGACAATAATCATTATGATAAATATTTAATACCAAAATACTGAATGGGAGCTAACGCAGAATCTTTTAAGGATGGTTTTAGTTCTTCACTAATAATTTTTGTTTTACGACTTGTGCGTTTATTGGTTTTCGCATTTGTTATTTATGGCTCTAAATTGTTTCCTTTACTATTTACATCTGAAACGGTTCAGCCGCTTGGAAAAAACAATAATCGAACACACACAAAATTCAGCCTTTATGATATTTTGTACACCATACAGCTAGGACAGCCAGCAGCGTGTAGCCACACGAGTTAGCTGCGCTCTGGTCGAAGAGTATATACTTAAACTAGAATTACTGGCTGTCGAGAAGAATCACCATAAGTTTCTTGGTAATACATTTTTAACTTGAGGTCGGTAGCTTTCCAGGCAAACACTATAGAATGTACCACCACCATGGTTTCCTCGCGACATTTACCTTCATTTCTTTTCCAACTCTTGTTTTCACATTTTTAGATACCTTATCTTGGCATGCCTCTTGTAGCTGGTTATCGTTAGACTCTATTAGTACAAATGAAAATAAGAAAGATATTTCTTCTCACCTCAATATTTCCTTGTCATCATCAACGTCTACGTCTCTATATATGTAATGATCCTGGTACGCTCGCTGCAGCTGCGCGCTGGTGTACGTGAGGCCCATCTTGTAATGCTCCGCCTCCAGGACCGACACCTCTATCTGGCTGAACGCGGGGCGCTCCTTGAAGTCCAGGTCGGGGCTGCGCCAGGATACCGTCTCGGCGATCTGAGGAAAAATGGTGAGTTAGGGGCTGATACAAAACTAAAAAGAGTTGAGAATTCATGAGACTTTTTTTCCATGTTGAAGCTAGATATTTGATCAGAGCAAAATGTTTGAGCAAAACCACAAAAACAATTGACTCTCTGTCTGGACTCTCTCTGAATTGCAGGAACATGCCAATTCTGGAATATATGTATATGGCTTTCAAGCAGGCTGCCGGAGCACAAAATTAGGTGAGACCGATTGTAACCAATGAGACTGGTTGGTTGTCAGCCAGGTGAGCATTAGAAAACTCCAATGCTAGCTTGGCTGACAACCTTTCAATGAAAAATCATCATGATATGGTTTCCTCACGATGTTTTGTTTTAATAAAAGCTTGGGCCTATTGGTGGGGATCGAAGTCATGGCGTAAGGAGGCCACGCTCTCGACTGAGTTGTTATCGCTTCAAAACTTCTTCTTTGTAAGGTATAAGAGACCAGGCTCTGGTGAAGAATTTGCAATACGTCAAGGGCGTTTGACACGGCTGAACGACTGTTCGTGCTGTGTTCCCATATAATTTAACGCAACCTCATATCCACAGTTGCGTTCAGACGCTCTGACTCAAAGTGATTGTGCAGCAATTGACAGTAGCGCCTGTAGCTCTGGTAGCTATGGTGATCTGACGCGATCATCGAAGCTAAGCAACGGTCGATGCGGACGGTGTTAGGATGGGTGATCATGCACAAGATTATCGTTTAGTCGTAAAGTGGCACTTTCATCTAGGCGCAACCGTCGGATGACACGTTAAAATGCAGGTCCTGGCTGTTACTATGACTAATGCTACCATGACCATGACACCTGCTACTATGACTAACAAGTCATAGTACAAGTAGTTGTTAAGCCAAGTCAGAAGCCTTGGGACGGCTTGAAAACTCTCGAGTACTTAGCTTGGCCACTTAGCTCATACGAAGCAGCAATCTTAAGATGATATTTAATAATATCTCCGTACTCTGTAATACCCTTGATGCAGAACTGTATCGAAACCGCGGCTTTACCCGAATGGTAAATAATGACGAGTGAATGATCATTTAGTAAACACATCGCCGGGAGCTGTCGCGCCATCGATTTCAAATATATCTTCACAAAGTAATGAAAGCCTCGGAAAGCGCACGACACTGCAATCCATTTACATTTCACACTGAAATGAATATTCGCGATATTGAAGAATATCATTTTTCTTTCCATAGTTTGCAGTCGGGGACTGGATAATGAGCCAGAGCTTACATTTATGTTACTAGAAAACAAGTATTATACAATACTAGCCGCGTCTCGCAGTGCTACCCGTGTTTATTTAGCCTAAAAAGTAGCTTAAGTGTTTATCCAAGTTATAAGTTATCTTCAAGCCAAATTTCATTAACATCGGTTCAGTCGTTTACGTGAAGTACGCTTCTTCGTCATGCTTAAACAACAGCATCGATAAACATACATACACGCAGCTTTCGTATTCATAACTATAGGACTGAGATGTTTCTGAGCTCAGACTAAAGGGTCCAAGTGCTACCATAAAGATAATCTTTGTAAACTTTAGGTTTACGTACAAAATTCAACAAAGCAGTCATAGAAAGTATAGTATAGCAGTAAAACTTCAACGCGAGCACATGTTTTTTCGGAAAAATCTTATAATATCTTATATTAACTCGTAAGTTAGACTACCTATAATAAATCCTAAGAACAAAAATAAACATAAATAAATTTCACAGACTTGTTATAACAAAACTATTAAATTTCAAAACAAACTGTGTTGTGGTCTGTATTCTATCTAGTCATTGTTAACAGATTTTTCCTTTTAGAGTCGTCCATCAACAAAAGAAGCAAAAAATAACAACCCTCTGTTAATGAATAGAAATCTATGAATAACAGGGTATTGTTCCCAACCCTAGCGCCTTACAATAAAAATACAAGTTCTGGAAACTTTCCCACAGTTTAATATCTCGCAGGAAGCTTTTGTGAGAGTTTTAAACACTTCTTGATTGAAATTAGACCTTGAATTGAGATCAATTAAGATATTACAGTGTTTTGAAAAAGTTTAAATAATTATTAGTGCGCTATTATTATGAGGTTATTTTGAACTAGCAAATCGTCCCGGCTTCGCACGGGCTATAAAATAATCTAAGTTGCAAGGAGAAACAAAATATAGCCTATGATACTCAAGAATAATATATATAGAGAAATATATATGCTACTCTTATAAGAATAATAATTATACTACTCAAGAAATAACCTGTAATTATCTAATCTTACCCATTCTGCAATAAATGATTTGAATTTGAAAAATAGCTTTCCAACGGCGAAAGAATTTTTCAAATCGATCTAGTAGTTTCGATTACTCGTATATAGAGCCTATTCGCGTCAAACAAACAAACAATCAAAATATTCCTCATTATAATATTGGTCTTTACCAATATTATAAAGAGGAAA
This sequence comes from Mellilla xanthometata, assembly GCA_035578125.1. Lineage (NCBI taxonomy): Eukaryota > Metazoa > Arthropoda > Insecta > Lepidoptera > Geometridae > Mellilla > Mellilla xanthometata. The sequence goes on along the minus strand of JAPUBQ010000048.1, from coordinate 208,290 downwards.
ACTTTGATTAGTTTGTGAACTAGCTACATCCTTAAAGCTAAAAAAGGAGTTTCACGATTTTTTTAAGTTAATTGGAAAAATTAAAAAGTATAATTGTAGACTTATTATTCCCCTAAAATTTCAAAAACCCGTCCCTACTTATAACAGTAAAAATGAGTTCCCAAACTTTCCTTCTCATACCACATAAACGTCCCATAAATCCAGTTTAAATCAGTTCGAAGCGTCAGAAAATGTATCCATTTAGCCATCCAGTTGCCCATTAGCTGGAACTTTCCTACGAAGTGCAAAAATAATGTTTCACCTAAGTGCTTGTAGAAGAAATGATGCGAGGGGTGGAGAGAGAAGTTTTGACACCAAAGCCTGGCCGCTTAGATCATATGAAAATGAAAAAGAACTATACGGGTAAACCTAGTACTATAATAGTCAAGTCAAATCAGAGACCCTTTTTTACTTGAAAACTTTCGACACCAGAGTCTAGCCACTTAGCTCTTACGAGGAAAAAAAATATGTGAATTTCTTTGCCATACAGCATGTTCTCCGAAAATTATATGGACAAACTAATGTAACCTGTTTGCAACGCCATCTGTTGAGTATGCAAATAAATTACAATCTGAATGTGGTGATAATTGGTAATAGGTAGGTACCTTGTGGTCGTCGAGTATCCAGGTGATGTTGGGCGCGGGGTAAGCGTCGTCGACGGAGCAGTTGGCCCGCAGCGTGTCCCCGCGGGCGTAGCTGCTGCGGGACACGGCCAGCTGCGGCGCGCGGAACGGCGGGTCTGCAATAATACATTTGTCAATACAACTCCACATTATTAGTACCAAAGCATATGTAAAACAAAAATAACCGCCAGCCCACACTTGACCAGTATAGGGAATATGGCCTATATTTCTCTCCTTGTGAGAGAAGGTCCCGAGGCCGTCAGTAGGAACGTATAGTGGGCTGCTTATGTGTGTTTTATGTGTTATACAAAAAATATACTAATATTAAACATAATAAATGTATGAAAAAAAAATGTACATAATAAATGTCAGGACCACTCGCTCAAGACCTAACATGGTACAAAGATACCCATGATACAGGCTGCGTTACCACGCTGAATAGTGATGGCTATTCTTTCTACCAAGTAAGATCGAGAACGGGGGTCTCCTGGCTCCAAAATGGCCGCCACTAAAGCATTTCTTTTCGTAGGCTTTCTAAACGTTTATTTATACTTGTGAATTATTTTAACTCTAAGCTAATCTTTAGTGTTATAAGTGATACTTGCTGATTCTCCTGATCTGCTGAATCTCCAACGGAAATTTATATGTGGACGAGCGGACCATAGATTAAATAAAGACTCTAAGAGCACTACTGAAGTGTCACTGTCATTCTGACAGTCCGTCACTGTCTGACAGTGACACAAATCCAGTGTTCATTGTGAGAGGTGGTGTGAATTATAACCTCAGTTTTAACACGTTTTTATAAAATATATTATATCTCCTGGTTTTGCACGGGTTTGAAGTGTATTATTTAATTCCCGTAAAAGTTTGACGCGTCCACGTTTAAACTTGAACGTGTCAGCGATTTCTGGACATGCCCTATAAAATGGCCGAGATACTCCCGAAGCTGTAAACTGCGAACCTTTTACGACGTAAACCGATTCGCGATCCGCATTTTAGATTCATTTTTATGGTTATTATAACGGTTATTTATACTGGACTCGTAAAATCTTGATACTGTTTTACATTTAAAATTATTCTTCTACTTCCATTAATTCCGTTTGCACCATCTTTATCTAAATGCTCTTTTTCTTCTTCTTATTTTATTCCGATTTGATGCGTATGAAGCAAATACTCTACTTTTCTATCTAAAATACAATAATTTTTCTATTCCTAATTTAGAAGTCAATTTATAATTAAGTATAAAGAAAAACTTGCAAATGTTGAAAGATTGTTTGAAACCGCGATTCAGAAAACTACTGCTAAACTTACAGCGCCATCTAGCGGCACTTAGAGCAATCACAACACGAGTGGTGGACTTACCGACGACAGTGAATGGAGCGGACTGTATGTCTGTGTGGAAGAGAGGAGCGTCGGCGGAGACCTCGCACTGGTACTCCCCGCTGAGCTGGCGGTGCATGTTCACGATGCGGACCTGCTGGTGGTCCGACTGCGTCAGCTGGGGACAAACACTACACGTTAACAAACGTCTTCTTCTTTTCCTTTACCATTACCACTAGGCGGGGTCGGCACAGCCTGTTTTTTGCTTCCACGCCACTCTATCAGCCGTCATCTCCACATTCACTCCCTTCTCATTCATATCCTCCTTCACACAACGTCTTCTTCGGTCGACCTCTATTTCCGCTACTTCTTACAATCATATCCATACTTCTCCTAGTTACATGCATCTCCTCTCTACTAACGTTAACAAACATTATGTACTAATTGTATGGACTGTAGTTTTTTCCCCCACTTCTTTGTTTGTAACGCCTGTAGCTACGGCTAGCTATCATCGAAGCTAAGGTCGAGGCGGACGGTGTTTGGATGGATGACAAGACAAGACTGTCGTTTATCAAGTAGAATTTTTATCTGGGCTGGTCGGATGACAGATTAAATTATAGGTCCCAGCTGCTTAGTGCAAGCAGTCGGTAAGCCAAGTCAGAGGCCTTTGGGCGGCTTGAAAGCTCTCGACACCAAAGCTTTGGCTCATACACAGAAGGAGATGATAGCGGAATATTTGACTGCCTGATCTCAGACAATATAATATTGTATATTTTATCAGATTAATTTATTTCAGGATCAAGTCCCATATCCAAATATTACATAGAATTACTAAATTAAATTAAAAATATATTACAGGAAATGAATACAAAATCAGATTGAAATGCAAATTAAATAATATCAATAAATAAAATAATACTAGCTTGTAACTAAATTAAAATATATTAAATTTAAATATAAAATTAAATTATTCTTGACATATGATGCGTTTTATAAATTAAACGAATACCTTGACATGAAGTTCACAGAAAGATATTTTCAGTTTAAGTTTTAATAAAAAAAAAAAACTAAATTTGACGTTTATCACACTTTCGCGGATATTTAAATTATATTATATATTTAGCATTAAGACATATCACATATCCACTGTAAATGACGTACCAAAAATAATGAATGTTATTATGGTTAATAAAACATCTGAATCTGAATAAATGTCAGTGAGAATCAATTTAAACTAAATAACACGTACTCGTATAAATAGATCAAAAAGGTCATTATCCCATTTTCATAAACAATTTCCATTGTCTTACGTTTTCAATCAGGTCAAAGGCCTGATCTAGATCCTTTACACATTCTATCAGTACACTCACATCAACCAAGGTCCCCGGCAGAGGGAACACAAGACTCGGCGGCATCTCCCTCGGCACGTATCGGTAGAACTCGGTCTCCGCTCGGTACCACTTGATGGAGTACAGAGCTGCTCCCTCCAGGTCGTAGGAACATCGCAGTATCACGGACTCTCCCTCGCCGGACAGCACCGCGCGCGGGACGGAGATGGAGAGATTGCGGAGAGACCACACTCCTCCTGGGGAAGAAAGAGATGGCAATAGTTAGAAGTTGGAATAAGACGTCAAAAGAAAACGTTGCGTAGATTTTGGACATGATTTACTTGAAGTGACAATTTTTTTATCTATACCAATATTATAATGAGACAAAGTTTGACTTTTCATTTGTTTGTTTGATGCGAATAGGCTAAAAAACTAGTAGTAGAATTGAAAAATTCTTTCACCGTTAGGAAAATACATTATCCCTGAGTAATAAATATCCATATGCTACAGTTTGTTTCTCTTTGCAACTTAAATTATTTTTCATAGCCCGTGCTATAAAAATATAATCAATATATAATATCTGCTAGTTAAGTGTACAAATATCATACCACATACTAGTGAAACTGTGTTTGATATTCTCATTGAGAGCGTTGTCAATGTAGACAGCCATTTTGTAGTGGCGACCTTTTTGCACAGATATTTTCATCCAACATAGGTAAAAACATTACTTATTACCACACATTTCAAACAAAATATTACTAAATCTATATAAATATTATAATCCAATGCTACAATACCATTGACAGTCACAGAGACACTTGGCATATCGAACAAGCATTTTATCCCTTTGACGATTTTTTAAATTAAAATTCTCTTGACTCTATGTTTGTCGTACAAACTATTTATACTAGTTTTTTTTATTTTTGTAAATTTTAATTTATTTCTAATAATGGAAAAAAAGAAAAAAAAAACACACACACACACACATAAAAACCTTACAAATATTAAATTAAATCTAAGTCAGTGTCCGCGGGTAAGGTGCCTAAAATGCTGGCGGCATTACCTCGCTGGATCGCCAAGCTTATACGTTGGCCGAGGTAAGCACCAGCTCTTGGGTCATTTATTCTGTCCACCAGCCGTTTGGACAGTTCAATAAAAAACTTACGGGCTTTGGGGCCCCATGGCCCCAAAGTTTCTCAGCGTTAGATTAATTAAAAATGATATATTTTGATTGACTGATATTTGAATTTTATTGACCTGTATATTGATTTAATATTTAATGTTATTGTGTGACTTGTAACTGTATTGTTATCAATAAATTACTTTGACTTTGGCACGTCAAACCTATAACTTCCCGTCGTTTTTCCGTCTAAAGTAGAAAATAAACGAAGTCCTTATAAATTCAAATAACTTGTGTAATAAAATCATTTCCTCTTGAATAACAAGTGGATACAAATTCACTTATAAACAAATTATCAGAGTTGTGAGAACGTGCCCGTACCTCCGGCAGATGCTCCTAACAGATGTTATAATTAAGAGCGTACAAATGAAACTCCCGCCTGGTTCGCTTCCTTACGAGTACTTGCTAAATACAAGTTAATGTTTTTACATTAGATTATTATACTGCCACTGGCCCGCAAGGTGTTTCGCTTTAACCTGCCATCTAATACGTGTTTTTTTTTTTTCTAAATAATACTTAGGTATCATTCCGAGAAGTTTTGTGTCTCAATGACAAATTTTTATGTCTCCATGACAAATTTTATGTCTCCATGACAAATTTTATGTCTTCATGACAAGTTTTATCTCTCCATGACAAATTTTATGTATTCATGACAAATTTTATGTCTTCATGACAAATGTTATGTCTCCATGACACATTTTTGTCTCCATGTCAAATTTTATCGATGCGTGTAGGACAAACATGCTACTCGTAACTTGCATGCTTAACTTTCGCATTTACAATAGTAGTCAAATGTTATACAGATATGTTTTAAATAGGAAAAAAATATATATGTTACATAGACACAGAAATAAAAACAACAAAAAAATATCACATGTTATAGACAAGACAAAGCGATGGAGGGACGAGCTTGACAAACACCTGGAGGATTGGTCCACAATAGCGCTAGATAGGGACAAATGGAAAGAGGGTAGGGAGGCCTTTGCCCAACAATGGGATCAAACAAGCTTTTAATAATAATAATAGACAAGACTTATATCTATTTTACATCTATTTAAGTAATGTTATTACTTAAATAGATGTAAACTTACAACCGTAATACAAACTAGAAATGTCTTAGTATGAAGCTAACCAGTCGTGTGTGAAATGTGTCCTAGTATTTATTTATTGTGAGAAAAATAAATTTACAAAGGATATTAAACTAAACTTACGTGTCGGCCAGCCGCCGTTAAAACGATTTTCGTTAATTAAATTTAACTTATTTCCCCAAAGTTCTATAAATAAATTTATGGTATACTTACCTCGCTAAATTTGTAACACGAATGGCTCACTGTATTCTCCCATAACAAATTCAAAGCGAAGTCAGTGAACGAGTGAATGAATGAATGAACAAAGTTAGGAAGAATGATGTAAACGACGTTAGCCGAGTCGGGATGCGAGATATTCAAATGATCTTGTTCAAAGTTCGCTGCAGTTTGAGAAGTTCATTTCATAAATTGTTCAGCGGTGACTTGAGCTTTGTGCGAATTCTGTGTAAGAGCCTTAATAATGGTGGTTATTAAATATAATATTAGGACTTTGAAAGGAACGACAGACGATTCAATGAATAATGTGCCAACAATTATTATTATGTACTTAAGAAGGGTGTCTTAAACAAAGAACATAAATAAAAATTAAACAAAACATTTTTGATAATAGTAAATAACAAAATCATTTGATTCCGGTTTTTAGGTCGAAATTACAATAATTTATGACATTTCATTTCCAAATTCACAAAATTAATGATCATACAAGAACATAAATAAAATAGATCGCACTTAAATATACAATTTTAGGACAGCAGAGAAAAAGGAATCTCAACAAAACTCGACGCTATACTCGGCCGCCTACCACAACATCTGAAGCAATAAATAAATAAACAAAAGTTTATTGACAATAGATAAAATAAAAATACAGTATTTACATCTACGAGAGATGATTAATGAAATGGGTAGAAAAAATAATAATTTAATACGAGCTTAGTCAATTCAGCCAAACTCTGGTTATAAATGTAAAACTAACACTAAATTAAGACTTTTATTTAATTTACAACATAAATTTTGTATAAAATGTAACAATTCTTTTGCATAAATAAAAATTATTATTATTATTATAAATGTTTTCAAGCCATCCGAGAGCCTGTAACTTTGCTTACTAACCGCTTGTAAGACAAACAGTCGACTTACAATTTAATGTGTCATCGGAACCGAGGTAGCACCGAGATGAATATATCATTATTTTAAATGACAGTCAGTCTATTGCGTAGGGTGACCACGCAATGGACAAGACTGTCAACATTAAACGTTGCTTAACTTCGGCGATTGTGTAAGATTACCTTAATTTGCGCTCTTTTATCAGCTTGAGATACTACATGTTTTGTAATTATAAATCGGTTCCTGTAGCTGTGACGTGTGTAGGTGTAATTAATATCACGTAGGGTCAGTACTAATCATACGTCTCTACGGACACCTGTGACTGCCCTGTGTACACAACACCTATCTAGCAAGTGACGTAATGTACATACCGCTTTACCTAGGGACATAATATGTGTAATGTTGGCATGACTGAACTCTGATGACTATTATAACTCTCCACTATCTCTCGCAAGGTCTATTTTCTGTGCTCTTTGTTGTGCTATTCTAAGCTTCCGAAATAAAAATCCAAAATGTTCCTAATTTCTTCAGTATATTTCAACTATATTTGAAAATTGCTTCTATGTGTAAAATGCGTAGTGATGGAATTATCTAAGAGCATAAATCCCATCAAATTTATTTTACGGTTGTAAATATAAGGGAGAAGTTACGAGGAATAAAAGCATACTTATATCCCAATAACCACCATAACATAACTGCCCACACAGAAACCACTGACCTACAAACAAACTAACGACATTTATTACAATCTCAATATCTGTGCGTTGTCCTCTCTAATAACTATCAAAGGGTTTGATCCCAATATCCATAGAGAAGTATTTGGAGTAGAAACTAATATGAAGACCGCAGCTTCCGAGAGTTCACGCCACTATGGAGAAACTACCTACAGAGATGATGGGGTGCCACAGGGCGCTACACTCGGGCCGCAGTTATTCAACTCACATGCTAATGATCTTTGTACAGGATTTATCAATTTCAGTTAAGGTATAAAAAACCTGCGTGATAAAAAAAAATGGTTGCCTGTAAAGTCGGTTTTACGGGCGAAGATTTTACGTGACAACGTCTGCCGCGTGCTGCGCGCGCGGCAGACCGATCATAGTTGAGTGGGAGAGAGACGCAAGGCATTCGGCGGGCCTCTCTCTCGTTCGGTGACTCATCGTAACGTTACCGGGCGTTACACTTTTTCATAAGTGACTCCCAGCCGCAACCTAATTTAAGACGTTGTCACGTCAATAGGGGCGTTCGATATATGAAAATTCAGACAATGGGAGCTTAGTGAACTATATAAGAAATGATGACAATGCAGTGGTGATGTATCGATCCAAACAAGTGTAGATATACTTATTTACCACTTGTGTTTCTACGTGTCGTTCCCAAGACATGGTTGGTAGGGTGAGAATTCTCCTGGGTAAAGTGGGATTTGGATGAATGTAGACACATTCACACATACATGCACTGGTTGGTAAACACTGCACGGCAGCTATTTCGCAAAACTCACGGAGCTAAAGGAACGTCATTTTATTTGATTGGAAGAAAGTGCGACCTACGGAGGTGCTTGCCGTCGATCAACTGACTTGTCACAAATGTGTCAGTTGTTATTTTCCGCTATCATCCAGAGTCGAGGGTAGAACCCAATAAGACATCTCGGGCAGTGGCAAATATTATTTACCACAATCGAATGTAAATTGACGACCTCGTTGGCGTAAAGGTTACCATGCCGGTCTGCTAATCAGAAGGTTCCGGGTTCGATTCCCGGCCCGGTCAACATCTTTGTGCTTAACTAAATTTGTTGGCTGTGGGTCTGGGTGTTAAATATGTATTTATATATAATATGTATGTATGTATATGTAGTATATCAGTTGTGTTAGCAACCATAATACGAGCTAGAAATGGTTCAGTATGGGGCTAACCAGCCGTGTGTGAAAGTAAAAAAAAAAAAAAAAAAAAAAAAAAAAAATCCAAGTAAGGATCGTACAAGTGGTTTTTTATTTCTTTTACTCTCTTTTTATCGATAATATAAGATACAAGGTTAGGAAATGTTAGATTAATGGTGTAATAATATGGATTGTAATTATTGAATTAACATGGTACACAGAAAATTGTAAATTAGTGTTGTTCGGTGACAAGACCTTTTAACGAGTTACTTTGTTGCATTATTTGAGTTTTTATTTCTGCAATTGATACTATTGACATTTTGTCGTACCTATACTATAATATAGGTTGAAAAAAAAACTTATTGATCCACGCGTAGTTTTGCGGAAAGCGGGAATACGGGAGGCGTAAATACATGTCATATATCAGATTTTCTTTATTTTGATAAATTAATAGTATGTATGAAGTTAATCTACTGTCAGTGTTGCCATCTAGCCCCTGTCTGGGTCTGTGTTCTCAGCTGCGCACTAATACCCCGCCAGTGGGGGATTATGCATGCGTCCGGGTAATTGATGGCAACTTTATGAAATTGTGGTCACCACTTCGGAAAGGGGATCGTAGAATATCTTGGACTATGAGATGTTTATAATCTAAAATTAAACTTTATATGTCTTATATTACATTTTTCTTTTTAAAGCCTTGGTTTAGTTCTTTGGTAGCACAAAGCTTTTGGGAAATAACCATGTAGATTGTCTAGATTAAAATCGATGTCACCTAGATTTCAGATTTTTAAACATAAATGTACTATTTAAATATTACTATATAAATATTTAAATAATTTTACCTATTATGTGATAAAAATAATGATTATTGTGTAAAAATAATAATAAAGCCGTTTAAAATTGAATTTGATAGGCAGTGGTCCCTGAGAGAGGCCTAAGTCCAGTAGCAGATAATTATAGGCATATGATAATAAATACAGAAATTTAATATTTATTGGCATCTGATATTATTATGACATAAATTTGATCAGGACGATCAAATCCTCTCTCATTACCTGGCAACAGTAAATATATTATCTACATTTACTGTAGCTATTAATAGCAGATACTTTGTATATAACATACTTGTATACCATCCATTCTGACGCTACTATTTCCACCAATAAATGTGTTTATGAGTTACTATTATAATTTGATCGCGTATCTAAACAAACACAACGTTCCCAAAATAAATAGACAAGACAAACAGCAATACGCCTGCCTTTGCCCCAATCTTCCGTGACCTTTGTATTACGAAATTAGTCCGTATTAGCCGTTATCTCAACGCGGCGCGTACATTGCTGCTCTCGAGCTAACTCTCGCACATCCATCACATATATTAGCTTCAAGCTAACGCGCGCTGAGAGACGGTACCACTGTGGAAGATGTAGACAGATTGATAACTTGGATCGTTTCAGCGTAATATAAGAAGTTGTATTTTTGAAGGTGACTCTATGTATGACGGCTTTGAACTAATGCATATATTTTAATTAATTCGTCTATTAGATATAAAATAAAAACAAGCTTAGTAAGTAAAACTAAACACATGGTCACTTTATATTGGTTTATAATGCAATATATTAGGGATCCGATATTTGTTAAATATTTAGACTTAAATTTTAGTTCATTTCTTTCCTGTTGTATTTGTATAGCCAGTAGTTTTTAAGTAACTTTTTGTACCACCGCTTTCTACTATCTTTACTTCCCTCTTCATTCCTGGTTGGCTGATTGAGATGAATACAGGTGATAAAGCTTTTGTACTCTATGTTTAAATATTTTATTTTCTTAATATAAGATGTTTTTTTTATGTGATTGTACAATAAAATAATATGTTTTTTCTATTCTATTCTATATTTATTACTTGTTAAATTGCTTCGGTCATACGAGTATTACATTCAGATTGATTTGGAATTATTGAAAGATAAACCTCAAACAAAAAAAAACACTTTATTGTTTATTTAAAACAAAACAATCGCATTACAAAAGTATACTTATTTCAATGAATAAGACCTAATTTGGTCCCTATAATTAGTATTTGTTACCATCTCAAAAATTTCCAAAGTGATACATCTGCTTGTATTCTGCGTCGCGACTAATTTGTGAAAACGTTTTGGAGATGAGCAGGAATGATGAGCGGTTTTCCTTATTCATGAATACAGAACGTATTGTGTTTCCTGATTGTAACATTACACTTTCTTATTAAAATCCTGCGTAAAAGGCAACATCAGAGCAACGCGGCTAATCTCGTGGCGGTCGCATCGTATTAAGATTTGTGTGAGCTTTTCCGTATAAACCGATTGATAATAAAACACTTTGATTTTAAAACTGTGAAATATTCAGATGATTTAGAATACTAATTAAAATATCTTACTCTTGTGTAAGCCTCAAAGCTCAGGCGTAGTCAGTTTTTATAATTATTTAGCATATTTAACTCCTTTACTCCCTTTTTCTTCACGGAAGCCTTTGCCCATGCAGTAATGGGATTAAATAGACTCCTAATATAATAATAAATTATATTTATCTTAGGCAAATACGCCTGTACTATCAACAACCAATATCTGTCACTGTTTATTTTTGTTATTGATACTTTTTAATTTGATTTATAACTATTATTTGCTCAAATAGACCAGCTTTGGTTGATCTCCAGCAACCAGCAATATGCTGTGTTGTGACAAATTAAAGTTTATTATGTGTACTATTTTAATTATTATATTTTGTCCTGTGTAGATTAATTCGTCACAGTAAACAGTTTTCTTTTCTTTCTTTCAATAAAGAGTTAATCTATCTATCTATTATTTACGTTATGTGATTTACTTACCGCTATTAACAAGGCTACATAAAAGCTTGATTTTTCACGAAAATTACAATTGCCTTTACAAACCTTTTAGCAATAGGGTTGTTGACTGAGAAATATAAAAAAATAATTCTTGATAAAAAATATTATGAACTTTATTTATAAGATTCTTTAAAAATTTAGTTGTGTATAACATATTTAGTCAAATGTTTAATTTCACTTTAAATACACTACCGGTCTGTGACGTCACTGACATTCGAAGACATCTGACATCATGTTCCCAACCAGTGTTCGTTGTGACACTTTATTAAAAGTACGTCAAGAAACGAGTTGAAGACAACCCCATTGTCCCCAACCCTCACCAACCCCTAAGCCCCCATTAGTACTAAAACTCTGAAAAACTCTTGGAAAATAGCAATTGTCAGTGAAGTGGCAACATATCGGCGCCATTACCACACCATTCGCTTATTGCTGGCGCGAGTCATTATCTGAATGGATGCCATACATCGCTGCTCGCGCGAACACTCCGTCGCATTTGTAACGTTCATTAGGCTCGAGTGAACGCGCAATTTGACGAGCACGCGAGGTTATCGCAGTTTACAGCTTTCATGGTTTCCTTGGTATTCGTTGATGAGTTGTCTCGCTGGGTTCGGGAGCGCGGTTAGTTTGAAGTCGGCTGCCTCTCTGCCATTACTATCACCCTTTCATAACGCGACACTTAATATTTAATTATATTTTAAACTAATATGTTACTATTTTGATTTAAAGAACACATTACACATTATAAAAGCATATTTTTTAAAAGTTAAGATATTGACTTCTAGCTGCGCCCCGCGGTGTTACGCACGTTAATCCGGGACAAAAGTAAGTTAATTCAGGATAAAAAGTAGCTTATGTGTTAATCCAAAGTCGAACCCCTCCCTCTTATACAACTTTCAAACAAAAAAAATCTAGTATATACGAGTAGGTTCACCCGTCAGAAGCTATGATGTTACAGACAGACACAAATTCGCACACACAGACAGGTCAAACTTATATCACCCTGTCGATTTACGTTGGAGGTTAAACATAGTAAACTAAAATACCAGTTTAAATTCAGTAAGTCTTTGTGTCTCAGTGTTCTCTAACCTTCTACAGTAAAAAAAAAAACAAGTTATTAAGCTCCAAAGGCTGATAATGAATTCACTTTAACACAGCTTTGAATCTGTTGATAGGTATGTATATTTGTCAAAAATAAAATTGTCTGTCAGTATTTTTCCCGCACCCCTAACGAACAAGTCTGAAAAGTTCATTGTAACCCTCAGTCAATCAAAGCAGGGCACAATAAGGGTGCCATTGTCCCTCCCTAATTGGCCCCTTTACAGCCTGATTGCGGCCCTGCATACCGGGTTAGTCGTCAACTAGATCTAACTAGAAAAAAAACTTGTCTTAAACAATTATGTTAATAAATGTATTATCTTCTTGATATCTAGTTTCTATTTATAATAAGTAACTAGCTGTTTCCCGCGGCTATGCCCGCGTGTAGGTCGTTTTTAGTAAACTCTCCTTCTCCCTCTCCCTCTTTCTCTAATACATATTTTATTGATATCTTGAACCGTTTTCGCAGCGCACGCAACGGAATCCCTTGTCGGAGCGAGGTAGTTGCTGACCCTATCACTGTCTGAGTTGTGGAATAAAATACTGAAGCAAGATTTACTTTGTTGTATTTAATAATAATTATTACAAGTACACGACTGTCGCGTGTGATCGCGGGAGACGACTAGTCGGCGGAGGGGGGCGCTGAGTCCAGCCGCTCTACATACTTATCAAATTACAATATATGTCACTACACATTCCCCCTCTTAAAAAATTAAGAAAAACACTAAATATAACACTGAACTTAACTTATGCCTAACCGTTGCGTCATCATGTCCAATTGCTCCTTTACACTGGGAACGCTGACGATGCATCTGGCGATAAGCGCGCAGCGGGCGGCGGAGTGCCGCTTATCTGCTTCTGCAGCCACGTCGCAAGTTTCTCTTTTATTTTAACACACACCCAAAACATTAATATGACTGTTATGATAGTTGTAACCGCTATTAGCATCAGCGATTGATTCGCCAAGTGGGTGTCCACGTTGGTTGTGCCCCCAGTTTGGGCAATCACGATTCCTTCACGGTTTTCCTTCTTTGAATATTCCTTGCCCATGGTAATTTATTTAACACAAGTTGATCCGATCGAATCTAAGTCGAAATTAAACGTTATAAACGTACGTAAATGCAATTGGATATGATGACCTCAATTCGGTACATAACACATACATGAAATATATAAAGACAATATTACCTTACTTAACAAACAAGGATTGCTGTGCAAGTGTGCAGTTTATATAAGGAACAACACATACCTACACCTAACAATACCAACAACTAAATTAAATTACGTCACTCATCGAGCATCGTGTTACATTCTTACGAGTACCATGTATCCTAATAAAAAACAAATACATTTAAAACATACTACAGTACTTACATACTAAAAACATAACCTATTACATTTTATATAAGGACACATAATTTTACAACATAATATATTTAGAGATGAAAACGGACTGGTTTTTTTACTTTTCGTCCGGACCTCGTCGTACTGACGGCTGGGCTGGCATCTGTACGTGTACCTACTGTACTGTGATCTAGTGGTACAGTGCTCGATGAGCTGCTCTGCGGCACCGTACTAGCTGATGCCTCAGATCGTTCCTCCGTGCCTGGGCTCTTTAGCGGCACGGTACACGATGTGTCTCTCTGCGGAAATACTGTCCCTTCCTCCTGGTCTGACCTTAATAAATAAGCAGGCTTCAGCCTATCTATGGATACGCGTGTGTCTTTACCGTTAATGAGCAATACGAAAACCTTTTCCCCTCTCTTAATGACACGGTATGGACCGTCATAGTTGGGTTGAAGAGGTTTGCGCACTGCGTCATGCCTAACAAATACATGCGATGACGTTTCTAAATCTGGATGCACGAACACTGATCGAGAGTGGTTGATTGCCCTTGAACATGGTTTCAATTTCCTAATTGTATCTCTAAGGTGGTCAACAAATGTCGCGGGATCACTTACCGGAAACTTTGTGACGTCGAAAAATTCTCCTGGGATGGGTATACCTTGGCCGTATACCATTTCCGCTGCACTTACTCCGCTATCACGCCTGAGAGCAGTTCGCAAACCTAGTAAAACTGTAGGTAGCTCGTCCACCCACGACGTACAGTCTAAACGTGCAGTAAGAGCAACTTTGAGGGAGCGATGCCACCGTTCTATCATCCCGTTGCTTTGCGGGTGGTACGCGGTGGTGCGAATCTTCTTTACTCCCAAGTATTGCATCAGGCGAGTGAAAAGTGCACTTTCAAACTGACGACCTTGGTCGCTCGTGATACGACGACAAATACCAAACCTTGCGATCCAGCCTTCGTAAACTACTTTTGCGACAGTATCGGCGGTGATGTCTTTGACCGGGAATGCTTCAGGCCATCTAGTGCACCTATCTATCATAGTCACTAAGTACTTATAGCCTTGGCTAGTTTCGGGTAGCGGGCCTACGATGTCCACGCAAACATGTTCGAACCTGGCTGACTGTTGAAACTGTTGTAGGTCAGAAACTGTGTGCCGTTGTATCTTCGTACGTTGACATCGTAAACACGCTTTTGTCCAAATGCTTACATCTTTATTCATACCTGGCCAAAAAAATTTTTGTGTTACCATACTGCGTGTAGTTCGCACTCCTGGATGACTTAAATTATGTACTGTATCAAATACAATTCTGCGAAACGCTACAGGTATATAAGGTCGGATATTGTTAGTAGATATTTCGCAATATACCTGTGTATTGCAATAAGGCAAAGTGGCAAGTTTCAACTGAATGTTATTTGATCCGTTGTTATTCGAGGCAACATACTCGTCGTGCGATTGTGCTTCTGCTAACGCTGCGTAGTCAATGGTTGACGGGCAGTATACAGTCTCAATTCTAGATAAGGCGTCTGCGCACTGGTTCTGTGAACCAATAATGTACCTTATATCTGTTGTGAACTCACTTATGAACATTAGCTGCCTGGTTCGCCTCGGTGTCTCGTTGTCTGTACCTATTATCTTAAATGCATGTATTAACGCTTGATGGTCAGTATATATAGTAAGGTTGCGGCCTTCGTGCATATTTCTAAAATATTTTATGGCCATGTAAATTGCCAACAATTCACGATCATAAGCAGAATACTTACGTTGAACTGCCGATAGTACTTTCGAGAAATATCCTAATGGCTTCCACATACCTTGATGTAACTGTTGAAGTACAGCTCCCACGCAGGTGTCAGATGCATCGGTCATGAGTGCTAATGGGACACCTGGTAATGGATGAAACAACATGCAAGCGTTTTTTAAACTTTCTTTACATTGTTGAAAAGCATTCTCTGCAGTGTCCGTCCATTCAATTTTAGTATTATCATTTTTCTTAGCTCCATGCAAATATGCATTTAATATAGACTGATACGATGCGGCCTTTGGTAGATGGGCGCGGTAAAAATTCAACATCCCCAAAAATCGACGTAATTGTGATACCGTTTGCGGTTGGGGGTACTTATCTATCGCCTGCACCTTATCTTCCAGAGGTCGTATCCCATCTGTTGACACTTCGTAGCCTAAAAATTCTAATTTGCCCTGCCCAAAACAACATTTCGACAAATTGATCGAGATTCCATACTGTGTAAGTCGCTCGAATACCTGAGTCAGGTGTTGCTTATGCGCGGTGACATCGGAGCTTGCGATTATTACGTCATCAATGTAACAATAAATGAAGTCTAGCTCTTTAAGTACTGTTTCGTTCATAAATCTTTGGAAAGTTTGGGCCGCGTTTCGTAGACCGAAGGTCATTCTCGGAAACTCGAACAATCCGAAAGGTGTTATGATAGCAGTCTTTTCTACATCATCAGGCCATATTTCTATAAAATGGTATGCCCTATTTATATCTAAACGGGAGAACACGTTTTTATTAGCTAGTACATAGGTAAATTCTTGTAGCCGCGGTATCGGGTAACGGTCTGGCTTCGTTATCACGTTGAGTCGTCGATAATCGCCGCAGGGCCGTAACTCACCATTCTTTTTGGGAACAACATGTAGTGGGCTGGCCCATGGACTTTTTGAAGGTCTGCAGATGCCCATTTCCTGCATGATGCGAAATTCCTCCTTCACTTTGGCGTACCGGTCCGGATGCAGTGGTCTCGCTCTCGCGTGCACTGGCGGTCCGGTGGTCTCGATGTGATGGTATACCGAGTGTTTAGACGGTTCCCTAAAAGAAACTGGTTTAGTCACATCTGGAAATTTTTGCAAAAGTTCAAAATACGGATGTTTAACGTCCACTGCGTATATCGGCGGTTCACTGTACTGAACTAATGGCGCGACAATGCACAAATTCGTTGTTTTATCCACGAGTTTTTGTCCACTAAGGTCCACCAAAAGTTGATAGTGTTTAAGAAAGTCTGCACCCAGTATGGGCTTCTTCACATCCGCGATATAGAATGTCCAACGAAACGCTCTACGTAGTCTAAAATTCACTTCTAAAGTTTTAGTGCCGTATGTTTTAATAGCGGAACCGTTTGCTGCGTATAACATAAAGTCTGACTCAATTAATTCGCGAAACGGTTTTTTGCTTACCGGAATCACTGATACTTCCGCACCTGTATCCACTAAAAAACTATAACCACTATTTACGTCTGTTATACAAAGGCGGTGACTGGAAAGGATCGTGCAGATTCCCGCCTCGTGCTGCACATCCTCTAGTTTTCCTGAGCCTTCCAGGCGCACGGTTGTACGCATTTCCGGGCTCGGGTCTTGAATCTGAAGTGGTAGAAGCAAAGCCAGTCGGGGCTGCGGGGACTACGAGAATTGCTCCTTGTGCGCCCTCGGTCTCCTCCTCCTCGCTGTGCTGCTCTGCCGCGTTCCATGTTGTTAATCCTGGTGCTGAGCTTAGCGATCTCTGCCAGGATTAAGTCTTGTCCACGGGCGTTGGGCTGACCACTAGTCGTGAAGACCTGCGTTTCGGCCACTTGTACAGACCGAGTCGTCTCTGCAATCTTGTCCGCGATTACACTCAAATTGTCTAGGTCCAGGGTCTCCGTCACTGCGAGAACTGCTCTGGCCGATTGTGGCAGATGGCCTTGCCACAAAATACGAAGCGTCTCGTCAGGAATTTTCCCTCTGGCGAGATCTCGCATCCTCCTCAGCAGTTGCGACGGTTTCTGCTCTCCGAGCTCCATCTCGCCGATAAGTTTTTGCACTTGCCTAGATTCTGATTCTTCGTAAATTTGTAGTAACCGTGTCTTCAGCGCTTCATATTTGTCGGAGGGTGGTTGTAGCAATATATCTGTTACCTGGACGATGGCGTCCTTGGTCAGTTTCGATATTACTATATTAAATTTATTGTCTTCGCCCATCTTCTGCGGAGTAAGGATGGCCTCGGTGCGGATGAACCACACACGGGGCTGGTCTTCCCAGAAGTCTGGAATTTTCTGTGACAGTGAAAGGGCTGACAAAACAGCCTCCGGCTTTTCATCCTCCTTCACGACCTGCGGCTGCTGTTTCACGGCCGGGGTCGATGCTGCGGACGTCTGCATTTTTCACTTTTTTACTTAATTCGCTGAATGAAAATTGAGATCTCGTGGTCACTCGTGTCCGGATCTTGGGGTCACCAGTGTCGGAGCGAGGTAGTTGCTGACCCTATCACTGTCTGAGTTGTGGAATAAAATACTGAAGCAAGATTTACTTTGTTGTATTTAATAATAATTATTACAAGTACACGACTGTCGCGTGTGATCGCGGGAGACGACTAGTCGGCGGAGGGGGGCGCTGAGTCCAGCCGCTCTACATACTTATCAAATTACAATATATGTCACTACACCCTCAAAGATGAATAATTTTTCCCCGTTTTTTCCACTTTTTCCATTGTTTCTTCGCTTTTATTAGTTGCAGCTTGATGTTATATAGCCTAAAGCCTTCCTCAATAAACGGTCTATTCAACACAAAAATAGTTCGCACCAGTAGTTCCTGAGATTTTACGCGTTCAAATAAAAAAACAAACTCTTCAGCTTTATAATATTAAGTATATATTATTACTCGTAGTAAGGGCTCAGTATTTAGTTATTTTACATGAATTTATAGAAGTAAAAATAACTTTATCTACTCTAGTTATTTTTGCTCATCTCTTTTTAACACTATTATATATAATTTTATGCAGGTTGCAGTGCTATTCGTAATATTGAAGCTGTATTTTTATGAATTCAATTGCTTTTCTTATCATAATGTACATAACTAAATATGTTCAAATAAAAATTGTTTATTTCATAGAATTTGTATTGGTTAACAGAAAACCTTTACACATCTCAACTAAATAAAAAATGCACAAAAACACTGCTTTTAACTTTAACAACAAATAATAATAAAAATATTTATTAGGGTCACTAAATTCTACGTGTCTTTATATTAGGTGAATCTTATTTGTAATATGTTATTTTGTCTGTCACGGTGTATTATGGTAACCACACACAATAACCGTGTATAACATTAACGTGGATTTGTCGTGAGGTTATCTTCCGCTCTACTTAGTGACGGTATCTAGCTGCAGGAGTTTTTATTTATTCGATAAATCGATCTATGAAGTATATTTTACTTTTTCAGTGGAATAGTAATGCCTAATTAAATTGAAAAATCCGGTAGTACGAGCAGTCGTTAAGCCAAGTGAGAGGCCTTCGGGGGATTTGAAAAGCTCTCGACACCAGAGCTTGGCCTCTTAGCTCATACGAAGAAGAAACATGCTGTATATATTTTTTTTCAGTTGGCTTCTTAAAGCACATATCCAAAAATCGTGCAAACAGAAAAAATTGCAATATTAAATTTACTGCCGCTGTGATCGAAAAACAAATTAATTTGGTTAAAGAAATATCAAAAAAAAAAAAAAATTGGTGAGTAATACTTTAATGTTTCCTTTGCTTATCTTAATTTGGTTTCAGATCAACGTGGATGTGCATTAAATATTGCAGTTTACTTTATTCTACAATGAATTTCCGCAGAATAACGCCTAAGTCTAATTTGTTGGCTGCCAATCTGGGTGTTTAATGTGTATCTATATAAAGTATGTATGTATGTACAAGTATATGTAGTATATCAGATGCGTTAGCAACCGTAATACAAACTAGAAATGGTTTAGTAACTAAAACTAGCAGGTGCCGTTATTGATAGAAAAAAATTACGAAAAAAACACGGTTATTGTATGGGGACCCCCCTTATTTTTTTTTTTAATATTTGTTGTTATAGCGGCACGGGAAATACATAAATCTTGTGAAAGTTTCAGCTTTCTAGCTATTACGGTTTCTGAGATACAGCCTGGAGACAGACAGACAGACAGAGGAGTCTTAGTAATAGGGTCCCGTTTTTACCTTTTAGGTACGGGACCCTAAAAAACGACAATCGAGAAATCAAGCAATAGGTTATATTCTGCAAATATTTTGTCAAATCCCGTCGTTTAGGTTCCACACTGGTACCCCCCCACACCCCCGCGTCGTGATGCAGAACTCAAATGAACCCCGGTGTATGAGTTATGATGTTTCCCACACTCCACTCGACCTTTGCAAACTTTCCGTATCCATCCCGAGCTTAAAGCTCTGCCGCGGCCATTGTTTGTGACGTGTGAAATGGTACTTTCTTTTTGTTCCATTCTGTAATCTGTTTTTGAACATATTTCCGTTTAGGGTTTTGACATCAGTATCTAATTATCAGTAATTAGTAGGATTAATGAGCTAATTGTTTTAGTAGGATAAGAAGAATCGTCAAAGAAAATCTAATATCCTGCTTCCAATAATACTAGCTGACCTGACAAACGTTGTTTTGCCTTTATAATTATTTCTAAATATACTGTAGCCGATTCTGAGACCTACTGAATACGCATATAAAATTTGGTAAAGATCAGTCAAGCCGTTTCGGAGGAGTACGGTAACAAACACTGTGACAAGGAAATTTTATATATAAGAAGAAGATATCTATAAAGTTTCTGTGTTATCGTGTATGTTTGTTAATTTTTTTACCTCAAAAATGGTTTAAAGAAAAAAAACGGATTAATTAGGAAGGTACCGCGCATCGCTGGAAAAAAATAATAATTGTAGTGCCTTAAATATGAAACGGTAATTAAGTTCTTCTCTTCTATTGTTTGTAGTCTAGAAGGTTAAATAGGAACTTAAATTCCCCTTTGCTTTTCAGTAAAAAATCTTTTATAGCCAATATAATTACATATAGATAGATTGTTTATAATAACATGCTATTGATATGTTACATAGCTACAAAACGAAAAGTAAAAACATATTTGCTTTTAATTTAACCGATGCAATGGAATGCAATATTTCCATAATTTTGGATCACAATCATCTACAGGCAAATAGTAACTTTATTAATGAACGTATTGGTTCGAAATTCATACAAATATTGAGAGTTATTTAATTTTCCTCTCATTGCTTGTGTATTGAACGCAGAATATCAGCTGCAAATTACGCATAATATTTTGCCGTGCTAGAGTGTTTTGTAGCGGTACCATCGTGAGTTGGAAAATCTGTCGCCAGGCAATTCAAAGCTCCTTAAAGCCAGTTATTCAAGGCAAGGCCTGAGTGTGGCTAGTTCGTATCGTTTCAAACCCTGCTGGTTAAACGTTATGTTTAAAAATACAATAAACATTACAATACAATACCTAATGTCATAGAAGACAATATTAAATATTTAGTGTACTTCCGCTGCAATCCGAAATCCAAATAAAGACAAGTAAAGGAAAAATTAACTAAGATTAATTAAGATTAACATTACTCTTCGAACGACAAGTCGAGAGTCTCACGCTCGACTTGTCGTTCGAAGAGTCAGCATCTCCTGATGATGCCTTGTGGTTAGGCGAAACACGTGTAGAGTTAAGAATTTCCGAATTGTGATAGGTAACGTTAATCTTAATTAATCTTAGTTAATTAATCTTAGTTAATTTTTCCTTTACTTGTCTTAATTTGGATTTCGGATTGCAGCGGAAGTACACTAAATATTTAATTTTGTCTTCTATTTACAATGGATTTCCGCAAAGTAACGCCCGAATCAATAAGTTAATACCTAATGTCACTTTTAACCAATTTATATTATCAATTCAAATTATTATAATAGAACAATTTTTCCAGAGTATCCATAAAGACTAATCCGTGTCTAAAAATGACGTATTGAATTTCCGAGATTTCATTAGAGTTTAGTTAAGCGGCGATCATGCGCGGATTAAAGGTACAATACGGGCCCCATTACCGACCCTTGCGGTGAGCCCCTTACTAAGTTTTAATGATCTACTGTTTTCAAACAAACGATTTTCAAACTGGAACGCTTGTTGGAATTGTTCATTAAACATTCTATTTTGATGTTCATTTATTGGTTATGTCATTATGATAGTATATTACGTAGTTGAGTACTCAAAGTCGATATTAGTGCTTGTTAGTGTTGTTGATATTAGTGCTTAACTAAGTAAACAAGGTTCAACTATATTTGTACTACAGTTTCTATGTACATTTGTATGCCTTTATCAATTACCAACATATAGGAAAAGGTAGCGTAAAGAAGAAAGACAAAAGGTCAGAGAGAGAGATGAGACAGACAGGAGTAAGTGTGGAAATGGCAGTTAATAAAAGAAGGTGAAAGAAGAAGAAAAGTGGGCTGGCTTGCCTTAGGCCACTTGGCCCTATCCTGTGCTTCTCTTCACCATCCACTACCCGCTACCTTCTTCAGATCATCGCTCCACCTGGTTGTAGGGCGTCCTACACTACGTTTGCCGAGACGCGGTCTCCACTCTAGAACTCGTCTACCGTAACGGTCATCGGTTCTTCGGCAGATATGTCCGGCCCATTGTCACTTCAGCTTGCTTATGCGTTGAGCTATGTCGGTGACTTTGGTTCTCTGTCGAATTATTTCGTTCCGGATACGATCCGGTAGAAAAACACCGAGCATAGCTCTTTCCATAGCTCTTTGCGACTTTGAACCTTCGAGCTAAACCTGCCGTAAGTGTCCACGTCTCGGCTCCGTAAGTCATGACCTACTTAATCCTACCTTAGCATCTTATTATAGATACTCGCATCTTCGTTCTTGCAGCTTGGAAAACCAAGTCTGGAGATGAATCGAAGTAAATGATGGCTGCAGTTAATAAAGTTATAAATGAACATTACGAAGTATTCATGTTCGCAGTTGATTACTCTCCAACCGGATCACGTCGGTGATGGGGGTCACAGAGCGCGAGCTGACAAATTCGCTTTTATGTTTATGTTAACGGAATCATGAATCGTGAGTGATAAATGATATACGCGTGCCGAGCGCTGGAATACATTGCTTGTTCGCGATGAGCTAAATAATGTTTGATAAATATATCAAAAATATATATCGCACCCCTAGATGAAAACTCCGGTAACTCAAAAAAACACTTTTTTCAGAAATGACAAAAACTGATTACAGATTAATTACTAAAGATATCCAGAAATTAGTAATACACACATGATAGTTATATGTTCTAAAGCCCGTTTAATGGCATATTTTTAAAACTATTCCTACATAAGTTGAAAGTTTTTAGATTTGAGTTTTTTTTTGATAGTAAGAAACTTTCTTGTGTCATATTTAGAGTTACTTACTTTATCTGAAATAGAAATGAGTTACATAACTTTGGTCATTAAAAATATACGGCTAAGTAGTGGTGTTAAAAGTCACTAAGTCTAAAACTGCCTATAATAACAGGTAAAACAGATTAAAAATTTGAATAAAACAATTTTGTATTCAAATGAAAATGATTGTTTATATTACTTAACTAGAAGAAAAATCAAATACTACTACTATACTATAATTTTTATGACCTATATCCAACTAAACAGTAGTTATTTGGTAATGATTGTATTTATTACTTTTATAATCACAGTTGCTTTAGTCTTTTCAACATAACAAGCATATAATGGTTGCTATGTAATTAACAACGATATACTAACTTCTTGTATTAATAGACCTTAAATAATCAAAATATTATAATAAGACTTCGGATGACATTCTTATCCACAAGATCTTTTATATCATAATTATTGTACGTACACAACCTTAAATATCATATCATATTATTTGACTTGTAACTTTGGTGTTATCAATATTTGATGAAATTTAAAAAAAGCACCCAAAGCCTTAAGTTTTAGAAAACGGATATTAATTCTAGATTTCCTTACACAACTTCTAGATTTTCTAGAATTTCTTTCACGAAGAGGTAAAGTAATAAGTCTGTAAGTGATCAGAGAGACAAGCCATTGATTGTGAATGACTGTTGAATACATTTCAGCGAGGAAACGCTGACTGATTGAATCCGAGCTCCGGCGATGATGTGGGTAATCTCGTTTGGATTAGAGATGAGACGGGCCGACTCGGTCAGACGGATTAGCACGAACGTCGGAATTGGTACAGATTCTTGAAAGTAGAAAATAAAGTTGTGTTTCCACGAAAGTTAGTGATACACTCAGCTGAAGAGCGTGACTAGTCTGGAATTACTGGCTCGCAAGGCTATAAATGCACACCTTTGAGTGCTTTTCGCCAGATTTTTTACTCGATGCCAGTGTTGTATCGGTGAAATATAACTTTTGACTTATAAGACGACCCTTACTATTTTCGTGAAAATAGGTAACAAAACGCCTACAGTTATTGGTCAAAAGAACAAAATTATAGTTTCAGCCATCTTTAGTTTTATCGACGAAATTTGAACAAAAATTAAAATTGGCACCCCAATTTTACAGCAGGTAGAAAAATCTTTTGTATAAAAATCTTTTGGGTTGTTCTTTTAAATTTAAAGAAAATGTCGTATACCAAATACCAATGTGGAAATAATTTGTATCCATGGTCTTTGAATTACCGTTAAAAGATTTTGAAAGCAAAATCTTAAAAAATAAGCTAATGAGCTTATAACTAGCCATGTATTATAAGTTTTTGGCTATTAGCGCTATTGTTATCGCAAATGACATACGTATTTCATTCTTCCAGGGAAAAGCTACATCGTATTTTAAACGCGTCAACAATATATACTTGCGTGTGCGTAAATAACATACGTGCCAGTAAATATATACAAGTAAATTGTCATGAATTGATTTTATTTCCAGCATTCAGTCAGATATATTTTAATTACAGTCTCGACCGCAGCATTTCCTCTCCACCAGCGCGCCCTACAAATAATTCAATAAATTGACCACTGACAGTTGCAGGAAATTCAACAGACCGCAGACTTCCGGCCAAATGACAAGCGGACAAATCAAACAGCGGACGTCACATCCCTATTTAGATAATCTAATTTAGACGGATTGGCAACATTTACATTAATTGAAAACTAGGAAAGGAATTCCATCGGCAGTAGGTTGTAGGCAAATAGCCGGATCGGTTACTTGCGGTGGCCGCTGATTGCTATTCATTATCCGGCAATTTGACGCCAGTTCATTAATTTTGATCGGAATTTGAAACCGCGCCAGTATTGGCCGGTCAGGGTAAAGAGGTTCTATCTATTGGAATATTAATTAAATTATATTACAGTTGTTTTGTCTTAAACCTACCAAGCTTTGGCAAAATATTAGCTCCATTGAATTTCTATGTACGAATATATTCACGGGGACAATAACCTAACAACATTTCAGAAATAAAATTAAATAAAACAGAACAAAATTCTTTCTATTTAAATCCGCAAAGGTAGTACATATTATATCATCATGAATAACACCTACGTAGTAGGAATTTTGAGTTATTATAGAGATTTCTAGGCACGTTTGAACACGACTGCTCGTGACCAAAATGCTGGCTTATACTTGGTCCAAAAATAAGAATTAAAATTCAGCGGGGGAAAGCAGACAGCGTTTAGGGCACGATGCCAGATACTAACAATATTTTACAAGATGATTTTAAATATGTATAGGTATTTCATGTCTTAGTTTTGTATAGAACCATTCAACTATCAAATACTACAAAACTTCATTCTTGTAGCAGTTTCATAATTATAAAACTTTCAAATAATTCCAGGTGGATGAAAAAATATAGATATTTATTGAATAAGAGTGTATTATAGGCATATGAATTTAAGATATTATTGTAAATTGACTTGCCCAGTACGGCGTGATGCCGTAAGGCCAATAAATAATTTGATTTAGATTTTTACTAATTGTCACTTTGGTACACTAACTTAATACTGGTGGCGATTCAGCGGCACACACGACTAAACTAAATTTAAAGTAGCTCTGTCTCTTTTCGTCACAAATAATATAAAGAGATGGTACGATCTAAACCATAGACAAAACATCTAAAATCACGTCAAACGCGTCAGATTTAGAGCTGATACAATTGGGTGCGCTCTAAAATCGCTTACATTTTTCATATTTGACGTGATTTTAGTTGTTTTGTGTGTGGTTCAGAACGTGCCGTCTCTTTCTGGCCACCTAAGATGAAAAGAGACGGGGCTTCTTTAAATTTAGTTAAGTCGTGTGTGCCGCTGGATCGCCACCACTAACACACTTACTTT
Organism: Mellilla xanthometata; assembly: GCA_035578125.1. Lineage (NCBI taxonomy): Eukaryota > Metazoa > Arthropoda > Insecta > Lepidoptera > Geometridae > Mellilla > Mellilla xanthometata. Next base: position 182,306 of record JAPUBQ010000048.1, on the reverse strand, counting down.
GTACTAACCAAAAAGTAATATTTAATACTGTAGTAGAAGAAATGGTAACTCTAACCTCTAAAGTAATGTACCGCCATCTATTCCCGCAGAGCGAGCCCGACCGCGAATCACGTTGTAAACACAATCCACTTAGCGTAAAACAACCGATACAACACTAATTACTGCAGCCGCCGGGTTTATTGCTTCGATAGGGGGAGGGAATCAATGGAGGGAGGAAATGGGAGGGGTGGAGTAAATGTTCAAGAAGAAACTGCAAGTAGGTGCTGATTAGTAAAGTTGTTGTATGTATATAGCGCCGACAAAATATATGGATTAGCAATTAGACTCTATTTCATTAAGTGGACTTGATACTTAGAGGCACAGGTTAATAAAATAATATAACTAATTACCAGATGACCTAAAGCGTATCGATAATATTAAAACTTTCCTGACAGACTCAAGAAACTTACTCATAACAAAAAAATATTATACAATAGAGGTCTATTCAAATGACGGAACACTAAAAAAATCAAATCAATTAACAGGGTTGCTCATCTCCAGTAAATTATTGCAATTCCTTATGGGTAATTAGTGACATACTATTGCAATAAATTATTTGACTTTGACTTTGAACAATAGAGAATTAATCCGCTAACAAAACACCATTTTTCACGTAAGGAAAGTAGGATTTGGTCCAGTCATAGTCCTTCGGCGATGGCCCTTCAGCTAAGGGCACTACTAATGTATAATCAAACTATCATGGTAGAGGTTACAATGGTAACGGATCGCACAGTAATGAGACCTCTAATAATCCGGGTCACTGCTTATATTGTCTGGAATCAAGATGTTGGCTTCAAGCTAACCTCACTCCTACTTAGGGTTGACAAAAACATTGAGCGACGTTCTTTTAATCTGCGAAAAGCGTAGCCACTATACTGATTTGGGGTCAAACCTGTGTAGTCATCAAATTTATATTTCAATATTATTATTAATCTAAATTAATTCACACATATTCATAAACAGACATACTCGTATATACTTTTGACTTTGTTATATTATTATTATAATTCTCTTTTTCTTGCTTTTTATTCTTTTTTCGCTTTGCTCGTCCTAGGTCTAGTGTAATTTGTAAACCTTACGAACCGCCTATTTATTATGAAAGATATATTATTAGAGAAATTCCAATAAAATTTAATTAAAATCGAAAGAATTGTAAGAACGTTTGCATGTTATTACAGCGATGATATAATATACAGTTAGTTACAGTTAACTGCAGTCAAATTTATCTTTTAATCTATTTTTGTATGTTGGCACTTGCGTATTTACCGATCTTGAAAACTTGTCACGAAAGTTTTTTTTTTTTATAATTATAAGAATTTTTATGTGTGGTTTATGTGGGGTTGTGTGGTTTTTATGTTGGAAATTTTTTATATTGACATTACTGATTAACTTGGTTCTTTTTTGGAAGAATGATTAAAATTTATATTCAAAACTGTTTTTTTTTTTTGAATATGAATTTAATTTGTCAAGTCATTGTTGAGATATGAGGTCTTAAATGTTTGGTCAGAATCCAATATCTTAAATATTGAGAAAGATGTTTAAGAAATGTGTTTCAGTGAGATAATACTGTTTGGAGTGTTACTAGTATAAAGATGAATCTAGTTTTTTTTTTTTGATGAATAGGCTTACGTTTGACCGCAGCTTGCCTAATGTTAAGCTTAACAACTTAGTTACAATCATCGATATCTACGTAATCGATATAAGTTCGCAACCCCAGCCCTAGTGAGGCTAGTCAAGGAGGCATTAGTGGTCGTCGTAGAGGACAATTAAACCATAGCCGCAAGACTGAGGGACTTCTAGTTATTGGCACTGGAGACGTAGTCGGGGAGGCAGTCATAATATCCTTGACGTATATTTTTTATAAATGCTTCTTACATATGAATCACATTTTCATAATGATAATAATTAGGTAAGTAGCTGAGATTAAATGTCGAGTCTTCGAGATGTCGCAACAGATATTATGTACGATTCGTGCTTAAGCTGCTGCACCGAGAAAGATACGACACTCTCAGTAGCATAAGTTTCTTTATTTACCACCGACGGATTGTTATAAGTTCGATGCGTCTCTATGTGTGAGTGTTTGTTTGTCTGGGACTTGGTAACTCTTGGACGGATAAACAAATTTTGACTAAGTATATATTTTTATTTGTTTAAACGGTGTGTTAGTCGGCAGTTCCCTTAACTATGTTTGATGAAAATCAGTCGAAGATGACTGCCACAAAATATACGTCGTGTTTCATTTTAAATGTATACTAAGTCAATCAGTATCACAGGTAATTAATAATTAGGCATTTATTTTATTTTTCTGTTATTATTAGGTAACATAAGACTTTTATTAAATTTTCAGTAATTTAATAGTCATACATTTTTAACCGTAAATTTCTATTATACCTGCTTATTTTTCATAGTCATATTTTTTCTACTAATTCATTCATACAAAACACGACAATATAAGCAATGTAACACTGAGAAAATAACAAATTTCACTAATACAGTAAATACACATTATTATTAAAAGTAGCGTGACTAGCGTTGAAGGTTAACGTGGTACTTTTCTTAATTAGATACTTCAAACAATTTAAGTTACAAGCACCTTTGAAAGCGTAACCGCTGCCTCTCTGCCTGCTCTTGAGTGAAGTGCCGTAGCACACGTGGAGTCGGGAACTCGATAACAACAGTTAAGATACGCCGTAAAGAGGGTCCGCGACAGTTACCCAGATCCCCGCCCTTATTAAGATAGCTCGCACATTCTAACTAGTGCCTTTTTCTGCAAACAGTACACCTTCATACAAATATAACACATTTCTTTTTTATTCATTTGCGTCATCGATTGTTTGAAACTGTATCCTCACGGTCATTGGCATTTATGTACTTCAAGAAATGCTTGACTAATATTGAATAACGGCTAACTTAGGTGATCTAAGGCGATCACTGAGGTTAAGCATCAGTTGATGCGGACAGTGCTCGGATAGGTGACCATGCTCAAGACTGTCTTTTAAAAGTGGCATATTTATCTGGGTGCTACAGTGGGTCGGGTGACATGTTAAATTGTAGGTCCTGACTATCAGTCTTAGTAATGAATATGGAGCTTGCATAATCGTTATTCATGTGTAAAAAGTAGAAATATAAATATTAAATTTCAAAGATAGGGATAAATAATAGCTATTGTGTGTAGTTTTCAATGGTGTAGTCTTACGAAATATATTTGTAAAATTTTTCGATTATCAAATTTTTTTTCAAAGTTATTTAAAGTTAATTACATTAACTGATAAGTTATCAAATAGAATAAGTAAATATTCCAAGTGTTTTTAAGTCTCATAAATGTCGAATAATATAAATGTATAGCTTGTACAAATGTAAATACAGCCCAATATCCGTGACCAGTTGTTCCAAAGCCCATTCACTCTCTCCGCTCGCTCGGTCACCGCTTCCACCAACCCTGCCATGTAGATACGTTAAAGTTAAGTATTATAGACGTAATAAAGGATTCGATATTGGACCAATTTTATTGATCGGCCATATTCGTGATTCAGAACATTCTTGATTAAGCTGATTTTGCTAACAGACATACGGTAAAACCATATAAAAGTCATTATTCATTATCTATATACGTTCGAATTAAGGTTTCTTAACACGTTTAAAAACTTGTCAGAAAAGTACATATACCTTTTCTGACAAGTTTTTAGATCAGTCGGCATTTTTTGCCTCCCAAAAGCCACTGAATTGACTTAACGAGAGCTTGTACCTAGATTAACAGCCAGGACTTACAATTTAACGCGCCATCCGACCCGCAAAAAAGACATAATAGGTACGAAGGTAAGATTCCACCTACACAAACAAATATACACACTGGTAGAATTTGTTAGTAACTCATTAAACATGTTATATAGCTGCGTCTCGCGGTGTTATCTGCGATAATCCGGGATAAAATGTAGCCAATGTGTTAATTTGAGATGTTACTTATCTCCATACGAAATTTCATTGAATTCGGTTCAGCCGTTGAAGTAACAGACATGCGTGAAGAAGTAACAGACATACACATTAACTTTCTTTTTTATAATATAAGTGGGAAGTAGAACGATTCCCATTTAAAATTTACTTCAAATGTTCATTTCATGAAAATAAAATCAAATATAGATATTTTATCTACAAATCTCCCTTCAATCTAGTTTTAATCCCGAAGAAGCTAGGTACTCGATATAAGATAGATGGTTTCTAGAATACCTAGAGTCTAGCGTCTTGACAAGGGTAAGTGTTTTGTCTATTTGAAAGAACTTTCTGTAGATTAGAAGCTTATTTCGATTTAGATGTCGAATTGCGAATTTATTTTATTCCAAATGTTGGTTTAGTGAGGCGATAAATATTGGGAGGGAACAGGTTTTTGTTGCCACGAAGAACTTGCACGAGAAAAAGCTTAACTCCAATCCTTTTTACATTTTAGCATTAGTAGATATGCCACGTTATATCTTTTTATCTTATCTTTCTTATATATAAAATTTCCATGTCACAAGTTTAGTTACCGTACTCCTCCGAAACGACTTGACCGATTTTTACCAAATTTTATATGCGTATTCAGTAGGTATGAGAATCAACTACTATCTATTTTTCATAACCCTAAGTGATAAGGGTTGTTCACCCTTATTTTTTTTTCAACTACATTTTTTGTTTATATTTTTTTATAATGTGGTATTTAAAAATTCATACATCCCCAAAATTGATATAACCAACTCCTACATTTTATGGCCATTTTAGTAATTTAATAATTTTTCATCCCCCTCGACAACTGAACAATTATAGTGATTTAACTGTACTTAAGGCAAAACAATGTTTGCCTGGTCAGCTAGTAATTATGTAAATATAATATAATAACTATATATCACTACATATGCCAATAAGGAAATTCTATTCTATTCTATTCTAGCTGTAAGGTTAAAAAAAACCTTTACTACAAGATGAAAGTCTAGTTGAGTAAATTTATATTATAGAAAAGAAGTAATAAATAAAATAAATGTACTATATACATACAGGTTTAGGTGAAAACGTTTGTTTGTTTGTTCGGGCAGAAGTTTCAGTGAAATGTAAAGCTATTTACTTTGGTATAATTATAACAGGCTTATCCTGCCGTTTGCTCGACATAATTGTCTGTTTGTTCGTTACCGAGTGTGTGTGTATGTAATGTATGTGTGTGTGTGTGTGTGTGTGTAGGCGGGTAATTAGCGAGGGTAATTATGGTGTGTTTGAGAGTAAACACTTGAGGTTAACGGTAAATAGTCTATTATATATGGTGTCTACAGGGTTTCTGAGTGATACGTATGTGCCTACTAGCTGCGCCTTGCGGTGCTGCCCGCGTTAATCCGGGACAAAAAGAAGTTAATCCAGGATAAAAGTAATTTATATGTTAATCCAAGATCTAATCTATCTGACGCCAAATTTCATCAAAATCAGTTTAGCCGTTTGAGCGTGAAGTAGTAAAAACATACAAACTTGCACATTTATAATATTAATAAAATAAAATAAATAAATAAAAAAGCCTTTCAATTACACATACATATAAGTTTTCAAAAATCAACTATATAAAATGTAATGAAGATGATGAGCATTTTAACCAGTATTTGTGGAAAAAACGTTAGATGAATTTTTGTTCATATGTAGATTTTTTGATGTATTTTTTAGCATTTAATGGGCTTGCGCTTGATCGCAAGTCATCTGATGGTAAGCGATAATCTAACTAAGCTAAAACAGACAATACTATTAACTCAAAAACAGAATATCGCTCTCTATTTTTGTAAGCTAAGCCACACTTGATTTTAGTAGTAAAGTATAGAAACTTAGTATACCTCCACCATTATACGTTCTCTTCTTTGTCTTCAGCTTTTCCCACTATGTGGGGTCGGCACAGCACGTTTTTTTCTTCACCACTCTTCTGTCAGCCGTCATATCTACATTCACTCCTCTCTCTTTCATATCCTCTTTCACACAATTCATCCACATCTTCTTAGGTCGTCCTCTACTTCCACTACCTTGTACAGTCATATTTATACTTCTCCTAGTCACATGCTTCTCCTCTCTTCGCATGACATGCCCATTATACTTTTACCATTATACAATTTACATCAAAATAAAACTCTTTAACACCAAAATCATGACGGTATACAAAATATGTATTAATTAAAAATATTTGTTTATCATTAAGATGATTATTTTGTTATGTAGTGTATAATAATAATTCCAAGTGTTAGAACTAAGGTAACTAAAATAGCCCAGTACTTACCATAATCTTTTCTGGACAAATTATTTCAATACTTTACGTACTTTCTTCTTCTTCTTCTTCTTATGGTTGCGTTTTTACAGCAGATTTACTACTTCAAATTTTTTATTTATTTATTTATTATGGTTCACAAAACAGAAAATAATCAAAACTATTACTAAAAAAGATCAATTAACCAGGATCAAAACTAGATTATTTTCCTAACTATGTGTACACAACATGAACAAATACAAATTAGAAAGAAACAAAGTATCAAAACAAAACTACATAACTAGTTGGAGACAGATAGGTTAAGCTACAATTTAATTTAATTTAGTTTATTATAAGTTTAAGTTTAGTTTTATTCTAATTTCAATAAATCAAAAATATTTTTCTTAAATTTGACTATGCTACTATTAAATATATCAATGGCGAGGTGATGGTGGATAAGAATATCATTGTATTGGCGACACATTCTAATTACAGGATTATATAAAGAGGTATTATTTTTGTAAATATTAATAGAGAAAGTTTTTATAAAAGGTTTGCGAGAATTTGTAGTAATATTAATATTAAAGTTTATGCAAGAGAGGAGTGAAGGAGAATCAATATGAGAATGAATAATTTCTACTATTTCCTTATTGTGCGTTAGAACTTAAATCCTTAAAAGGAGCTAACTTAGAATTGAATCGAGCCTTGTAAACAAAGCCTGGCTGTCCACATCGGCATCGCGCGAACAGATCTCGGTATCAGTTCCATTAGCGCAGCATTAGGCACAATCCGTCAAACGCGCAAATCTGCCTCCAACTTGTAAAAACGGAATAACAAATGATCCGCCATGTCGATAGATCAAGAGCTCGCTGAGCGACAGTACTATAGCTTTGCTTTTTTGTTTTATAAAAACTTGCAGCTAGGTATTTTATATTCGGATAAACATACGGGTTTTTTTTTATACACTTACCTCCGACATGTAGATATTTCGGAGCCTATTTTTATACTTTTCAACCCTTTCATACCAGTTCTCGCATGTGCTACTTCTCGTACTTTTATTCTTCATTCCTTATCTTTCTTTTATCCGACACCTTTCATATTTATTTTATCTATTCCTTTGCTATCATCTATGGTTTTATTTATTTCTAAGTTTATGTGTAATATCATCTTTATTTATTGCTATTGGGGCACTGAGTCCGCCATACTGACAATGGCGGGTAGTGCTCCCATGTTTTTGCTTCCATTTCTTTGTCCGACAATTGTTATTATTTCTTAACGCAGTACTCTATATACTTATCTCTGGCTTTTTATCAAATATTATATTGCTTAAGTTTTCGTTGACCACACGGGTTTGCGTCTCTTTGGTCTAAAGTGGAGCCTGCCTAGTCTGGAATAATAATAATAGACTAGATGCTTGGTGCCAGATTTTTCAGCTTGAGCGTGGTGAGGCAAGCCCTACCATCATTTTAATTTTAACGTTTTTTTATTAAACTAGCTGTTGCCCGCGGCTCCGCCCGCGTGTAGGTCGATTTTTTTGCGAATAGAATTTTCCCTGAATTCTGCTACAAATCTCACGAAAGCCCGAGACCTTTCCAAAGAATGCTATACCGTGTCCCGCTTTGAAAGAAGGGGAGAAGTGAGGTTAAGTAGGTACCTACTTATTATAAGAATTAAAAATGAGAACACGCGATCAAAAATTATTAAACATTTATTAAGTTAAAGTTAAGGTTAAATTTACACATTTTAGTCAAAGAAAAGGGGTCGTGGGTTGAAGGGGTATGGCTACAGTATATCCCAAGAGAGAGAGAGTGGGCTAACTTCCCTGGAAGCTTGACGGTCGCAAGGAGGCATCGCCGCTTCGAGTGGGGCGATGACCGACGGAGCTCCAGGCAGCAGCAGGGGGTGGTGGCGTTGTGCTCCCCAGAAGGAACCCAGCGGAGGGCCACGCCACAGCAGAGGGGCGATGGCAGCGCTGCTCCTTCAGGAGGGAGGCTGGTGGATCACCAGGCCGCAGCAGAGGGCAGTGGTTCTCCCAAGAGGGAACCCAGCGGAGGGCCACGCCGCAGCAGAGGGGCGATGGCAGCGCTGCTCCTTCAGGAGGGAGGCTGGTGGATCACCAGGCCGCAGCAGAGAGCATTAGTTCTCCCAAGAGGGAACCCAGCGGAGGGCCACGCCGCAGCAGAGGGGCGATGGCAGCGCTGCTCCTTCAGGAGGGAGGCTGGTGGATCACCAGGCCGCAGCAGAGGGCAGTGGTTCTCCCAAGAGGGAACCCAGCGGAGGGCCACGCCGCAGCAGAGGGGCGATGGCAGCGCTGCTCCTTCAGGAGGGAGGCTGGTGGATCACCAGGCCGCAGCAGAGGGCAGTAGTTCTCCCAAGAGGGAACCCAGCGGAGGGCCGCGCCGCAGCAGAGGGGCGACGGCAGCGCTGCTCCTTCAGGAGGGAGGCTGGTGGATCACCAGGCCGCAGCAGAGGGCAGTGGTTCTCCCAAGAGGGAACCCAGCGGAGGGCCACGCCGCAGCAGAGGGGCGATGGCAGCGCTGCTCCTTCAGGAGGGAGGCTGGTGGATCACCAGGCCGCAGCAGAGGGCAGTAGTTCTCCCAAGAGGGAACCCAGCGGAGGGCCACGCCGCAGCAGAGGGGCGATGGCAGCGCTGCTCCTTCAGGAGGGAGGCTGGTGGATCACCAGGCCGCAGCAGAGGGCAGTGGTTCTCCCAAGAGGGAACCCAGCGGAGGGCCACGCCGCAGCAGAGGGGCGATGGCAGCGCTGCTCCTTCAGGAGGGAGGCTGGTGGATCACCAGGCCGCAGCAGAGAGCATTAGTTCTCCCAAGAGGGAACCCAGCGGAGGGCCACGCCGCAGCAGAGGGGCGATGGCAGCGCTGCTCCTTCAGGAGGGAGGCTGGTGGATCACCAGGCCGCAGCAGAGGGCAGTGGTTCTCCCAAGAGGGAACCCAGCGGAGGGCCACGCCGCAGCAGAGGGGCGATGGCAGCGCTGCTCCTTCAGGAGGGAGGCTGGTGGATCACCAGGCCGCAGCAGAGGGCAGTAGTTCTCCCAAGAGGGAACCCAGCGGAGGGCCGCGCCGCAGCAGAGGGGCGACGGCACCGCTGTTCCCTCAGGAGGAAGGCTGGCAGAGGTCCAGGCACTGCCTCAGGTTAATGCAGTTGTAGCCAAGGCAAGGTAGCCGAGTCGTAGAACTCGGAGACGAAGAAGAAGAAGAAGAACACGACGTGGAACTCGGAGACGTAGAACCCTGAAGTGCGGAGAACACTGGCATCAGGCCAGGTCCCTCTCCGTCGGATGCACGTGGCGGTAGGTACGTGCGTAATTGTGTCGCCGTAGTCATCCGATCAGATAAGGACCCAGATTTTAATATTAATAACTTTATAATCACTTACCCATAAGCATGGGGTTCTGCGTCACTATGTTTTAGATTTTATTAATGAAAATTAATACATTTTTTGAAAAAAATATTAATGGGCGCGTCGAGCGTGCACTCGCCTCAACTCATTGCTTCCTCTGCCGGCGCACCCGAGTGCTAATACAATGGCTGGCTGGCCGACCGCGCGGGGCGGAGCGGGGTGCGGGGAGGTTGTTTACGTCTTATGCGCGCGAGCCGGCGCCAGCGAGGCGCGTCGAATATAATGTTATAAAGAAGGTACATAATACGTAAATAAATATACTTGCAACTAAATAAATATCATATGGTCAAATGCCTAATTGTAAAGAATAATAAACATATATTTTTTTATAGTCATGTACTACGTGACAACCGTGGAAATCGGTTCGTGCGTCCTGGAGTTATAGCGTCAGGAAAGAAAACCCGACTTGATTTTGTATTATAGATAAGTGCTTTTTCCCAGCGCAAAATATAGTTTGATTCATGTACGATTGGCAACATCGGACTAAAAGTAGTAATTATGACCCAGTTGTTTGTATAAATGTGAGTCACTGTGTTGTAGAGTGTCAAGAAAGGCTCGGCTCGCTGGAATGAGATCGCAAATCAGATCTCCACAGATTCCTGAACCTTAAGCTGACTTACTATACGTACATAAATCCACACATAGGTACATCTACCATTTATTTTGTTTTTACCTGCAACGCTTATAAAAATAATAACTCTTTATTTCAGACACTATAATCCTATCAAAACAAATAAAAAAATAGTAAAAAAAAATAAGTGTAAAACGGCAGGTGCTACTAGTTAGGCATGTTACTGTTGTGTGTGTGTGTTTGTGTGCGCGTTTGTTTATCTGTGTCTTTGAAACCTGGGAACTAGTGAACCGTTTTTTGATTTGAGTTTCTTTAGCCGGGAATTCGAAAAGAAATTCAAAATCAGTCTAAGATTTCATTTATTTTATCATTTTCTTAGGGTTCCTTTCGATTATTTTTTACCGTTTACGATTTTTAGTGAATAACTTGTAAAATCAATATATTATTGCCCTTAACTTCACCTTGATAACAATATTCTAAAATTATCAAAAGGTTAAACAAAGTTCAGGTGCGTAATGAAAATGTTTACTTCGATATCTTCGGATGTTTAACGCTATAATATTATTAGAATAGTAACATAGATTTAGATATAATTTTATTCCGATTTTAGTATTTATTGTTAGAGCGGATACAGATATACATCATCTGTGAAAATTTCAGCTATCTGAGTGTCATGGTTCATGAAATATACGCTGCTGTCAGACAAAAAAACATCACAACAATGTCTTAAAGATAGAGGGACCTGTTACAGAACAGAAACCCTATTTTTTATTTTTATTTTATTCTAAATATGTCAGCGGTTGACCACAATTTTATAGAATTAATGTATTTTGTATAAAATATTGTCTTTTACCTCATTGCAATTATAAACAAACTATGTGCAATTCATTTGTGTTAATAATAATAAAAAAATCACTATTCCAAAACTCAGAGATACACGAAAATACAAAAGAAAAACTATTATTAGGTACATAATAATGTTCAATATCAGAGTGACTCAATAGCCAAAGCTAGGAAGTTTTAATATTTCCTTTCAAAAATATATGATATCGGGAGCCAAACAAAATCCGCCTACTTCTCCTTTCACGAAAAGCAATAAACGAATGTCTTGATAAATATTCCATTATTACACACTACGCGTACAGGGTTATAGCGCACCGGCACGGCCGCTCGCTCGCCTAAACCATGTCAATAAAAAAATAAATAAGAAATATAAATAAATATCATGTAGAGGACTCAAAGTCAAAGTCAAACATTTATTGCATAATTAAATGTTATGTAACAATATCTATATAACACTTAACATACCTCCTCAGGGTGTAGCGATGTAGGTTTTAGCAGGTCCGATTTTTCGTCAATTTTTACACTATCTATAAAAAAAATAAGTGTTGATGACTGAGTCGAGAGTGCAGCTGCCTCACTTCGCGATAGCTGGGACCTTCAATTTAACGAATCATCTGACCCTCGGTAGCGCTAATGATAATTCTACTTATGTATCGTCGCGGGACAGAACATTGGGAGAAATTGTCAAAATAATTTGAAATTTCGCATTAAAGAGACCACGTCCTGGCCCTGGGTCCGCCGGCCGGCAGGTTTATTGGTATCACAATTTTACACGTAGTTTAGTTTCTTCACGGGGTTTTGGTTAAATTCAACTATTTATCACATTGTACGTATGATTATAGATTTGGAGTAGATTTTTTACGATTTTAGTTTGATTTTCACGTTACTTCGGCGGTGTTGGTGCAGAGCTGCTGCTGCACATCCCGGTGGCTTCACCACATTGCCGCGATGACAAATCGCTAGATGGCGGGCGTGTGTCACATAACGAAGAGCTCCGATTGGATTAGCACGCCCCACATACATGATGTTGGCTATCATGGCTCTTAGCCGCGAAATTCAAATATGACTTTACGTTGGGACGATACAACTTATTAAATGACATTCTTGGGATAATCGTCTATCCATAGACTGTCCGTATCGATCGTTGCTTAACTTCGATGATCACGTCAAATCACCGTACTTAGCCGAGCTAAAAGCGCTACATTGGAACGTGAAGTAACAAACAAACACACACCCACATCCAAACTTTCGTCCTTTTTTTATTCTTGGGATAAGATATTTGTATGTTTACCGCCGATTACAGATTTTTCTAAATTTTCACCTTAAAATTTCCATGTTAATATATTTTTTTTACTCGTATGCAGAGTAACCGTGTAGAGTAGTAGTGTATGCGGGGTGTATCCGGAAAGTCCCGAGCCTCGCCGCGGGGCAGGACTCTGTTTGTTACTCGACATTACATCCCGTCCGCTGGGATGTTCGAGTATGGCGCGGGGGCTACTCTTGTGTAAGCACTTTACATCGCTCTGCGTATTCACATTTAAGACATAATTACGATGTGTAGACGGTATACGACACGATAACTGCTCAGTCTGGCGTGCGGCCACCTTATGTCCTGCAGATCAGGGGTTAGATTCTCGCCAATGAGCTCGAGCTTTCGATTCTACATCGTGAGGGATTCAAAGCATGGTGGTAGTGAATTCACTGCTCGCCTGATTAGCAACTTCGAAAGTCTTCTTCATCAGAACTACATACATACATAATATGTACACGTATGTAGTATGTAATATACTCCGAAAATTCTGTCAAAGTCGGTTTACTATTTTTAAATTGCAGTTGGTTTTGTAACCCCTACATAAGGCAGGATTCATTTAAACCATAAGGTTTAAACTAAATGAATACTTTACTTTAGTTTATATATTTATTTATTTCCATAGCTCGGCATGTACATAAGCTATTGATGTAATTTAATTTAACAGTAACATTTATGGTCAATATAGACTTCCAAAAAACATTGTCTCCACATTACGCTAAACCAAGCTTTGAGGTAAAGACTGTAATGTTATAACCTCCCAATCAAACAGCAATAAACACACGCAGCCTTACCCAAATCACCACCAAAATTAATATCAACTCCCTAATTATCAATTGATGAATTCCCCGCGGGCGACGACTCCCGAACACGACTTTTTGCTTATCCTCGCTCCTATTAATTACGTAATTCCGGCAGAGGTCGCAACACTCGCTTGCTGATTTATACCCCCCATTTAGAGACCTTAAACGCGCCTGGAAGGGCCCCCGAAGTCCCCTAAAGACCTTCCCGGATTATTGAAACGGTGGATTAAGGTGGCCCGTGAGATTCACTTTGATTTATTCACTTTAATATCGTGTATAAGTGCCTTAAATGGAGGATTATGTAAGTAGGGATCAAGCTCCGGTTATGAATGCTCGGCCGATGTCATTTAAAATAACTTTTTTTAATTTGGTTATATTTTGATGTTTTTTCACTAAAGAACTGGACACTACACCAGCAGAATACCTAACCACGCAAATCAGCAGACAATCTGGCCGAAGGTAGGGTATGCCTAGTCTAGATTTACTGGCTTCCAGTTCAGTATAATTAGCGCTCGAGATCCAAATGATATTAATGTCGCTCGGTTTGGTTTATAATTGTTTTGTTACCAATCAGACATATGAATATGAAAAAACTGGTTAAATTTTTTTATAAGCTGTAAATGTATATAACCAGTTTTAATTCATAAGTCTAATTGGTAAAAAATAAGTATAAATATTCTTAGGTTCTTAAGACGGCTTTTATGCGATTTCTTCGATATTTTTTACTGTTTATGATTTATAGCGAAAAAAAACGAAAAATGATATTTTCCCCTTTTTTTTTACTCCGAATAGGTCAGCGCTTGACCACAATTCACCTGATGGTAAGTGAACAATTCGCCCTTGATTTTGCAATAACCATATCTTACTTGTTTTTACAGCTAATTATTATTTATCTTGACTGGTTAGAATGTATACTTTCAATTAATTTGAAGCTAATTGGTTCAGACATTAGATAGAGATTACACACACACAGAACTATCGTCTTTACAACATGAGTGGGGAGTTAGTAACTGTACAGATTTGCCGTAATAATATAAAGGTGTGTAAAATGGGAGGAATGGCCGCGGTAGTCAGGTAAGGGTTTAATCAATGCCAGTCTCCAGCGACCTGGGAGAGGAATTTAATCTTCTCTGTCTGGATTGCGGCTAGAAGCATCTTTACTTGCGAGCGTTTGGTTTCACAAATACCTGTGCTGGGCTCTGACCGTTCGGTTTAAAGAAATAGCCACAACGACTGGGTCTCAAATTAATTACAAACATTTATAGAATTTTTAGTCGTCCATCGGCTAGATGGTTCGACGACAATTTCAGTCGTAGCTCGATTGTGGACACAATTATTGGCACAGGAGCGAGTGGTTGCCATTAGAAGTAAGAAGGTGGATATATTATATCATCATATAATATATGCTATATGTGCTATAACATATGCATCGCTATTAAATATCATCATTGAATTCACGTAAAAATCTAGTTTTCATTTTTATGACGAATGGCGTACACGATTTATTTTTATGACGACTTGCTTAGCAGTGATTGATAAATTGCTGGATTTGAAGATGATGTTTTTTATATTTAATGACTCCTTACTACTCCTCCATTTGACATAAAAAGTATATCACACTATCATAAATAGGTATGACGTCACTTCTACGAAATCAGATATAAATTTTATGGTACCTTTTGTTTGTTTTTGGTACCTTTTTGTTTTGGAACTTAAATAAAAAAAAATACTTAAACGAACGAGGTGTCTTCATATTTGGTAATGTTGATTTTGTAAATACAATAGGTATAAATATTTTGATCTACATATATTGTCAGAACAGCTGAACCACATGCATAGTGCAGTTTGCGGTCATACGTGATAAGAAGTATTCTATGAAATAATAAAAGTATCCTGTAGTTTTAATTTTTTTTCCTCTACTTGACAGTGACAAAACTCATTTGACGAAACTTAGTACAAATGTAGCTTAATCCTTAGACTAGATAAATCTTAATAATTAAGTATACATATAATCTATATGAGTTACACGCAGGCTATAGTAAGTAATAAACTACAAGCTCCGCTATAAATAATAGAAATAAGAAAGAGTATGGGTCCCAAACGTCCCCCCTTAGCAAGTCCAGGGTCAGTTTTATCGGAAGCCGATATCAGGCGAGCTATCCGCGCCATAAATTAGATCAACTGGAAGATAGTTAGCCGAGCGAAAATCAAATCAGCTCGTATGCTGCAATGTGGACGGTGAAACGGGCAAGCGAGACTTTGATAACACATTGAAGGTTTCTGTACATAAAGTTATGATAAAACTTTAAAAGTCTCTCTGAATCTCTGTTTTCTGAGATGTGGTAACGGGGGCTATTCAAAAACTAGAGTAGGTAGGTTTCTTCTATAGGCAAGCTTGTTAAATAGACTACAGTAGAGTTTAAGACTAGTTAAACTCTAGTCAAACATGAGCTTATAAAGCCTACCTAGATAAATATAAAATAACTGATTAGTTTGTATTTTAATAAACAAAAATAAATTATGTCGTAAAAAACGTTACATTTTAACAGCGTCTATATTTAAATACTATTAAAAACTAGTTGGAAATTTTATATGAACTAAAATATAACTTGTTGTTTGCTTTTTGAACAGAAAGCTATAAGAGGCATTATTTGTTCAAAACAAATTCATTACCATATATACTAACTATGAAGTTGTATTTTTTTTTTAAATAGTAAAATGTATAATTAATAAAACCATTATGGATAAATTCATACCTACTCAGATAATTTTATAAATTCTACTTTTACAAAGCTGCATAAAAATAATGACTTGCATAACACCGAAATCTGGTTCCTTCCTACTACATTAAAGTAGTTTACAAAAAAGGAGATTTAAATCTGTCGCCAAGAACCCTAAATTATAGCAAAAGCAAGAGAATAAAGAGCAAAGGAATTTCGCAGCAATGTCTGCTTGTAATGCTCTTTCCTTCGTTTCGTGTTTTATTCTGCTGAAAGTTATTGCTTTACCAACTTTCCGAATATTTTGGGTGAAATGAAGAACGGAGACTATTCGGATTTATGTTCCGGGAAACCACGTTACACTCATGTTGGAATACTTTTGTAGGAGATTAGTCATTTTGTTTTCATTTAGCTTAGAATATAGAATATATATTACAAATGGGTTTTATTCAAGTTAATATGTTGTTAATAATGTAACCTAATTCCTTTATGTCAATAAAATCATGGTGTTTATTTAACACCTTAACCCACAGATCAAAAATTACTAGTTAAAATATTTATATTATATTATGTTACACTAGGAATCTAAGCTACTCGTATCTCCATGCCAAATTAAACTCAAATAGATTTATTTATTTCATTGAAATGAAATAACACTAGTATATTATGTAAATAAATAAATAAGTACTATGACAAATTTCACACATTGCTGCCTAGCCCCATACAAAACCATTTCTAGTTTGTATCATGGTTGCTAACACAACTGATATACTACATATACAACAACAAATACTTTTTATCGATACATATCATAAACACCCAGATCGACAGCCAATAAATTTAGTTCATCACAAAGAAGTTGGCCGTGCCCGGAATCAAACCCTAGAATCTCTGGTTGAGTATTCCTGGATGACCGCATCGGCATTGCCGTCACAGGTGTTAATGCTGCCAGTATATTAAATGATAAAAAATAATACAAATTTCTTATTTACTTGTCTTTTGGAGTTACCTAAATATATTCAAACTGTTTTTTCTACTAATTGGAATTGGAATAGGAATCATTTTCATTAATAATGGTTTGATGTTAAAAATCAAAGTTAGAATTCTGCCGAAATGGCAATTAAATGAATCCTTGGCGTAAGGTGGAGGCCTGTCGGCGGCCCGTCAAAGGGCTCATCAGAAACTGTATAACTCGCGATGTCCAAGTTTAATTACCTCCGTATTCATCATCACGCCTCCTTTAAGCCCTGGCCCTGTTTCAGCTTGGCCTCCCTCGCAACCTAACTAAAGAACCTCTTTCCTACGAACCAACTTTTAATTAACTTGTAAAAAGATAATTTGTTCTATTTTCTTTAGAAATTATCGCCTTAAATGAGAATTTTCCGTCGGCTCTAATAATTCTGAGTAAAGTTTTGATGGCGCGCTGAAATATGAATTAAATATAATCGTTTCGAATTAATCTTCAGTTGGTAAGTTCATATTTTGGAACTACAATTTTGATTTATAGAGTGTGATTCTTTTTGAGTTTTTATCTTCTAAGTAACTTATTCTTTTTTAAGTCTGTAAAGAAAGAACAGTAGTTAGCAACAGACTCGTTGTAATAAAAAAAACATTTGAACTTTCGTTTCCTCTCTCTCTCGTTAGTAATTCAAGTGACAGGACAGAAACCTTCAAATGCTGTCTTTGTTAGCTTGTTTGGTTATTTTATTCAGTGTAACATATTACACTTGTTGTCAAACACAATAAAACCTAAATAACATCTAAATATTAACGTGTGCTGTCAGTAATTATATTTGTCTTTCTTTTCAAGCACGTTTAGCCTCAGCAGAGAACAGCTAAGGCTTCTTTTTGTAGTCAATTCAAAGCTTTCTATTGAATTGTAAGTCTTGTAAAATTTGATCATTTTATATCATTCTATTACTAATATATTTATGTAGTATGTATGTCTGTATGTCTATTTCTAAGAGCCGAGGCAATAGTATGAATATGAAATCGAAAATCAATCAAAGATTTATTTTTAAGATTTATTTTTTAAATATTGGTTGATTTTCGACAATCATCATATATTATATTATGTTATGTAATATTACTATAAAATTACTATAAAATAATCTAAGTTGTAATGAGAAACAAAATATAGCCTATGTTACTCAGGGATAATATAGCTTCTCAACGGTGAAAAATCGGTCCAGTAGTTTCGGAGCCTAATCATAGAAATCATAAAACTTTATTAACCTTATAACATTGCGTTATACTAAGCACGTCAAATTTACATATTACATATATTCATCAACAATCAATTAATGAATTAGTCAATATCTTAATATTATAATTAGTCATACAATGTCATAATAATATAATTATTCGTACAATGTCACAATTATAAAATAGAAAATAACAACACATTTACATATAATATTAATTCATGTCACTTTACAGTCCGTTTGCGTCAATTGCGTCAAACAAACGAATAAACAAATAATAAAATTTTCCTCTTTATAATATTGGTAAAACACAGCCATATCTGTATCACTAACGGTTTACAGTCATGTAGTTGGATCTGCCTTTGTCACTGCATGTTGCCATGCATATAAGATATTCAATTAATAGTTGCAACTGTATCGGGGCATTTGAAAGCCACAGTGCAGATTTAAGTGCAGATTCCGCCGCGCTCCGCCCCCGCGAGTGCAATGTGCATCTGAATGCGGTTTGTTATCTACTTCTGCATACTCAGCACTCTGCCTTTGTACGTCTACCTGTGTGCTGAAACTGAGTAGACAAGTACATCGAGGTTTGTCGGATTTGCTATGAATATAACTATTTATATTAACTGTTACGTTTTGCTATACAAAGAGGCAACTCGGTTGGAATTTTGGGTACTCTTCCCACTGGCACTGGTTTTTTAGATTAGATATAGATACTGCAGCGCCTGTAGCTACGGCTAGCTAAGGTAATCAGACGCGATCATCAAAGCTAAGCAACCGTCGATGTGGACGGTGTTTGGATGGGTGACCGTGCACAATACTGTCGTTTTAAAAGTGACATTTCCATCAGTACAGTCATTTTCACCATGGGTCGGATGTCACGTTATATTGGCTGTAAGTCTTAGTACTAGCAGCCGTTAAGCCAGTTAGAGGCCTTTAGGCGGTTTGTAAAACTCTCGTTATCTTTCAAGTGTTTGTTCTAAATCACAAATGAAAGGCTAATGCAAAACCACATACAAGTATTAAATATATGGAAGATCATCTAAACTTCTTGTTTTTTCTATCAATGTGTTGACACAAAACATTTAATGAGTAGATTGCCATACTGAAGTGGAGATTAAGACACTTTGCTCCTCGGAAAGTCTTCAGATAGACTAGGGCAGTCACCGGGTGGTATCAAACGAGTAGACCGCTAGCCTGATGGACATATGTCGTAAAGTGCACTGAAGACTGGCTGAAGACCGCAATATAAAGAAAAGACCTCGTATTACTAAATAGATGTGTATCTTTACGCAATAAAGTTCTGGACGACTAAATCAATATTTATTATTTTATAACATTCGACTAACTGTCACAACTATTTGATACGGTTCAGTCCCGAACTTTCTAGACTTCTAGATCTATCTCTAATCAAATGTATATAATATTAAGTTAGGTCCGTCAAAGTTGTCACTTTGTTGACTTGACAACTAATATTGAGCAGCGACCTTTCTAAAGTATGGTAATTAAAACATCGTCGTAAAGTTTGTGGAGATAACAAAAATGGGGGAAGGTGAAACTGTGCACAGCGGGTCAGAGTTAGGTTTTTAAATGTACGGAGGACAAGAATAGAGTTGTGGCGTCTCTGTCGCACTTCATCGCCCGCTACCAATCAGAGCGCTTGTCCTGAATCGCGCAAACGGTATTTACAACGCGCGTACGACTGGTCCAAGCTACAATGCATGACCTATGGACGGCCGTCTCCGGACACAACATCTGTTCGGGGGATATCCCTTTGCTAGATGGAGGAAGACCGTCGTCGCTCCATAGTCTTTTTCTTCGTATGAGCTAAGTGGTCAAGCTCTGGTGTCGAGAGTTTTCAAGCAGCATCTGCGTTGGCATGACGACGACTGCTTGTTCTATGATAAACAGTTACCTACTACAGGGACCTACAATTTAACGTGTCATCCGACCCACGGTAGTGCCCAGATGAAAATGACAATTGAAAAACGACAGTCTTGGGCATAGTAACCTATCCCAACACCGTCCGCATCGATTGTTGCTAAACTTCGATGGTCGATGATAGAATGGAATAAAAAAATGTTTTTATTATATCTATTAAATTGAAATTTCAAATGAAATTCATATTTATATGTCATTTCTTAATTAATGCTGAAAAATAATTAATCATATTCTTTTGCTTAACAAATTTTCTTGCTAATAAGCTCTAAGCTTAGTTTTTAGTAAGCAAAATTAACTTTAAAATGAACAGACTGTCATCAATTGATTATTCTACTTAATTCGGCGAAATAAATAATTATTTTTCTTTGAAGTGTATTAATTTTAGTAGCTTTAGATTATGCCAATAGCATAACGTGCTAATAATTATAGCATTAGTAAGGGCCATTTCATAAATGGCCCTTATTTTCATTTATGAAATGACTCTTAATAATGTAAATATTAACCATATCATAAATAACATGTGATGGAAAGCTTCGATCAGCAATATTCTAGATATAAGTGATGTGTCTAAAAACGGCAAAGAAAATAAGACCACAAGTAAGAGTGTGGTCTTATTTGAGTTTGAGGAATTTAAGCGTTGTTAGTACTCGTAAAGCGATACCGTTGAATTTTCTAACGCTCACTGCGTATGGTCATTTCACAAATTATAAAATTTTACGAGCACTAGCTAGCTGTTATTGCGGAACAAGGAAGCTTATATTTATAACAAAGCACTATACGTAGTAGTAGTAAGATTGATTTGAATTGAAATATTGTTTGTGACGTGGTCATACTTTGTATTTCTGTATATCACACACACACACACGGCTGGTTAGCCCCATACTGAACCATTTCTAGTTCGTATTATGGTTGCTTACACAACTGATATACTACATATACATACATATTTTATATAGATACATATTTAGCACCAAGACCGACAGCCAACAAATTTAGCACAAAGATGTTGGCCGTGCCGGGAATCGAACCCGGAACCTTCTGATTGGCAGTCCGGCATGGTAACCATTACGCCAACGAGATCGTCGTATATTGTAATAGATACAATAGTATAGTAAACTCATGCCATTTTTTATGCTGTGTTTGTTGCAACACTGAATCCAGATTCACAAGTATACCAGTATACTTGTATATTTGATCGAAGGACGGAAAGCTATGAGGGCAATAAATATGTTCGAATCTATATATCCTCCTATCTCAGCAGGTCTGTGGTTATGATCCAGAGGAAGGTAATCCCAATATAATCCGGGTCCGACCACACTCCCCACTCCGTCCAGTCTCGCAGGACTAATTAATTTTACTACCACTATACAGGCTTAATAATAACGTTATATTTATTTTTATTTATATCAATACTAGCTGACCCGGCAAACGTTGTTTTGCCTTAATAATTATTTCTAAATATACAGTAGCCTATTGACCTACTGAATACGCATATAAAATTTGGAAAAAAATCGGTCAAAGCATTTCGGAGGAGTACGGTAACAAACACTGTGACACGGAAATTTTATATATAAGAAGTTAATAAAGGGGAAAAGTTAGATTTTTTGTTTGTTTGTTTTATAGACATTTATTCATTCATTGTTTGTTTGTTTGACGCAAATAGGCTTCAAAACTACTGGACCGATTTGAATAATATACGCGTATGTATATGCTATATTTTGTTTCTCTTTGCGACTTGGATTATTTTAAAGCCCGTGCGAAACCAAGTCGTTCTGCTAATACACACCAGTGTTAAATTGTAGTTTCTTACCAACGAGGTTTCTTACAGTTTTGCAACTGTCAAAAAAGGAGCCAGCACTAATTTCGAAAATCGATTTGGCTTCGGCTGCCCCCTGGCGGTGAAATTGGGAATTGATTATCTCGCAATATTTTAGAGTAATAATATTTTTTTAGCATTTATTAACTACTAGATGTGCCTCGCGGTGTTACCGCAAACTAAGTTAATCTGGGATAAAAAGTAAAAAACTTATGTTGATTAAATTAATCATAGATCTAGCCTATCTTCAAACCAAATTTCGTCAAATCAGTTCAGTTCTTTGAGCCTGAAGAACTGAGAAACTATGAAACTTGTTCCGGTTATTTCCGGTTATTTGAAAAGCCAGTACATCCAGACTAGGCATCCCTGTCTTTGGCCAAAGTGGCTGCTGACTCGTGCTACGCGCCTTGCTGATCATATGCCTAAAATAATCAATTTAAAAAATTACAAATTTACAAAACTGATTATTAAGAATTATAGGTATGTCGATGATGATGACGAAGCGAACAACGAAGTAAAAATAATTATAATGCTAACTGATGAATAATAGTCCTGTATATATGACTAGGTTCCAATCTACCGGAGACACGGCGTGGACTGAATGGTAATTACTAACATAGTAAAAACAGATAGTATTTTTTCATAACTTTAATTACCGCGTAAGTTAGTAGTTTTTTTTGGTAATACGTCACTTGTTCAAACATTGATATGTTTGGACAAATAATATACTTGATACTTACATTAATTATATTTTGCAGAAAGAGAATTGATTTAGGACATACAGTTGTAATTGTTGATAACGTCCGCGTTTCATAAAAAAGGACACAAAAGTGAGCATACTGGACAGAAGGCATTTCATAGTTGTAATTAATTAAAATAAACATATTTTTATTGCCTGTACCAATAGCTAACGCTTAAGGCTAGTCCAAAAATAAAACAATTGATCAAATACTGTCTTTACAACTCTTCTAAGAAGCTCTTTGTCTCGAAGGTGACTTTGCACTTGAATGATATAATGATAAGAGAAGACAGCAAAATGTTTTCATTGTAAACTTTATTCTCTTTATTCCGCGAGACGCCGATCTGGTGTAATCATACTTAGTGAAACTAAACCGGCCGTTTCATCCAAACTAAACAATGAATCTTTGTCTCCGCTTGTATTATTCAAATTCATGGCGTCTGTTTCTTTTACAGCGAATAAACTTTTACTATTAAACGTTACATTCGAGTCTTCAGCTTTATGTGCCTCTCTCACTCCTGACACTTTTTTAAAACTTTTTTTCTTATTCATTTTACAGTTTACAGCTTTTCATGTTCCCGACATTTCTTTGTTTACAGCTCAGTGTCGTGTTTCAAATCTTTTGTGGCTCGTTAGAAATGCTTTATTTACAATCTCGCAGATGTATCGCTACTTTTATCAAAGAGGAAAATAATGTAGCACAAGTCTTTGATAAAATGTTTGGGGCGTTTTACAAAAACAATAAAACACAGAGAGGCCGATATAAAACGATCACAGCGAGAACATTCGAGAAGTTAACTTCAAAGGCAGAGAAATATGTAAATGTGTAAGTCGTTGGAAGTAAATGGATTTACTAATATATAGCGAACAACACAATAGTAAGTCATAATCAGTACAGGGCTCACGGACTCTCACAATACACAAAGAGCTTCATGAAAGAAATCCGACGCAAAAAATATTCGAGAAATTTCATAAAAGCAACGAATAAAGGGTTCAGTGCGGATTAAGAAACTAAATAAGATAAGAAAATCTTGTTTTTATGATGAAATATAAAAGTTAGGAAGCTACTCTCTTTGTATGTTAACGTTATAGAGATCTCCCTTAATACTTTGACAGAGATATTTTTGTATGCTGAAGAAAAACACAAAATTTAACTGGAATAATGATATTTGCGCAAAAAATGTAACATAATAGCGGGGAATAAATGGAAACAATAACATATGTGTTTGCCATTACAAGATATTTTCCAAGAAACACGCGCCATATTTCACGTCTCAACAGCAAATATAATATGTACCCGCACGCATACAATTTGCGACGAGGAGCATAATACCTGAACATGTAAACAAATTTCATCAAAGATTATGCCGCGCCTCCCGAAAACAAATATATTCGCAGAAAGAAAAGTGTAAGCATAAAAGGGGAGGGAATCGACCGAGAAACTGACTTATGACAAACATGTAGTTGCCGCGCCAAGGAGATTACGGTGAATTTTATTACTCGACTTTTTCGCTTAGAAAACGACCCGTAAAAAGCTTTCGGGTGGTCACAGATTCCCAATAAAATAAGGAAGATTCTCAGTGAATTCTCGAACGTTTCCCGAGCCGAGGTGTCGGGTTCGACACGACGCGGCGGCCATAGAATAACAATAGGAGTGAGGCCGCCCCGCCGTTCGGCGCAGGCATCGCCCCGGGAGACGCGCTGGGACCGCCACTATTCGTGCTCGATGCGAGAGCCGTGTAAACAATGAATTCAATTACTCGGACAGTTTGTTTTACCAGCAGTTCTTTCTGATTAGAGATCCAACGCTTAATGACAGATCATTTGCCAAGCCCACTTCACTATTATTTCCGAATCCATTTCCAATTATGCAGGCTTTATAAAGATCTTTTAATTTTAGAAGCGGTAAGTATTATGCAATTTAAAATCAAAATGAATAGAACAGAATAAATGATGAAAAGAATATCATAACAGAGCAATCTGAAATCTCTGGAATCCATTAAGGGTCGCCAAAGCATCTGGCTTATCATTATCACCTTAAACGATTCCCGCGGAGCATTCACGCGAAAAAATAACGGAGACATTTTGAATTCGAGCAGCCATAGTCGTTCGCGCAATATTTCACAGTGGCGGCATTTCTTTGACGGTTTACAAGGGAGCCGCGCGAGCCACAATACCTTGAATTACACAAAGAATGTACTGCTTTGACTTGGAAAAGTTTTTATTAGTAGCCTCGGGGCGGGGGCCGGGGGCCGGTACACCCGCGGGAATACGATAGTAACGGCACTTACTATCGGTGTGCCGTGAGCCGACTCTACAAGTGCTTTGTTTTAGGGTCCCTCCGTTTATGTGATAGTTATTTACACCACTGCCGCTAAAAGTCGGTGGTATCATTCAATGAAAGGCTCCCAACAATTCAAAGTAAACCTAGCCTCATCAGGAATATGTTATTTTTGAAGAAATGGCACTGGCCTCAGCTAATCTAGGATTATTTAAACTATACTGTGTTGGTGATGTGTTAATCTAAGGTGTGACTTACACTATATTTTTTTCATCGCTTACCATCAGGTGAATTCTCATCTAGCGCAAACCCATCATAGTATAAAAAAAAGTTCAGCTGTTCAATGAGCTAAGAGAAATAGTTACAAACATACATAATTCCAACTTTTATTTTTATTTATGTTTGTTGAAGTGTAGGGAAAAAAGAAGAGGAGTGAGAAGAACTGGCCAGAAGATGCTACAGGAATGAAGTATAAACTGAAGCTTATTGTCTCTCTTAAATATTGATTGACTGGCTGTTGGCCGCGGCTCCCCCCGCGTGTAGGTCGCTACACGCGGGCGGTGCCGCGGGCAACAGCTAGTACTTTATATAGATAAATTTAACACACAGACTGACAGCCAACAAATTTAACAAAAACGTAGGCCGTCCCAGGAATCGAACCCGGAACCGACTGATCCACTGATTCTTCTATTTTCTTACCAATGCAGATTGTTCCAGTTTGCTCGCTCGCAAGGTTTGTACTCGCAATGTTTTTCCTTTCTTCTTGAGAGTATTTGCTTTCATTTGCGGGAATTTTACGGTGTCTTTGTTGACTTTGCGCTCGAGTTAACCGTTTTGTTTTTGAAAATAACTCGTTTGTTGTTTTAATTTGCTTCCGCTTTGTCTCGTTTGTGTGATTGTTGTTTTATACAAAATAATATTGAATCATGATAATTGGTAGTTGTTTGTTAGCGTGTGTTTAAAATAGCGACTTTGTTTTTATGATTGAAAGAATAATTGTGAATTTATCGATGGGTAGTAATGAAAACCCACTCGTGGATTATAAATCATCAACGGTATTAAAAATACTATACTGCTTAACGAGCACTAAGAATGTTTATACATATTTTGTTACCAATCAGACTTGTAAATTAGAAGAAAAACTGTTTCTTTTTTCGTATTGCTAAGTTTGATTTGTATAAAAATAAGAATCTTTGGGATTCTTTAGTCGTTTTTCAAGTTTTTTTTTTTTACTATTTTTTATTTAAAACTAAAAAACCTAATTCAAGATTTTCAACTTAATTCAAGGTCTTGTCAGCGCTTTAACCAAAGCTACGCATCAGTAATAAGTAGCCTCCGAAACTTTGCTTCAGAACATGATTATTTTTACTGAATATTACATATTTCATAAATTCAGTTTATTTTTCCGAAGTATTAATAAACATATTTTGTAAGTTATATTTTTGCATAAGTTGATATTTTTGTTTACAATTCACTTAATTGAGTCATGTTATTTTTTAACGTGTATTATTTTTTCTGTTATATTTTAGCGTAGTTGTCTAAGATTTTACAGATGACTTAACATTATAGGTTTGCCGCATACTTTATTATTATTCCTCTAATATATAATACTAGATTCACTTTTAATGAAAAAATGTGTTCATCAATCATCGAAAGAATAAAGTATGGATAAAAAGATTGAATAATTATTATGTACAGAAAACCCCACACCCTAATGTATGTATGGTCAATCCCATAGACCTCATTATCGCATCACGAACCTCCTTGCAAACGCAAAAAGCAAACACAAACCTTTCTAGTAATATCACCTGTCTCTCTCTGTCGGCCGGTGTCCCGAGATCTCATTTTTCTTACAAAAAATTACTTTCCTCAAAGATGAAGTATTTCTGTGAAAATTAACGGCTTTAATAAATATTTTAATAAGCTGATGCCACGACCATGTCGGGGGGGAGCGGGGAGGGGTAAGCCCCCTCTTACCTGAGGATTAGCTTCTTTAAAAATGAATACATTAATCTCACTTGTTGTGTTACTTCTCTTTTAATTAGGCTGAAATAAATTAAGCTACTTACCTTTTTATTGGGAGGGAAAATGGTCAGGTTTTTTTTCTGTGGTATTTTTAACTTAGCAATTCATTTAACTATAAGCGCTTAAATCTCTTAACTTTATCTGTTTTTCCCTTCGCATACGTCTGATTTTATTTCATTGTCAATTCAGTATGAAAACGAAGCTTTCCAAATAAATACATAAATGCTAGTAAAATAATGAATATCAAGATATATAACCAAGACTTGTAATAACTCTGAGGGAGAGGCCATTAGTGTTGAAACACAGTCTACGACTAAATCAACACCAATGATTTCATTTTAATAGTGTATTTGTTTTGTATGTCAATAAAGGATATTTATTTATTTATTGAAGACAAAATATGTATCGATTTAAAGTATCTTTGTATGTATATGTATGTAGTGTATTAATTGTATTAGCAACCATTACCAATATTTATTTTTATTTGCCATTGTATTTCATCCATCTTATAAGTAAGTATATTAACCGCTAAATCCAATCAGTTGTTTAAATGTAAAAGCCTTACACCTAATTAATAAAAGCGATGTTAATCCAATAACTAATCATTTAGTTGAAAGAGTAAATATCTGGCGAGAGCGATGAGGAGACCGTATCGAAGCGTCAGCCGCGATGGAAGACGCGAGGGGAGTTATTCGAAAACTTCCGAAACCCAATAAATTCAAATTGCGTCAGTTTTGAGCCGTCCCAGGAAATAAACCGGCGAGTTTAAACAGGTTTATAGCAATAAACGAAACTTTGAAACTGAAAATTAACGTTAAATTTGTGTAAAATACAAAATTACTCATTTGAAAGGTCAGAGTCGGTTGAGTGTTGTCGGCTGCCGACACCAGGGCGGCGCTGCGAGCGGCTTCACTGGCCTGATGGATCAGCTTTATAATTAAGGTTTTATAAAATTAATTGGGATCATAGTTTATCGACAAAATTAATTAATAATAACAATTAAAAATTAATTTCCACATCCCACGTTCGCGTTTCGTTCGCTGTCTTATAAGTCTAAGATTTATCTTTTAATCATTAGTTATTTTCTAATGTATAGGTTATTATAAAATTGTTTTAAAAAACAAACAACCGACTTCAAAAACACAACTAAAAAGGGAAAAATAATTTTAAGCCTAAATCAAATCAAGACTATATAAATAGAATAATAAAATAAAATAAAATAAAATAAAATAAAAAGCCTTTATTTGCCATATTAAAACATTATATCTTAACAATTTAATGATACATAATGACTGTTGTCAGGCCACCCATATGCGGGTGAAGGCCTCCTCCTCGCGTAGCTTCCATGTTAGCCGGTGCTGTGCCGCTCGAGTCCAGGTCGCGCCGGCAGCCTGCACGATGTCGTCGCACCATCTGGTGCGGGGCCGGCCTCTGCCGCGCGCTGCGTCTCGGGGGTGCCAGTGGAGGATACGCTCACTCCACCGGCCGTCAGCGGCTCGGGCGACGTGACCTGCCCATTTCCATTTTAACTTGCAGAGCATCGATGCTGCGTCTAAAACCTTGTTTTTTTTTCGTATTTCTACATTTTTCACTTTGTCCAGAAGTCTTAGACCCAGCATCGATCGCTCTGCAGCTCGCTGAAAAATTCTATTTTTTTGTATTAGCTTCTTGTTTATAGCCCAGGTCTGGCAACCGTAGAGCAGTGATGGTAAAATAGTGTTATCCATTAGACATTTTTTCAAATGTAATGGCAACTTGCTTTTGAACACGTCTTTGTTGGCCCAGTATTTCTTCCAGGCGATGGCGATTCTGCGATCGATTTCTTTGCTGGTAGAGTCTTCAAAAGTTATAAGCTGACCTAGATATATGTATTCGTTGACATATTCAATGTTGAGGCCGTCTAGTGTTATAGGTTTTGGAATTCCGTTTGTCATAGCTTTTGTTTTTGACAGGTTCATATGAAGACCTATTTTTCGGCTCTCTATGTCTAAAGAGTTCAGCATATGTTGCAGATCTTCGTGATTATCAGCGAGAATAACAATGTCGTCGGCGAATCGGAGATGTGACAGTCGCTCTCCATTTATATTCAGCCCATACCTTGACCAGTCAAGCCGTCGAAACATTGACTCTAGAATTGCTGTAAAAAGCTTTGGAGAGATAGGGTCGCCTTGTTTCACACCGCGTTTTATATTAAAAGATGGGCCAATCTTCTCAGTTTTAATTTTTGCCTGAGAGTTGCTATAAATCACTTTTAATATTTTTATGTATTTTCCGTCTATTCCCTGTTCTTTTAGGCTTTCCCAGAGGTACTTGTGGCTTATACTGTCAAATGCCTTCTTGTAGTCTACATATGCTAAATATAGAGTCTTGCAGTATTCAGTACATCGCTCGATACACTGAGTAAGTGTGAATATGTGATCCACTGTTGAGAAGCCCTTGCGAAAACCAGCTTGTTCACGTGGCTGTTGTTCATCCAAAGCTTTGGTTAATCGATATAATATAACCGATGAGAAAAGCTTGTACACCGTAGGCAGCAAGCTTATAGGTCGATAGTTGTCGATTAAATTCGGGTTGCCTTTTTTATAGAGTAGAGTAATGATAGAGCTTTGCCAGTCAACAGGGACATCTTCGTGCTCTATTATTCTGTTAAATAATTTTGTTAACTGGGATGTCAGCGGCTCTAACATTGCTATAATAGTATCCGACGATATACCATCTTCTCCTGGCGATTTATTTTTCTTCAATCTTTTTATTCCTCGTTCTATTTCCGCGTTTAGAAAGGCAGGTACATTTTCAAGCTTTTCTTGCTGTTGTTCTTGAATACTTAGCTCTGCGCTCGAGTACAGGGTTGAATAGAATCTTGTCGCCGTTTTAAGGATCTCATTTCTAGATGTGACTTTTTGATCAGCGGAGTTGTTAATCCCTTGTATCCATTCTTTCGTAAAGTCAAATTTTTTGCGGCTTCGTTTTGTAGAGCTACGTCTTTCCAGTTCACTTTCCATACTCTGCATTTTTAGTTTTAGTCTGTTTGACTTTATTAATTTGACATTTTTTTTGTGAATATGTTTGAGCCTATTCCTTTCTTGTACTGTCCTTTTATTTATTTTCTTTAATTTTTCTCTTTCATCTATAAGGATTTTGATGTCTTCTGTTATGATTTGAGAATTTGTATTCTTGTTTATTTCCGGTAGTTTAGCGATACATTGTTTTATTGCCGATAAGGTTGCTCGGTAAGATTCGTTAATGTTTTCTTGTTCAGCGGTGTTAGTGTGTTGGGCCATCAGATTTTTTAACGATTCTTCCTCGATAGGAGTGTACTCTTTGTTTTTGTGACCATATCTTGAACGGCATTTTTTTATTAATGTTGGCATTATACGACATCCTTATCAATCTGTGATCAGAAGAGAAATTGATTGAGAGCACTTCTGTGTTTGTAACTTTTTGTTTCTGTTTAACTAAAATAAAGTCAACCTCGTTCAGTGTATCGCCAGATGGTGACTTCCAGGTCCATCTTCGTTTTAGAGGTTTCTTGAACAGAGTGTTTGCAATACACAATCTCTGTTCATAGCAAAAGTTCAGGAGTACTTCGCCTCTGTTATTTCTGTCCCCATAACCATATGGGCCACAAATATCAGACTCTTCTTCCAATGGTTTTCCAATTTTAGAATTGAAGTCTCCCATTACAATAGTGTCTCTTCCTGTATCTTTTAGAGCTCTACGTACATCTTGATAGAATTGTAACACTTCTTTTTCGTTTTGTTTATCATTTGTTTTTCCTGTGGGTGCATAAACCTGGATGATATTGATAGTAGTACCATCTTCTAAAGCTAGATCTAATCGAACAACTCTATCGGAATACGTCTTAAAATCTGTTATGTTTTTCTTTAGGTGCATGGCGACTATGAACCCGACTCCGTTTCTTCCTTTTTTATCGCCTTTGTACATTAACAGATATTTATCTTTCTCGATTATCCTGTGACCCGTCACTTTGACCTCAGAGATGCCGATGACGTCATATTTTATGTTTCGAAGTGCGTGCTCTAGTTGTATTATTCTATCGCTACTTTTGAGAGAGCGGATGTTGTATGTACAAATAATAATGTTTTTATGATGTTTATTAGAGTTAAATTGTTGTGCGTTGCGTGGAGGGTTGTGGTCTTGAACTCTCGCGGCGACCACCCGTATTGAGAGTCTAAATCAAATCAAGACTATATAAATAGAATAGGAGAGTTTATTTCATGTACTTATAAAAAACTATTTGCAATTTTTACTAATCCTGTATTCTTGGAGTCGGTGCCAGCAAAGAAAGACAATTGAAAATATTTTTTTTTAACAAACATTAATTTGTTCTTATTAGATGGCACCGACTTCAAGAATACAGGATTACTAAAAATTGCAAATAGTTTTTTATAAGTACATGAAATAAACTCTCCTATTCTATTTATATAGTCTTGATTTGATTTAGGCTTAAAATTATTTTTCCCTTTTTAGTTGTGTTTTTGAAGTCGGTTGTTTGTTTTTTAAAACAATTTTATTTTTACATTTTTAGTGGTTGGTAATGATCGCGATCAATACGCGAGCGAAGCGAGCGCGAAAATTTTCACCGTATTTGTTCCATCCGTTTGAACATAAAGAAGTCCAAAGCAGCACAAATTACATAATGTTTGTTGTGTCAAAACGTACTAGAACCAAGTGCGAGCGAAAAGAGATGAATGCGAGCGAAGCGAGCTATGCGCGAGCGAAGCGAGCGCGAAAATTTTCACCGTATTTGTCCCAACCGTTTGAGCATAAAAAAGTCCAAAGCAGCACAAATTTCATAATGTTTGTTGTGTCAAAACGTACTAGAACCAAGTGCGAGCAAAAAGTGATTGATGCGAGCGAAGCGAGCTATGCGCAAGCGAAGCGAGCGCGAAAATTTTTTACCGTATTTGTTCCAACCGTTTGAGCATAAAGAAGTCCAAAGCAGCACAAATTACATAATGTTTGTTGTGTCAAAACGTACTAGAACCAATTGCGTGCGAAGCGAGCTGGATGCGAGCGAAGCGAGCTATGCGCGAGCGAAGCGAGCGCGAAAATTTTCACCGTATTTGTTCGAACCGTTTGAAGTCCAAAGCAGCACAAATTATATAATATTTGGAGTGTCATAAGCCCAGAACATCCTGGGGGAAACTCGAACGAAGCGGGATAACTCCTAGCAAAGCGAGCGCGTAAATATTTTCCTAATCCGTTCGAGGGTCTTGTCTTATAATATATCAAATTTTACAGTTCCTTCTTCCACTAAGTATGACCCAAGTGGCCAAGCTCTGGCGTCGAGAGTTTTTCAAGCCCCTGATTTAGTTTGACCCCTGCTTGTACTAAGAGTAGTGGTCCAGGCCCAACAAATTAACATGTTATCCGAAGCACAGTAACGCCCAGATGAAAATATCACATTTTTTTATGGAGGTCTTGTGCATGGTTACCCATCCAAAGACTGGCCGCATGGGTCGTTGCTTAGCCTCGATGTTCGCGTCAGATTACTTTTGTTAGCCAGGCTGCTAATTTTATGAGCGAAATCTGTATTGCCGTATGAGCGCGAAGAAGTAAAATAGGTTATCGAGTTATTTGGACTTCCCACGGGAATAGCAATGACTTTTAAGATAAAAAGTAACCTTCGTGTTATACAAGGTCTAGTCTACCCCCTATATCAAATTTTAGCGAAATCAGTGTGTCATGTGTTATTTGGTGCATCCCACGGGAACAATAATTATTTTCGGGATAAAAAGTAGCCTATGTGTAAACACATAGTCTAACCTATCTTCATTCCAAATTTCATCAATGTCAGTACAACCGTTCGAGCGTGAAGAAGTTAAAAAGATTTATATGTTATTTGGTGCATCCCACGGGAATAGTATTTATTTTCGGGATAAAAAGTAGCGTATGTGTTAACACATAGTCTTACCTATTTTCTTCTCAAATTTCATGAATATCAGTACAGCCAAACGAGCGTGAATCTCTCTTCATGCGTAAAAATAACCTAACTTTTTAGGTTTTTCTTCGATTTCCCTAGGAGTCCATCATCAGAACCAGTTTTGGTGACAATGGGACCAATTCAGAACCATACTCTTTCAATTAAAAAAAGAATTTTGAGAATCGATCCACAAATGGCTGAGAAATCGGTGAACATACATAAAAAAAAAAAAATACATACACGTCGAATATATAACCTCCTCCTTTTTGAAGTCGGTTAAAAATAGTTGACTGGGCTTTCAAAAAATACTCGTATAGTATAAAATGATGCACCATTACATTTTTTTTTAAATATGTTAAATATGTGTGCAAAATCTGATATAGTTTTTCTGCGAATTAACAGAAGTCACACACAAAAAGTCTAAGCTTTTACACACCCTCAGAAGATAGTACGTTTGTTTCCGATAACCTTAATATTATATTAAGATAATGTATCCATCGAATTGAAAATCTATCTGCCATACATCTAACTGTGTGATTGGATAGCGCCATTGAGAGCTAGTAAATCCTGACTAGACATATCCCACCTTCGTCTAGAATGAATGAATTTTCTCATAACAGTTATTAAACATAATTTTTTTAATCTAACCTATATTGTCCTACTGTTGGGAAAAGATGTTCCCAAATGATCCCCACGCTTTTCTGACCTGGACCAGTTCCTTCCAGTTGGTGTGGAAGTCCACCAACTCCTTGCGCCATCGAGTTGGCGGCCTGCCTCGTCGTCTTCTGCCCTCTAAAAACTTCCACTCCATGGAAACCTCTGTCCAAACGTCAGGGTGCATCCTGCACACGTGGCCCGCCCACTCCCTTTGATTAACCTCATTAAAATAAAATAAACGATACGCTGTATATTTGGTGTCAAATGTACTAATACCTTTAAGCTTATGATTAATAAATCTTATTATTATTATTACCGAGAAATGCCCAGCATCATTTAATAGTTGCGTACACTTATCAAGACCAGAACAAGGGTTTAAGCCACAAATGTAATTGCAAGTCACTAGAAAGAGTTGACGCAATAAGATACCTTGGTGTTATCATAGATAACCAGTTAAATTTCAAACCACACATCACCTCCATGACCGGAAGGGTACGTAAATTAATGCTCTTTAAGAATATTAGACATGTAGCTGATAACAAAGTGTTAATAACAACCTACTACGCCCTATCAGTCACTGATATCTTATTGTATTGAGGCTTGGGGTGGAGTAACTAAGACTCACCTATCCTCTTTAAAAAAAGCACAGCGTGCCATATAACAATAATAATAATAATAAATCGTTTATTCAGGCAACAAAGAAGTAGTACATATTTCGAACTTACTACTATAAACTATCAGTTCAATAAAAATATTACAAATTTGCTAGATCTTGTGGGATAACTATTATATTTAATTTGGAATATAGGTACTATGTATCTTCTATTAAATATTTAATTATGTACGAGCATGACTTGACAATTCTTAAGACTAAGTTTTCACTGCAGTAGGATATTATATAATAATATAAACAAAGAAAGAAATATGTACATATCATCATTATACAGTTTGTTGACACTCGGACAAGAATATTCTGTATCCCGAGTGTCAACGTCTTCCTGACAGGCATTACTCACAATAAAACAAAGTACAATAAAGACACACTGAAATTTAAATTGAATCAGTGGGAGGTAATATTCTTATTTGTACTTTATCATTGGTTCACCTCAGAGAAGTATGTCTGTACAGTAAAGAATCAGCCGCGTTGCGTTCAAAGGCTCGCCGACAATAAGAAAGCCTCTATATTACATTTGGAGGCTCTTCAGATATATTTTATGGAATTTTCCGCTCTATGGTGGAGGGTACCGGCGCGCCTTGAATGTGAAGTAACGGGGGCTACCACTCCGAGCTTTAACTATGATGGTTCCATCTTGATTAAAACTTGACTTTAACTTGACAGTTAACATGCTTGTCTGCCAGCCAGAGAGTCCCGGGTTCGATTTCCAGCACGGCTAAAATTTTTGTTATGAACTAAATTTGTTGGCTGTCGGTCTGGGTGTTAAATATGTATCTATATAAAGTATTTGTGTACGTATATTAAGTAGTTTATCAGTTTTGATAGCAGCTATGATGTTTATATATGTATGTAGTTGTGTTAGCAACTATGATACAAACTTGGAGTGGTTCAGTATGAGGCTAACCAGCCGTGTGTGAAATGTGTTCTAAAATTGTAAGTCCTTGGTTTTTGTATTAGATAAAGACACGGAAAGCAATTTAAATGGTTAACAAATATTTATCGGTAAAGTTGTTAATTTCGTTTTACTATTGGCACTGAGGAACACGACTAGAGAAATTAAAACTAGGTTTGTTTTTGATTTGGCGCTACTTGCAATCGTAAATGAGTCTTATGTAGGTCTCTAAAGCAATTTTAATGTTGGCTACCACTGTAACACACAAAGAGAAGAAGGTAAAGACAATGGTAGCCCCACAGGAAAACACGTCTAAATTCTTTTCAGTCATCTATGAAAACGGAATATAAAGGAAATACAATAATAAGTACTCGCGTACCTTAACTCGAGAGTGATTCACGGAAACCATCTCTTGTTCAAATCTGCTGGATTTATTCGGATATCTCAAGGTTTCACGTGCAAGCCCATTCTCTTTGGACTAATTATTACGAATCCTTCAAAACTGTAGTGTCATAGACAGAACATTACAGCTTATTGACAGAGTCAAAATCAAATTCTTCTGTCAATTCGCCATTTAAATTTTTGGCCTTAATTTAACTATTACATTTTAATCAATTCAAATCAAATAAATTATTTCAGACTTTCACATGTCCATATAATATTAACAAAAAATAGAAATGATCGTAGAATTTACAAAACAAAATAATAATAAATTAAATTACTTATGAAAATGCTTGATGCTCAAAATAAATATAATACACATTCAAACTAATATAAATACAGTAAAATTATTAATATTAAACTTTTTTTTTAATACAAGTATAATATTAGCTCTTATGTATCATTGCGTCTCGCTGTAGGTTCATAGAAATCATAGAACTTTATTAACCTTATAACATTGCGTTATACTAGGCACGTCAAATTTACATATTACATATATTAATCAAAAATCAATTAATGAATTAGTCAATGTCTTAAGGTTTCAATATGAGAACCAATCAGCGCAAGGCAGCGATCAGTTCCCGCTCCGCTAGCTTTTGTTCACGCGTTATATACACGAATCACTTAATGAAACATTACCTGCACTAAAAATTTCACAAAAAATTGATGAATTATATTGTTATTATAATGCTAGTTTGAGTATACTGTATCATGTAGACGCGTCGTCACAGAATAGATGATAGTCGGTATGGGTTTATTTCACTTTTGCTACCGACGCCTTAGTAGATGGTGTTCTGTGATGAGCCCTAAAATAATTTCGCGTTACGATTCAGAAGTTCTGAAAGGGGTAATTTGAGCCGCTAGGATAAAGAAAACATACTTATGTTTTTTTTTTTTTATAACTTATAGGTTTGCGTTTGATCACAGCTTGCCTGGCGTTAAACAATACTATGGCCTACGATGTTACACGCTTACCTAGAAAATACCTATTAACTCTAGATTTGAAGATCCCCAGGTGTTACTTCTCAGGAAACAGAGACTCAGGAAGAAAATTCCAAAGTTTTGCTCCTCACAAGGAAGGTAGAAGCGAATCGGCTAGTGCGAAACTTAGGGAAATTTAACGCCATCTAGCGGCATTTGAGCACTTGTGGCATGCTAACGAACAACCTTAAATGAATGTGTGGTGACTGTGAGTCTGTCGCATAACACTAGAATAGTAATCGGGTAGGGTAACGTTGGAACTGCAAATAAGTGCAGCCGCCACACTCATTATACATTTGGAAGGCTGCCTGCGCGCAATATTCATGTTAAGGCTGGGTACAGAGCAGCTATTTTTGAAGCTCTAGTGTAACTACTTTTGTAGTCGGTAGTTGGGTTGTAGCTTAATTACAAATGGGAGATTTAAAGACGTGCGTGAACTGATTCTTTTTTTTTCTAGGTAGAGAATTACACCATCCATCAAGGCTACCATGGGTCGGATGACACGTTAAATTGTAGGTCCTTGATTAATCTTAGTACAAGTTGTCGTTGAGCCAAGCCTTCGGGTGGATTGAAAACTCTCGATACCAGAGCTTGGCCACTAAGCTCATACGACTAAGAAGACCATTACGCCAACGAGGGCGTTACATTATATTTTGAAATGGTTATCTACTAACTATTGTCTGCTAGTAGTATAACTACATGGTGTGTAGGCAGCCTAAGCCCGGGGGAAATCACGGCGCCGCGAGTACGTGGCACTTAGCTTATAACATTACATGTTTCATACAACTACACACTACACAGTGAGTAACGGCTGGTTTAACTATTCATTAATACCAAGTTCGTTGGTCTGCCTACTTCATTTTGTTAGTGTAACATGCTATCGCGGCGCTGCTGTATACTTAATTATACTGGTTGCTGTGTAGCCCAACTGACTGTATTAATTTTAAATCTATCTTCGAAAGAAGCATGGTTTAGGATAACTCTAACAAGTATAGAGATATCTATATAGTACTATTTTAAGTTATATAATATTTGTCATGAATGTATGTGTATGTAAATTAAATTTTAGTATCTAATAAATAATTGTAAATTGACTTGCCCAGTACGGTGCGATGCCGCAAGGTTAATAAACGTTTTGATTTTTATAATTTCATACCAATATTACGATGAGTAAAATAATAAAATCGTATTTTTTAATAAGGAAAATAGCATAAATCATATCTTCGAAAATATTAGGGATACTTACGAATCTTTAAATATTTTATTCGCGGTATAAAAACGAAACATAATACGAGTCTATTTTATTTAAATGAAATTTGGTCAATCAGTATGTTTTTAGAGATTTCTACAATATACGAGTACGTTAGGAAAATAGATTATTTTATAGCCCGAGAATCACCTGTGAAAGCCGAAATGGACCGATAGTGATTTGCAATATTTTGAATAAAAAAAATAACCCCTAATAGACAGTGGAATTAGTACAAATAAAACAATCAACAAATTTATTACAATCAGGAACTAAAGAACCGACGAGGAAGGAAAACCGACAAGGAGGGGAAAAGGATCATTCCATAAAAATCCCTTATGGCTACGGATTTAACCATTGTCCTCGAACTACGGACTGTCAGCACATTACCGACAATAGTCCCGTTCGCTGTTCATTGCGGCATTGGTACGTTAAAAATTGACAAGCATTGTATGTGACCAGCAGTGACAGGCTACTGCTGCCAAACAATCACTTTGTGGCGAAGTGTGGGTAGTAGCGGTTAATATCGTATTGAACTGAAATTACCAATATTGCTTAATTGATTATTATATTTAATTAATTACCACGCTTTTATTTCTGCAAAGGTCTTTATTTCTATAATAATGGGTGCTTTCATTTTAATATTATTTTGTCGTCAGAAATTTAAGAATTGACTTGAATGTTTTGATATTGCTCAACGATCAATAAAAAATATATAATAATATGTTCCCGATTTAAACAAAAAGTAAATTGCACATTTATTACTTACATTTCATCTTTAAAGTGGCATTTTCATCTGGGTGCTACCGTGGGTCGGATGATACGTTAAACCGTAGGTGCCGGCTGCTAATCTTAGTATGAGCAGTCGTTGAGCCAAGTCTAAGGCCTTTTGGTGGGTTGAAAACTATACAACCAGAGCTTGGGCACTTAGCTTATTCAAAGAGGAAGAAAAATTAACACCTTTTAAAATTTAAAATTTCATTAGCATTTCATATAAAAGCTAAAATTATCTTCCTAGCGGAAGATAATTTAAAGCAAGTAGGGTACCGCGGCACGGGTGGCGAATGGAACGCTCCTAATTGATCATTAAGCGTCTCGCATACGGAACCCGAGTCTCGATATTATACGTGTCTTCACAAACAATACACAAGTTAAGAAGCTTTCCCGCTTTGATGCAGCTCTGTGTGCTCCAAGCGAGGAGAGGTAGCGGGGAGCGAGTGATTCATTCTTTATATACTTTTCTTTTTCTTTAGATGCAATTTGCTGATATATTGACATAAATAATATTATTAGCAGAACTTTATCAAACAAATGCGTGATAAGTTACTTGAGAAAAGAAAATACGAGTAAGGGATTAATAAAATTAAATTTTCTGATTGTCCGCGCAGCTTGCCAAATTTGTATTTATTAAATTATTTTTATTCACAATTTCTTTTATATATAATACAAGTAGTAGCTATATTTTATAGTTGCGTCTGTAGGCTGACTAATGTGATTTAGTGCTAATACCAAAACTAAGCAAGATAAAGCGGAATGTCATTGGATGGGTGATCACGTAAAAGACTTGGCATTTTCATGGGCGGTACCGCGGATCAGATTATATCTTCCAGGATCTTCTTCCATAATATGGAAGAAGATCCTGAAAGAGATCGCTTTAAGTGATAAGGCCGCCACATGTAACACTATTTATAAGTTGATTATTTATTTTTCTGTCTGTTTTGTATTTCCTTTTGTGTTGCAATAAAGAGTATATCTCTCTATTTATCTAATATAGTTTACTGCTGGCTGCTAGTCAAGTGTTGTTAAGCTAAGGCAAATGCCTTTGGGCGACACAAAAACTATTGACACTAGGGCCTGGCCAATTACCTCATACGAAATAATTTCTAGCCCTAATAAAAAAAAAACAACTTTACTAACTTTCACTAACTTATTGAGTTACTCGTATGTTTACTGACCCTTGGACTTAAGGTCTATATAAAAATAATGTTGATCTCTTTAATTTTATTTGCACAGATACTATGCAGTATGTAGTGGTTTTTGTACCACAAAAGAACCGAGTATGGCTCGGTGGTACTAATGTCTGTTTTTCCATCAGACGGCCCCTGGTTCGATCCCAACCCTACACCATTGACTTTCAATATATACCAATGTTTTTCAAGTTATGTGTGAATTTGCACTCGCTTTTCGGTTAAGGAAAACATCGTGAGGAAACCGGCATGTTTAAGGACCACAATAGACGAGAGTCATCCGCCAACCCGCACTTGGCCAGCGCGGTGGACTATGGCCTATATTTCTCTCCTCGTGATGGAAGGCCCCGAGTCCCAGCAGTGGGAACGTATAGGGCGGAACGTAGTGGGCTGCTCATACTTATGTTTGTACCACAGAGCAACAAACAGAGCAGTGAAGCATACGGCGGAATTTTCACTAAGTGGAAGACGTATCTGGCAGGAGAGGCGGGCCGGAAGCTGCCGTGTCTGAGAGATACATTTTACTTTCACACGAAGATTCTCATTTGATATACATTCATAATGTTTAGCGTTTAGAAGAGCGAAATCTTGATTTCAAACTTTTTTCTCTATAAATCGTAAACGGATAAAAGTTAAAAAAATAGCTTAAAATCCGTTTAAAAAAATCACGCTTATAATTATTTTGATACTGGTCAGACATAATCAATATGAAAAAAAACTATTTTAGATTTTAAGAACCACTTTTTATTTCTAATTCATGTCTGATTGGTACCAAAATAAGTATACAAATATTCTTAGATAGATCCTTACTAAGTACGACTAACACTACCGTATTTTTTAAGTTTTGAATATGTCTAAATTATTTATTGGCAATTATTATTAATTTTATGCGAAATTATTATTAATTAATATTGATATAAAAGGGTGAAACCTCACATTTTAAAATGAACTGATGTTCACAATGTTATTCAATGATACTACTGGCTATTTCTAAAGCTTAAGTAATTATAATGTAATGTTTAATTTCTTATTTATATAATTATCTACTGTGTTTTTCTTATTATATACGTGACTAAAAGTTTTGTAAGCGCCAAGGTGCAAAAACAGTATTATTTAAACAATTGTGTTACTACTAGGGTCAAAATTACACTGGTGATGTAATAATTAAGTTCTCTTATGCAAAATAAAGAATTTTCAAAATGAACTGAAAAATTATTAATGATGATTATTATCTACAATATTATATGTTATGCAATATAATGTTGTTATCATTAAATTAAATACTGCAACATAACTATAACTATCGCGTATAGAATAGATACATCTTCCCGGAGGCTTACCTGAAACAAAACAAAATACACGTTAATAGAGTAACAAGATACGTCTATTTGTGATTGGACTTTATATTATTATTATTTATTTATTATTTTTCCTCAACCAATAACCAAGCTTTAATGTGATTGACCGCATTATGTTTCGCCCTCCTTCTTATTCCTAATTATTGTTTATATTATACAACCAGAGGCACTTTATTGCTAGATCCCTTTTATTATCTACTAGCGGATTGCCCCGGCTTCGCGCGGGTTATTAAATAATCTAATAGTCCATTGAAATGTTACATTTTTTAGGCCTAACCTTGCGTTTTTTAGAGGACGCAATTTAATTTTTTTGATGTGTAGGGGGGTCGGTGTAAAGCTAAAACCAAGTTTGTGGGGTCACCACCCTTGTCCCACGGCCGCCATCTTGAAAATAGGGGTTGAAACGGTTTTTATGATATATCTCTTAAACTGTTTATTTGATAAAAAAAAATTGTTAACATTTTTTGTTGCAAATTAAATTCTCTACAACTTTGGTCCCGTAACTTTTTATCGTAAAACTATAAACAAAAAAGTTATAAGTGAAAATATTCAGAAATTCGAGAAAAAAAAAATATTTTTCGATATAACTTTTTTTTTAATCATTTTACGAAAAAATAATATCAGACCTTTTTTGTAGATCGTTTTTTGGGGAACAACTTTTATATGCATCATTTTTTCATTAAGTTAATAGCTAAGGTTTTACAGCGCTCCGAAGTGAGTACTATTGTTTAGTACTCTTAACTATACCTATACGAGGGTGAATCAAAAAGTTCTTAGAAGTGCATATATATGAAACTTTTTTGGATCAAGTTCGATATTAAAATTAAAGAGTGTCTATCACACTATATTTATGCAGACTGTCACTTGTTTTTGTCAGTTCGTTCGCATGTAATAATTTTTTTTGTGCAACGAGTTGCTAAAAAGTTAAAATTATGGATATAAGTGAGTTACGTGCGGTGATAAAATATCTCAGTTTGAAAAAAATGTCTACGAAGGAAATTTTTGTGGACATTCAGCAGACATAAGGGGGTGATGCTGTACCCTATTCTACGGTTGCGTACTGGGTGGCTGAATTTAAAAGAGGTAGATCAAGCTGTAAAGATGACCGTTTTGGGCGGCCTTCAACCTCCGTTACAGAAGAAAATGTCAAAAAGGTTGAGAATCTGGTTTTGGAAGACAGAAGAATGACTATAAAACATATAGCTGAGATCCTAAAGATATCTTTTGGTAGCGTTCAATCCATTTTAATTGATTCACTGGGGTTCAAAAAAGTGTCTGCAAGATGGGTGCCACGAATGTTAACCGACGAAAACAAAAAGCGACGTTTGGAAATTTCCAAGCGTAATCTCGAAATGTTCCAGCGTGATTCGGATAATTTTTGCCGTCGTCTTGTCACCATGGATGAAACGTGGGTCCACCATTTTGATCCTGAAACTAAAAGACAAAGCATGTCTTGGAAACGACCATCCTCTCCATCCATTAAGAAATTTCGAGTTGCTCCTACCGCTGGCAAAGTTATGGCCTCTGTGTTCTGGGATAGTGAAGGAATCCTTTTTATTGATTACATGCCAAAAGGCCAGACGATTACTGGACCCTTTCACTGGCACTTTCTGATTAAATTTGCAATTATGCAAATTTAATCCCGAAAGTGCGTGAAGCGATTAAAGAAAAACGTCGTGGAAAACTGTCGTTGGGCGTGTTGTTCCTTCAAGATAACGCTCCTGCTCATCGATCGGAAGTTGCGCTCAACGCAATCCGCTGTGCTGGCTTCAATCTCCTTGACCACCCACCATATTCTCCGGACTTAGCCCCAAGTGATTTTCACTTATTTCCAAAATTAAAAGAGGAAATTCGTGGAACAAAATTTCACGATAATGACGCGGTTATAGCTGCCGTAGAGGACTTTTTCGAGAGTCAAGAAAATATTTTTTTTTCACAAGGAATAAGGAAGTAAGAAACGCGTATCTAAATGCATTGCATTGGAGGGAGATTATGTAGAAAAATAAAATATTATTATTTAAATCTTTGCATATTTTAATATAGATTCCAAGAATTTTTAGATTCACACTCGTATTATGTGTGTATACTAATAATATATCATCAGTTATTTATTTTTATTTTGTTATTATAATTTTTTTTATTACAAATTTAGCAATTACCTGAACAGTATTCCCTGTAACGGCCATCAGATTTAAAATTATTTTAAAAACCAATAATTGTTAAATCCTGTTATGGAGTGAGAAAGAGTCAATAATTAATTATTAATAATATTGCTAAATTTGTATTTAAAAAGTTATAATAACAAAAAAAATAAAAAATAAATAACTGATGACATATTATTAGTATACACATATAATATAGGTATAGTTAGGAGTACTAAACAATAGTACTCACTTCGGAGCGCTGTAAAACCTTAGCTATTAACTTAATGAAAAAATGATGCAGATAAAAGTTGTTCCCCAAAAAACGATCTACAATAAAGGTCTGACATTATTTTTTCGTAAAATGATTAAAAAAAAAGTTATATCGAAAAATATATATTTTTTTCTCGAATTTCTGAATATTTTCGCTTATAACTTTTTTATTTATAGTTTTACGATAAAAAGTTACGGGACCAAAGTTGTAGAGAATTTAATTTGCAACAAAAAATGTTTTCAAATTTTTTTTATCAAA
The DNA here is from genome assembly GCA_035578125.1 of Mellilla xanthometata. Lineage (NCBI taxonomy): Eukaryota > Metazoa > Arthropoda > Insecta > Lepidoptera > Geometridae > Mellilla > Mellilla xanthometata. Next base: position 138,522 of record JAPUBQ010000048.1, on the reverse strand, counting down.
TAAATAGTTTAAGAGATATATCATAAAAACCGTTTCAACCCCTATTTTCAAGATGGCGGCCGTGGGACAAGGGTGGCGACCCCACAAACTTGGTTTTAGCTTTACACTGACCCCCCCTACAGATCAAAAAAATAAAATTGCGTCCTCTAAAAAACGCAACCCCAAATGTAACTTTTCAATGGACTATAAGTTGCAAAGAGAAACAAAATATAGCCTATGTTACTCAGGGATAATGTAGCTTCCCTACGGTGAAGGAATTTTTCAAATCGGCCCTGTAGTTTCGGAGCCTATTTACGTTAAACAAACAAACAAAAAAACAAACTTTTCCTCTTTATATTTTGGTATAGGATTTATATGCATATCATATTTATTTCACAAAATTAATGTTAAAATTGTCGTAGCAACAAAATTAATAAATGCTTTATCATGCATTATTATGCTTAAAGAATCTTTTGAAAACTATATTGGTTAGCGTTAGACCGCAATTCGCCTGATGGTAAGCGATATTGTGGTCCACGGTTAGAGCGCTTAGCTAGAAAGAACCGGTTCACTCTCGCTTTGGAGTTGCAATTACAATTTATCTTTTTATTCAAGATACAAGTAGCTTCTTTTAACAGTTAACTGATTCTAAAGATATAACACACTAATACATAAAATGTCTTCTTCTTCGTATGAGCTAAGTGGCCAAGCTCTGGTGTCGAGAAATTTATAATCCGCCCTATGGTCCTTTTTTCCAATTATAGTAAGATTTATTTCTTCTACAAACTAGGTATTTAATTTATATATGCTATATAAAACTGTGAACTCTTATGAACCACTAAAACGAAAACCCGTAAAGTTAGTGTAAATTATTAGTGAACCTCCCACTTCCCTTATTTGCAGAGTTTTAATAATTGAGCGCGGGTCCCTAAACTCTGGCTTTAAAATACGTGCGTCGAGCTGTTGGAATATTTACTGGCTCCAGCCACTATCTTGATGAGGCGACGCTGCGCCAGTAACGCAATCACATATTTCATTTAAGAGGATGATATGAAGAAAATCATTGAATGTACAGTTTTTCCGATATACCAACATCAACGGTACCAGTTATTAGGTGTTTACCGGTTTACCAGTTTGTATGCGTGCTTCCACGTCCGATCTCTACACGGATGTTTTAGAGACCTCATTTGAGGAACCAAACATATTTTCTTCTAAATTCGAACTTCAGAAATTGTGATCTTCATTCCGTTTAGAGCCTTAACACCTTCCGTACACCTACGCATTCGCATGCGGCAGCGAACGACGAAAAAACTGTCAGTTGTATGGCAACGTTTCGCATGTGTTATGTCTCGCACTACTATACTCGAATAGCTAGATGAAGTAGTTGCGTCCTTGTCGGTATTGCTTCGCAAGTAAATGCGGAATGGGCGTTATACAGACGCAGCTGTTTCGCTTGTGAAGTTTCGTATCGCGTAGTGTCACCACGCGTTCTGTCGGAAAGGACAGAATTTCGCAAAATGGAAGTCGAAAATATGACAATGACGTTTCCTTGCGAAAGAACTGCAGTGTACTAACGTTCCGCAGATGTTTCGCTACCGCAATCATTTCGCAATGACTCGCAGCCGCGTGCGATCGCGTAGGTGAACTAAAGGCATAAAAATACGTGTTTCACGTTTTTCTTTAGGGCAGATTTTCATTTGCTTTAGAAAATGCAGGAGGGTGTATAAATCGCCTCGAATTGAGCCATTCGCATAATACTGATCGAACTTCACTTAGGTAAGTTCGTTTGATCATTAATTATTTATTGTGTAGCATCATAAGCAGCCCACAATACGTTCCCACTTGCTGGGACTTAACAAACAGCCGGGATCATCAATTTAACGTGTCATCCGACCCACGGTAGCACCTAGTAAAAAATGTCATTTTTAAAACGCCAGTCTCGTGCATGGTCACCCATCTAAACACCGTCTGCATCCACCGTTACTTAGCTTCGTTGATCGCGTCAGATCACCTTAGCTAGCCGAGCTATATTAAAACTTACTTACTTAGTAAAAAGTATATTGTGAGTTGAGTTACTGAACATGATCCTGTAGTGTACATAGAAATACTAAGTTTACTCTGTTTTATTTTGACGAGTTAGCGCCGCGTGCTCGGAATATCTTGTATCTTCTCACTTTTGAAGGACTGGGCGTTTCCGCAGTTAGCCTGACCTAGTTTTGGTAGGTGCCTACTACATTTTATGCAGTAATAGAAGTTAGTTCGTCTTTTTATTGCTCGAAGGGAACTTTATCACCATAAAATGTTCTTGACAGAGTATAAACGTACAGTAAGGCAAATAGAACACCAAATTTTCTAAAAGTCGCTTAATAGCTATCTTTTTTGCATTTCGACGCCAAACCACATTCAGTGAAACTGGCTTTGGCCAGTGGTGTATGCCTAGTCTAGAATTCCTGGTTCTCATGGAGGCTGCCAAAACATACCGTCTGGCGTTTGGTGACAGATTTTTCATCTTTATTTTTATCAAGATAATATTAATGAAGTTTCCGTTTTCCATAGTTAAAGAGCTAACATTCTTCTTTTTACCCGACTTTTGAAAAAGGTCTGTGTTTTAGAGCGTACTATCATTGATAAAGGTATTGTGCCGGTTTACAGCAAAAAAGTCTGGATTTGAGTCTCATGTTGAGTTTACAAGTGTTATAGCGCCTGTAGCTCGGCTAGCTAAGGTGATCTGACGCAATCATCGAGGTTAAGCAACGATCGATGCGGACGGTGTTTGAATGGGTGATCATGCACAAGACTATCGTTTCTCCAGTTGCATTTTCATCTGGGTGCTACCGTGGGTCGGATGACACGTTAAATCGTAGGTCTCGGCTGTTACTCTTAGTACAAGCAGTAGTTAAGGCGTGAGGCCTTCGGGTGGTTTGAAAGCAGAGGTTGGCCACTTAGCTCATATGAAGAAATAAATAAATATTAGAACATATTTCACACACGGCTGGTTAGCCCCATACTGAACCATTTCTAGCTCGTATTATGGTTGCTAACACAGCTGATATACATAAATATTATATATAAATACATATTTAACACCCAGACCCACAGCCAACAAATTTAGTTAAGCACAAAGATATTGACTGGGCCGGGAATCGAACCCGGAACCTTCTGATTAGCAGACCGGCATGGTAACCTTTACGCCAACGAAGTCGTCAGAGAAGAAGAAAGGTCGTAACTCTTGTATAAGTGATCAGCAAAAAAACCTTAAAAAAAAATATAAAAACCCTGGAATTCGTTTAGACATAACAGTGATCAGCTTACGCAAATTTTATGAGAAATGAATATCTTATCTGACGACATTATCTTCGGCATATTTTGCGTTACTTTTTACGTCCTTTGTGTTTGAACTTAACATGTTCCCTTATCTTTAAACGCCATTAGTTGGTTCATACAATCTCGCGGATTACGGAACATCGCTAGGGGCTCACACAACCTACGGGATATGGCAGTTAAGGTATGGATACACATGACGTTACTTGTAACGTATGTAATAAATACGTCATACGTAGAAAAAAAAAAAATCAAAATCCTATTGGAAAAAACTAGCTTGAACAAAAAGTTTGAGCAACGGATATAGGAACGCTATCTTGTAAGTACATCAAAATAGCGTTCCTATTTCCGAACTATATTTGGTTTAGTACAGATGCTCCTGTTACAACTCTGCATTATAATTATTATTATTAATAGTTATCCTAATAAACAATTTTAAGTTCTTTAAAAATTTAACAGTTGTTGTTTTCAAAATAATTTCAATTTACTACTGAAAACTACATTCTACAGAAAACAACTATTTGAAGTTCTATATATATAAAAAATTTACAGTTCAGGTATCAAACTAATCTACTAATAATAATAATGACCACTATTTAGTGTTATAACAAAAACATCTGTACTGAACAGAACCAAATACGCCAAAAAAACAACTAAGTTTAGGATCAACTCGTAAATTGAGAAAATTCCTCTTTTCAGCTTAATTCAGGCCATGTCGATAATATTGTGTAAAAAAAAATAAGATTATATTAGGTTGTATGAACTCAGCCTAACTTTATAAAAACTAAAAAAAACCATGTCAGCATTGTAAATACCGGAGCGCGAGAGTTGAGTCACGCAAGTCAACCTTAATATAGCGAGACATGAATTATTCAGAAATTTGGGGAAAATTCCAGAAAAACCTGGAAGTTTCGAGAACGTTCATAAGGCGAGCGAACCCGGGACATGAAATATTCATCGCAATCGTTAGGGAAGTTTTTTTAAACTCCTAACAAAGGGAGAACAAACATGCTTTTTAAGCGCATTGTTGTTACTTCAAGCAACATCTAAACCTTTACTAATTAACTTTTGACAGTCACTAAACAAGTAAATTGAACATTTTACAAACCTCCGCCATATTGTCTTGTAGTAGCTACCATCTTGAACGGATTTACATTGAATAAAACTAAATCAAAATAAGTCGGATTTGAGAAGCTATGATGCCACAGAAAGACACCCAGTATCATCTTTTAGGGTCAAAAAACAACCACCTTCATCTTATTCGGAATTTTCTGGGTAAAAAAAAATGTCTAAGAAGTTTACGTTTAAAACTTTAGGTACATCATTTACTTACATGACAAAGTTTCAGTACAAATTTAATTATCAAACTAAACTATGGAACAAAGGAATAAAATTGTAAGTTGTTTCTGGAAGGATAATTGCTCAGAATGCTGGCAGCGTTGCCACGTTGAATTGCAATGATGAAATTTTTGGACTGAAATTTTGATTTTTAATAATCCTATTCATATATTTAAATTATCAATAATTATCGCGAAATTATCGCACCATTTAATTTGCATTTGTATACGAAAACTATCCTTCTCCTAATAGGTGGAATAAAAAATACTGACTCATGCTTTTTTCGTTTATTTTGTCTATTTATTATTAAAATAACTATTTTATATATTTTTACACAATTATGTAACTAGATAAAAAAAATGAAATGAGCGTGAAAAAAAAATATATCAGTTCTTTTGCGACTTATTTACTGTTCTATCTTTGCATGGTATTGAGTCTGATAAATGTAACCTGGAGATCCCAAATCCCTCCCTTCTCACACACACAAGGCTCTGGGTAAAGGGGGGGGCCTTTACCCAGAGCCTTGCAGGTACGAGACATTATCTGAAGTCTGGGAGTACTCGACACGCGTCATATTAACGGTACATCGTTGTGAATGCCGCTACACCACACACAGTATGGACAGTTTACACGATTCAAATTTGTGTTAAAAATAATAGTAGTTAAAAAAATACTAAAAAACACGCTTATCTGGCCGTTTTAAGTGGGTCAAAATCGCGCCCAAAGAAGTCGGTTACAAACAAACATACAAACAAAAATACAAAAAAAAATGTAATAATTTTATCAAATTAGTGTATTGTCATCGGTCCTCAATAAATCTACAAAGTTTCATCGAAATCTGGCCGTTAATAGCGGGTCAAAATCGCGCCCAAAAAAGTCGGTTACAAACAAACAAACATACAAACATACAGGTGAAGCTAATATAAAGTGTGTAAAAAGTGCTTTTGTTGCATCTCACTGGCCATATACTGTTCCTAGATAGTAAGCGAAGGCGCAGGTTGAAAACCAGCGCTGGAGTACCTACGAGATATTCTCAGCATTATGCTGAACTTGCGCCTTTCATGCACAAAGATAATTTGATTGTCTATATTATGTTTGTAATTATTTTTTGTGCATAACAAAAATGTTTCTTTCTTTCATATCGATTTCTCCTTTCACGATAAAAAAAAATCAGTCATTAGCATGTACTTTCAACGAATAAACATTCATTGAATTTGGATCTAAAATGGCATTTTTCCTAATAATCGTTGATTTGCAATGATTACCAGCAACTAATTTTCAGCCATCAGCCAATATTCAGGAATGTAAAACATTTTGCAATTAGAAATAATATTTTACCTCCAACATCTCACAATAAGGTATCAGTAGTTATATTTTAATTTGTTATTCTGCCATGCTTAAAACAGCTGAAACTATTTCTAACAAATTTAGCGTAGAGGTAGCTTAGATCCTTGATAAATAAATACGTTATTTCTATCTCCCGTATCATATTTTGATAAAAACAAATAAGGCGTACTTACACAGAAAATTTTAAAGCCTAAATTAAATACAGTTAAAATTACTAGTGCTTTAGTTCAGCTAACTAAAGTGATCTGTTGGATGCGCTCAGTCTTTAGATAAGTGATCATGCCACTTTTCATTCAAAAAGTGTTTTTTTTTTTGACGACCTCGTTGGCGTAAAGGTTACCATGCCGGAATCCCAATCAGAAGGTTCCGGGTTCGATTCCCGGCCCGGCCGACATCTTTGTGCTTAACTAAATTTGTTGGTTGTGGGTCTGGATGTTTAATATGTATCTATATAAAATATATGTAAGTACATATGTATAATTATGTAGTATATCAGTTGTGTTAGCAACCATAATACGAACTAGAAATGGTTCAGTACGGGGTTTACCAGCCGTGCGTGAAATGTGTCCTAATATTTATTAATATTTATTTATTATTATTAATATTTTCGACTGGGCGATACCGTGTGTCGGTTGACACGTTAAATTGTAGGTACTTAGTTAATCTTAGTACAGGCAGTTGTTAAACAAATTCAGATTTCCTTCGGGTGCCTTAAAAATTCGACACCAGAGCTTAGCTACTTAACTCGTACGAAGAAGAAGGAGACATATATATTCCCTTACTGTTTGTCTTCTATAAGTTGATCCACCATTGTTGTAATCGCTGCCATTATTTCACGAGCAAACGGCGTACGAGGGAAAATAAAACTAGAGATTTGCACCTCGCCTCTCCTCCACGACCTTAACTCTGCGGCAATAGAGACTATTTCGGCTTGACGCGAACTATCCTCATCACAAGTTTTCAGGGTGTAATAATGAGTAGAATTTATTTCCTAGGTTTTGTTGGAACATGTTTCAGTTCGCGTTATTTGTTCTCTATCTGTTTGGAGTTCTGTCTGTCTATTCTTGCTTCACTGATATTATTACGAGGGTGAATCAAAAAATTCTTGGAATCAATATTAAAAAATGTGAAGATTTAAATAATAATATTTTATTTTTCTACATAATCTCCCTCCAATGTATAAGGGATTCGTTTTCATTTAGACGGCTTCGTCGATGTACTGGTTACCATGTCGGACTGCCAGCCAGAGGGTTCCGAGTTCGATTCCCGGCACGGCGAATGTATTATACATATATTACTACTACTACTACTATATCTAGCTTATATCTATGTATGTACGAGTAGTATACAAGTTGTGTTAGCGACCATAATACAAATTAGAAATGGTTTAGTATGGGGCTAACCAGCCGTGTGTGAATAAAATATTGTCGTTAGAACTGGTACTACCTATTTTATATTATTTTCTGTTAATTAATTACAGCCTACAGTATACCAAAAGCTTTCAATGAGCATTTTTTATTATTTTCTTCGTATGAGCTAATTAGCCAAGTTCTGCTGTCGAGAGTTTCTAAGCCTCCGAAGGCCTCTGGCATAGCTTAACAACTGCCTTGTACTAAGAACAACAGCCGGGACCTTCAATTTAACGTTTAATCTGACCCACGGTAGCACTCAGAAAAAATCTAAATTTTTTTATATGACAGCATTGTGCATGGTCTTCTATCCAAAGTCTGTACGCATCGACGGAAACGAAATGATGAAAAGCTTAACCTCGATGATCGCGTCAGAGCACTTTAGTTAGCTGAGCTACGGGCGTCATGAACACCGGAACACACTGTTTGTTAAGTGCTTGGCGAGCGAATATTTAATTTGAGGGCGGTATTTGCCAAAAAAAACTAATAAACTTACCCAATGTTACTGGTCGAAAATCGTAAATAAAAATAAATTGTTTAATTTTATTTTACATTTCGCCCCATAGAAAAAATATGCAAGTATGTCGTTTTAGTTAATTTATTTCAGCTAATTTTTTTTTTACATATTACACCTAAGCACTTGACCAGCAGGGCGCGATTCTTCACGGTTTAGCGACACTGGCTCAAGGTGGAGCATGCCTAGTCTAGAAATACTGGCTCTCAAGGAGCTGCCGGAACATACTGGTGCTTGGGGTCAACTTAGGGGTGGTTGCTAGCCAGGCGAGCAATAGAAAGTACCCTACCACCAAGTCTACTGCACGACTACTGAATATTTTTTGAAAGAAAATGTCTCTATTTGTGAATTCACGTCAAGTCCCTGTCATATTATTATTGTAAGAAGCTGTAATAGAAATGCCGCGGGTAATTACTTCGCTGTAAAATTGTATTGTTCTGAGACCCTTTATCTGGGTGGCACAGTACAACACTAGCAGTAACCGACTTCATTATATATTACTAACTTGCAGTTTGATTCAACCTTTGTTACTCATTAACTATATTTATTATTATTATTAAAAGCCTGTTTGATCCCACTGTTGGGAAAAGGCCTCCCTTTCCTCTTTCCATTTGTCCCTATCTAGCCCTATTGACTATAGTTAACTATATATTAACTATAGTTACTAGATCATAATCATCGTCATCATCATTTATATTCGTAAGGCTAATTTAACATGTCACTTTTTTACGTTTTTTAATTTCAAAGTTTAAAATATCTGTAGTACAATTACATGATGTTTTATTTTTATTATGTTTTATTACATTCACCTCTAGAATGGTAGCGCTTCTAATTATTTTTTGATCCTGAAAATAATCTGTCATAACAAATCAGATTATTATTTTATCCAATCTAATTACCTTTAATTTAAAACTAGCTGCATCCCGCATAACCCCCCGTTAATCCGGGACATAAAATTCTTCGGGATAAAAAAGTCTATGTGCAACCCAAAGTCTAACCTAATTTCATGGTATACCTCATCAAAACCAGTCCAGCCGATGGAGTGTGAAGGAGTAACATAGATTTTGAAGTTATGGGTATCACAAGAACCACTATTGTTTTCGGGATAAAAAGTAACATTATGTGTTAATCCAAGGTCTAACCTATCTTCACACCAAATTCCATCAAAATCGGTACAGCCGTTTGAGTGTGAAGAAGTATCAAACGCACACACTTACACTCACAAACTTTGACATTTATAATATGAGTAAAATAATTAGTCGTAAAGTCGGTTATTTTGTGTATTTGTTTAGTACAATGCAGTCCATACTGCGTGTTCTCTGAGCTGGCTATTAACTAAGGTCAAAACGAAACTAATTATCCGGCGCCTGTCCGTTTGTGTCGCTATTACGGCCGTTATAACGCCGTTGTAACGGGCCTAAAATAATATTCACGTAATAGCCGATAGGGGACCCTTTGTGCGCGCTACGGCTCCGGGGGACTACTACTGGAATCACACGAGAAGCACGAGCTCACGTAGGAAAAAAATGTTTTTACTCATTACAAGCTGCGCCCCGCCGTTGCTCGTGTTAATCCGGGACAAAAGAAGTTAATCCAGGATTAAAAGTAGATTGTGTTATTCCAAGGTCTAACCTATCTTCACACCAAATTTCATCAAAATCGGTTCAGCCGTTTGAGCGTAAAGAAGTAACAAACATACAGACACAAACGTTTGCATATATTATATTAGTGGTGACATTTTATATAAATTACATTCAGTGACACAAAATAGATTTTCAGATTATTTTTTATTTTATTTTTATTATGTAGTTTTATTATTAATCTTAATTATTATGGATAAGTTCTTATAAATTATATAATTTTAATAAAATGTTTTTTAAATGACGTGCCGTGTATGACAAAAGTAGTCATAAGGTTAATTAATGATTTGATTTTGATTTGATAGGATTGGTAAAGGATATAATAAAATAGACTAGAATAAAAAAGGTTGTATAAATATTATGTTCTGATAACGCCTCAGGGCTCAGACTCAGCCGTCGCCAGTGAATTGGAAAATTGAAATTGAGTGACTCGGTTAGTATCACATAATAGTACAAGATATTTTATGTATTCTTTATTCAGTATCGGTATCATAAAAAAAAATGAAATAAATTGTATAAATTCTATTATTTCACCTAAGTTTTAAGTCACGTAAATATTTTATAGCAATTCAACGCGGTAACTCTGCCAGCATTGCAGTATAGAATGATACTCTTATGTCATTATTTAAAAAAAAATATTTTTTTAATGATCGATAAAAATATACTGACTAGTTTAAATATGGTGGCCGAGCCTAACATTATAGGCGAAACAAAATCCCACAGACTCCGCTGGCTCGGCCATGTGGAGAGAATGGAATCGGATCGTGCAGTGAAAAGAGCTTACCTGGGACGAGCAAGCGGTCATCGACCGGTCGGACGTCCCAGGTATTGCTGGATAGACCAAGTGGAGGAGGACCTGCGCAATCTTCAGGTCACGCAGTGGCAGGAGAAGGGACAGAACCGAGAACAGTGGCGTCTCCTAGTATCGGAGGCCGGGATCCGATTCGGGTCGATGCGCCAACCCAGTTAGTTAATTTAGTTAGTTAGTTTAAATATACGGCGGCAATTAATACATTTAACGCCGCAGCAGTGGATATGTATAAAAACCCTTGGTATCCCCCCTAGGTATGTTAAGGTAGATCCAATTATTTTTGGGCTTCTGCAAATATTGTTCAGCTGATGTCAGTCTGCAACACTAGAGGCAAACAATTAGTTGGAATATTGTAGAGAGGGTTTTTAACAATAAATGTTTGTTCAAAATTAATTAAGGTTTTGTTATTGTTACGTTTAAAAAAATACAAATTTTATGTTTAGACATAAATAATGTGAGCATCAATTATTTTCACATTTTTTGTATGATTAAAATAAAACAACGGACCTAAATACAGTTAATTTTAGAATTTGGTGCGGTGTATGTATGATATAAAATATACAATACCTTTTTTAATCTAGAAGATTATTATCTATTTTATAATTTATTTGACTAATAATGAGTATAAACAAATACTTTTTCTACGTGACCAGATTCTTGCCAGCTTTGAAGAGACATTTGACATGTCGGATGTCAAAATTGACACCGGATAAAATAAGTTTCATTTATCAAATTTTGTTTCAAATGTCATTAAATATAAAATAAAAATATAGAATTCAAGATTTTTTAAGATATAGTTTTACTTTAATTAATTTTAGATTAGTTTTAGTGTTACATTGATTGATTTTATTATTATGAGTTCTTGTTACTTAAGATTAATTAATATTATAAGTTAATTCAAATCGCTACTGACTTGCGAAAAGCTTAACCATGCACATTAAGTTAATCAAAAATAAACCAGAAACGTATTCCAAAAATATTCGAGCTAAAGTCATTAAAAATACTAAAAAGCTAATGGGTTTCTTTACAAATAGGGATAATGTCAAGGAAACAAGAAAACACATAATTTATCATTAGCGAAATAGCGTAATAAAAAAATTACAAATAATATTTATTTTGAAACTCTCCTTTCACTGGCGTGTAAAGCTGTCCTGCCGAAGTTCCCGGACCCCGTGGAGGCGAGTTTAAAGGAGATTGCACGGAAATTAAAAACGTGACGACTGTTCCACTCACAAACATTATTACAATGGAATATTTTATAGAGGGCTTTGAAGAGCACGTACATATATTCTACTCCATCAGAGGGACATAACTAACTTTCTTGTTCGTTTTGTCACCCAAGGTTTTGACGACCTCGTTAGCGTTACCATGCCGGACTACCAATCAGAAGGTTCCGGATTCCATCCCCGACACGGCCAACATCTTTATACTTAACTAAATTAGTTGGCTGGGAGTCTGGGTGTTATATATGTACTCGTATCTATATCAAATACGTATTTATGTATGTATATGTTATATTGCTTGTGTTAGCAACCATAATGCAAACTTGAAATGGTTTAGTATGGGGCTAACCAGCCGTGTGTGAAATGTGCCCTAATATTTACTTATTTATTTAAAGGTGACAGGTTGGAAAAATCCTTATAATTGTCCAGGCTATGTGGCCAAGCTCTAGTGTCAAAAATATTGAAGCGTCCAGTGCCTAAGGAGTATTCAAAATGGTAGAAGATTTTGAAATGTTTCCATTGACCTACTGAACCCAAATATAATGTGAGTAACACCGCGGAGCGCAACTAGTATCATAATATCTTCTATCTATCTTATTATGAATAAAATAATAAGTTAGCACATGTTTTGCACGCGCGAACAAATATGTGAAAAACATCCGCTTTGTCTATTACCTTATTTATGTGTATTAATTAGAGTGTTTCCTTTTCCGGTGTGTTATCATTACTAGTTACGATAGTTAACATTCGGGAGTATCCTTCAACGACATTAATTAAAACATTACACGCAGAAAAAGATTTATTGTAATGAAGATTTATTGCAATTAATGAGCCATACAACATACATACAATATTTATTGACGAATTAAGGACGTTGATATGGCAAATCTTAAATGCAAATTTAACGTTATATTATGGAAAAATTAAATTAAATGGAAAAGTAGCTAAAAACTGACTAAAGAACCACTTTAAGAATTATGTATTATATTTATGCTCATACTGGTACCAATCCAACTTATGAATTAGAAATTAAACTGGTTATCAAAAAAATTACCAGTCTTTTTTAAATTGATAAATTCAAAATAAGTATAAATATTCATACGGAGGTGTAAATTTTTACAATATTTTTATCTTTTATATTTATTACTAAAAAATTAAATTAATCTACAGTCTGAAGGTTCCGCACTCAATGGGTACCAACGGAACCCTTCTTTGTCGCTGTCTGCCTGCCGCCAGGCTGTGACGATAGATAGTTGTATTTGCAGTATTACTAGCTGACCCGGCAAACGTTGTTTTGCCTCACTTAGGAGTATGAAAAGGAATAGTATATCGAGTCTCAAACCTACTGAATACACATATAAAATTTAGTAAAAATCGGTCAAGCCGTTTGGGAGTACGGTAACTAACATTGTGACATGGACATTTTATATATAAGATAAGACAAATACTTAATATTTTTTTGTTGCCGCTAAAATACCGGTAATGCGCTACTTCAAAAAAAAATTTACGAAGCATGTATCTACTAAAATCCCTTTAACTAATAGAATAGAATTTCTTTATTGTCATATTGATACACCATTATTACATTATATTTATGTAATTATTCACAACTATCGTCAATATGGACTCGTCAGTACTTATTTATTTGATTTATAGGCGAGCATTATGCTGATGTGCCTTATATCACACCGAGACACTATTTTTTAACAGTTCACGTAATGTCCACTGTTCAATGTCAATGTTTAAAGTTCACTAGTACACTGATCACAGGTTAGCAAGATTTCATTCAAAAAGCTACCAATAGACAGATTAAATCTCAAACGAAAGCAATTGTTATTGTTATATCTGTAGACTGTAAGTTAGGCGGTCGGTCCTGTATCCCGTTCCCCGGCAGGAATGTAATTATTGTGTATTCAACGAACCTCTCCCGTCCCTCATAAACAAATATCAGGAATCGGATCGCAAATGTCCCTAACGCCTTTTTAATAAGATTACATAAATGTTAAAGGCTCAACTGTAGTACTCAACTTTTTTAGTATTATGTCATACAAATAAGTGACATCCGTTTATTTATAATTTATAACCTCTCAAACAAACAAATGCAATAACAAGTGATTTTTAAATGAATTATATTAATTGTTATAAATATACAAAAAGTCGTGAAAACATCAAACTGAATTGTGTCACTAGTCTAATAAAATTAACCAACTGCGTAACGCCTGTAGCTCGGCTAGCTAAGGTGATCTGACGCGATCACCGAAGCTTAGCAACGGTCGATGCGGACGGTGTTTGCATGGGTGACAAGACTGTCAATTATAATTTTTATTTTTATCTGGGTCAGATAACACGTTAAATTGTAGGTCCTTGTACAAGGAGTCGTTAAGCCAATATAGATCATACGAAAAGATAAAAAAAAAGATTGAAAAATGTATTGCGGTTTTTTTTAATTCTAACAAATGTTTTTAATAACCAACTGAATAAATTATTTGTAACAACTGTATTGTTATGTTGTTTCTATTGAAATACTACACAATATTTACTAAAAAAAAATACGTTTTTGTATGAAACGAGTGTACTATGGACATTCCCTTTTAAATCTTCTTACACGGGATGGTATTTGTTTTCTGCCTTAAATGTTTGTTCGAGTCATCGTTTGTTGTGTTTGTCTACTTGTGTTTGTGTTTGTGTGTGATTTGTATGTGTTTGGTGAGTATTGACGTCAGCGGTGCCCTTTCATGTACATAATTAGGGATAATGAGGGAGTTTGTTTGTTTGTGTACCTACTTGCGGTTTGTTTTACTATATATTTGAAGCAAGGTGTCTATATAGAAGGGATATATGTACAGTGAGACAATACATAATCTATATCCTTCCTAAAATTAAAGAATTAAAAAATATAGAACTTGTAAATTATTTAAAATACTTGTAAGTTCTCGTAGTATCCTTTGCGGAGGCTATCCTTCAAAGTACCAAGTGCTTTTGATAGTTATTCTACTGTCAAGCAGTAGTTTTAAATCACTGCGCATAATCTAAGCATAAGTAAATTAAAGTTGTCAATAAAATTAGAAGGAAATGATATATAAGCTATATAATATTGTAAGATATTTTATTTATATATTCATATAATATTTCCTTACGACCGAGACCTTATGAAAGAGCCGAGAATTACATTAGATGAAATTAAATTACAATATTTATTGTCAAAGTGAGTTACATTAAAGCATAAATTGTTAAATAATTATATTTTATTTTCAAATAATTAGAGAGTGAATTGGTAGTTGAAATTTGTCAGCGTTGTGCTTACCATCATCTAACGACTGGCTTGTCTTGTTTTCTACTGATAATGAAACAACTTCTACTGAAGTATATGTATGCTGTAAATATCTGTCAACAAGCACCTTTGTACTTAACAATGTTTATTTATTTATTTATTATGGTTCACAAAACAGAAAATAATCAAAACTATAACTAAAAAAGATCAATTAACCAGGATCAAAACTAGATTATTTTCCTAACTATGTGTACACAACAAGAACAAATATAAATTAGAAAGAAACAAAGAATCAAAACAAAACTACATAACTAGTTGGAGACAAATAGGTTAAGCTACAATTTAATTTAATTTAGTTTAGTATAAGTTTAAGTTTAGTCTTATTCTAATTTCAATAAATCAAAAATATTTTTTTTAAATTTGACTATGCTTCTATTAAATATATCAATGGCGAGGTGATGGTGGATAAGAATATCATTGTATTATAGTGTGTTCGAAAGCGTGCTTGAGAGACAGTTGTTCTAGACTAGGCATGACCCACCCGGAGTGTCGTTAACTCGTGTGGCTACAAGTCCTGCCGGTCAAATGTGTAGGTGTATAAAGTAAACAAAAAGTATGTTTTTACATAGGTATGTAAAAATATTATGTTACAAATGTTTCCGGCGCGGGCAGTATGTGCAAATATTCTGCAAACTTTACTACCGCACTTATAATAGATAGAACCTTAATAAGGGATGATGCTGCGCTCAGGGACCGGCGAGTGTGTTACTTCTAGACACATCATATTCAGGCTTTGTTGTAACAAATACTAAATAGCTAAATGCCTACCTAAGTACAAAACTAAAAGTTAAAATATATTTCATGTACTTTATTTTATTACTAAAGTTTTTGATAAGAAAATTATAATAATGTATTATTTAACTAATACCTTAGGTCCTAAAAATATATTATTATTTAATTGTAATTTAATTTAATCTAAAAAAATAAAATACGTTATATCATTTCATTTTTAAATAATCAATAAATGATTTATGTACATATCTAAATCACTGAAAGGCACTAGTCTCCAAGGCATGGGCGCGAATGCGTCTAGTTTTAGAGTTAGTGAATAAGTTTAAAACGAATAAAATATTTTGTTTTTTTTACAACTACCACTTTCTAGTATGTATTTCGGAATCAGAATAGTTGAGTTCTCTACCTAGCGACTATAAACTCCGCTGTAGGGGGTAACCCACTCCCGGGGAGAACGTAAATTTGGGTCGGGTTGCATACGCTTGATAAGGGTGGAAATAGTCTGATTATGAAAATGTGGGAACAAATGTGGTTACACTTACAGTTTTAGTGAAGTTTCCGGGAGACTGCTCTCGGGGGGTCTTTACTGCTTTTGTGTGCGAATTGTGGTCACACAGAATATATAATGTTATTATTATTCTTATTTTTGTTTTTCATTAAATTTTGACAAATTGTGCCAGGAGTAGATTTTTTTCTAATAATGCAATAACATATATAAATCTTAATTAAAATAGGTACCAATGACTTGTTTCTCTCTTTAACCTTATTTTAAGTTTGATTGTCTTTAGTATTTAAAATTGTTATTTATATAGCGTATACTTACGCCATATACTAGTTGCATATGAACACTTTTTTCTGATATAACTGGTACATTAAGAATATTTTCATTAGAAACAAATCTCAGATGGAACTTTCTCATTTCTATCGCTAAACTTTTCCAATTTGAAAACAAACCATCAATCCAGTAGAGCAGTAAGTCAACATTAGGAGAGGCTGGGATCCTACTGCATTTACACTATTTACTTTATTGAAGCAGTACATAAGGTTGAGTTACAGTTTAAGGGCAATTTATAGTGATCACCTGACTAGCGAAACCACCTCATAATAATAATACTCATAGTACTTCTTTATTGGAATACATAGATATACACGTCATTCCATACATTATTGCAATATAAATATATATATAATACAATAAATTTTTGACAATTCTAATGTAATGTATAACTAATGTATAAAAGTAATTAATTATAAATTCGTCATAATTATTATTGAATATAATATTTTTTTATAATTTAATGTAAATTCGATTAATTATTAATTTGATTTAACTTCGATGAATTCCTTGTAACTATAAAACGATTGCTCGACAAGCCAGCTTTTGAGTTAACACCTCAAGCTGAATACTCTGTCACCAAGCACCTAGCAGTATGTTCCGGCAGCTCCTTGAGAGTCAGTTATTCCTGACTAGGCATACTGCACCTTAGTCCAGAGTGTCACTAACGCATGTGTTTACGCGCCCTACGGGGCAAATGCCTTGCTGTAATGAATAAAAAAAAATAAAGGAAGGTTGTTTAAATATGCACTATTACGTATATCTAAGTATATAGACATACATAATTATAATTATGTGTGTAAAATATAATATTGTGTAGTGTTTTTTATATTGGTTGTTATGCATGCTAATCTTAAAGGTATTTGTAATACTGACCTGAAAAAAAATAATAGGTAAATAAATTTTACTAATATATTTTGCCCCATGTGCTTTACTTGTAAACTGTTTTGTTTGAGTACGTTATAACTAATAAAATTAAGGGTAATGTATAAATATAAAATGTACTAAACAATCTCAGGCGCTGTTTCCTACAGAGCAGGAAGGTTTTATTAAAAACTGTGTGCTCTATAAATTTGCAGCGGTTTCGGCTAACGGCACTTCGGGAAATGCTTTGTTTGTACGGAACCCACGCGGATGTTGGGCTCGTGCTTGACCACTTCCGGGCAGCGAGACTGGGATATTCTAGTAGCTTGGGAAGTTAAACTCGCATGTTTAATTAATTGTGCATGCATTTAGTTCGGCAAGGGCGTGTAACGACATACATTAAAATAATAAAAATTTATTAATGTTATAGAGAACTGTCGTTTAATAGAAATAAAAAAAATAAAAAGAAAATGTTATTGTTGAGACTTTGTTAGACTTTGTTGAGTTGTTGTTGTTTAGACTTTGTTAGTTGAGACTAGTGCTAGTGCATCCACCAACTTAGCTTATTTCCAGTAGCTTTGAAAGTATTAGTAAAACTTTTTTTTTAACTATTCAAGACAGAGACTTTGCCTTTTTACTCATGTTTACAGTTGGAAGTTTGTGACCAATTATGAATATGACTAGGTACCTACGTATAAAGAATATAATCAACAACTGCTGCTAACAACAGTCTGCAAGTGTTTCCTACATTTGTCAATTAGACTGTTTTAACAAAATCGAATTTCAACGAAAAGATTTCTTTGATTCACATAGATAATAATTGATAACCGAGTTTATTATGTTCTTATGTTCTTTGAATAGAGATACTTCAGTAAAGTCACAAAAGAATTAACTCGGCTATGCAGTTTTTACTAATATCGACATGTTACAACTTATTTTTGTTGTCGTTATTGGGAGTGGATGTATTGCTACAACAGCATACGTTATTGTAAGGAAAACCAAACAAAACCTTCGGAAATTGACGTTAAAAAGAGGGAAATTACGGGAAATTCTAGAATGAAAAATTTAAATAAATGTGTGAAATAAAATTATTCATAATTAAAAAGTTTATTAAATTACTAAAGAATGTGTAACATGTCTCAACATAGAGATATTCTAAGCGTAATCCAGAAAAAAGTAAAGTTAAGGTAGGTAATCTTTGTCATCTGAAGATGTTGGGAAGCGAAGGCGGGATTTTTTATTGATTGTTTAAGTGCGGCAGTAAAACGGTTATTAGGCTGCCGACTAAGATAAGTGCCCGCATTTTTTGAGGGAGGCTCAACTCTTACTGTGCTGAATTGGGAGAAATAGGGGAGGGAGGGAATCGATAGGGCTCCTGCCCTTTTCAATGGCCTGTGATTTCTCTTTCCTCCTTTTTTTTTATTTAAATCATTTATTTACCATAACCGCAAGACTACATTTGCAATACATATAGAGAGTAAGTTAATGTTAATAACTTCAAGAATTTACAAATTCATATAGTTAAGGTACTTTAAATTTATAGAATAACTGTTTGTAGTGTAGTCTTTGTAGTTTTAGATATGCGTAATAGCAAAATGCACCAAGAATAAATAAAAAAAAGATAAGTTTATATCGATATCTTCGATTTAGAATTCACTTAGTGTCCATAGGTATGTATGTATTTTACTTATCAATTTTAACCAAACAACACCCTACAAACAAACTTTTTTTTGCGTGGGAGGTTTAAAAGACCGAAATACCGGCAAATTTTATTTTTGATGACGATTTTACAAAAAAAAAATTTTTCGAATATTTTTTTTTTTCGATTTTTCTGTATGATTGTTCTCGAGAAGAGTCGTAATTTCGTAACGTAAATATGGTATACAGGTACTTCTACTCAATACGTCATGATTGATCTAGGTGTATCTTATAAAATGAAATTTTAAAACTTTTTTTTTCGGTAAAATTGTTTTATTTATAAACATCCGTTTGGTCAAATAATAATTGTGTATTTTTATTCCTAAAGCAGTAGCTACGTTCACTACAACCAAAGCTAAAGGTATAAAATACTGGATACGTCCCGCGGTGCTACCCGCGTAAACTCGAGATAAAAATGACCTTAATTTTATCATAATTAGCTCAGCCATTTGACCGTGACAATGAAACAAATAACTCTGAAAAAGTCTCAAGTATAAAGTGGGCACTTCAATTATTTGACATCGCAACTTGTTCGGTTTTATTGGTTTCCTTCAATTCACTTCTTTCAGAGTTATTTCACCAAGTTCCGTGACAATCGTAAACTGAAGGTTCGCGCGCTAATCGGTTCCAACTTCTGCTTGGAAGGAAGTGGAGACAGTTGGCTTTTCAGATACTTGTAGGATAGCTTTTAGATTATTTCTACCCGCAAACGAAAGAGGGCTATGGATTTTGAGCGAGTGTATAGATGGATAATGATTGTTTGTGTCGCTCACCGGTTTAGTTGTTTGAGACTGAGGGATTACCAAACATAATTACATATATAGCCTAGCCCTATCAGACTTCCATTTTTTATATAAAAAAAGTTAAAGCAATTTGTATAAAGGCTTAGAATTAAATAGTTATAAAATAAAGTTCAGTAATAATCCGAGCTATGGTAGAAGTCTCGATTGAGTATAATACGGTACTTTTTGCTTCTTTAAAAATATCTATTAAGCCCTGAATAAAGTAAATAGCAAAACAAAGACCATTCTCCTTTTATTCAAACTTTTCTCTCAATAATACATCGAACTTACGTGTAGCGAGCGGTTAATGAATAAGGAGCGTTCATCCCTTACTGTGATAAACAGATAAACTGGACCAAATGCTTACCTAATTTAATGAATTCTTGTCTTTGCATATTTTAAAGTACATTTATACGGTTTTGTTTCATAAAACAGACAAAAAAATTGTCAAAAGCCCAACGTTTATCGGATCGTGCCTCTCTATCGTTGTTCCGCGCTCTCGCTTTCTCGGTCGTCTCAGCCGGAACGTGACAATGACTCATGCTTATTTATTCGCATCCAGGCCGAGTCCATCGATATATAAGACGTTATCAGTGAATTAGTTTAATACATGTTTCTCAGTAGTGGGTCAGTAATTACCGGGCGCTAGCCAGATCGCAATCTGCCAACCCTCGCCCGCCATTAATGCAGAACTGCCACTTCTTACGTTAGGTGTGCTTCACACTCACCGAGTCGACGCTATCAGTTTCTTTATCATATCACAGCTATCACATCACACTAACACGTTTTTCATTACACCACTATGCAGTGCTTCGATTACAACCATTTTTTTAGTTGTTTTAAGAATATGATCAATTTTACTCAAGTATAACCTACTCGTATTGACTCAGGCGTTACTATGCGGAAATCCATTGTACAGCGGAAGTAAAGTATACTAAATATTCCAGATTTTACTCTTTCCTTTTATCAGTCAAGTACTTGAATTACCGTAAACATACATAGTTAATATTATATGAATGTTGATATGACTAATAGTTCTGATTAAATCGAAAACTTTTTATAGAAAATAAATATGTTTGAAAGCCTTACATTCAAAGATTAATTTCGTTTTCACAATTTAGATAGGAAATTTGCTGAAGCAGCAATTAAATCTCTCCTGGCAATGTGAACCAAGCTTTAGGGTTTTTTCTAATTGTCACCACAATCTTCTCAGGGATTTCGACAAGTCAGCGTTTTTGTGACATTCTAAGGAGATGGCAACTGTAACTGAGATTCAAATAAATGCCAGAATAATATTCAGGGGAACTAACGCTTTATTTATGGAGAGACAATTTTTTTTGACAAAATTTTATTTTCTTATTTGCATAGAACCGCTGTTTTTTGTAGGCCATATAAACGGCTACAAATACATTTTTAATATTTTTTGCATTTTACGAGATAAACCGCAAAAACCCTTTGCAGTTGAAAAATACTTTTCACTCTAACTGATAAAAATATTTTAATTATATACAATAATTACTATCAATGTTCATTTTCGGTTTGCAATGTTTACGGTTGTAAAAATTTAGTTCGATACGATCTTTAACTGTGATGACGTAAGAAATAATCATACATACAGACAGACGTTTTTATAATATTAGTAAGGATAAATAGCTCGTTGACATGATAATTTTCGTTGCAGTTTGTAAGAGCAGGCAAGCCATTAATAACTATGTCTCAGTCGTTATCCTGGCAAGTATCGCAGACGCGATACAATTAATACAATGGCAACACTGAGATGTTAATGTCGGGAGTGCAGCTGTCTGCAAGTGGCAACACTAAATCATGCGCTCGCCTCGCCGAGCACCCGCATTATTAACACAGAGACGTAACTCGGGCGAAGAGGATAGTTAGTTTAGTGACTTGATATAAAACTTGTGTTAGTAAAGAAAACATTCAAAAGATGACGTTCTCTCCCTTTCATAACTTAATACGTGTGAGCAAGATGACGCGAAATGCATGTATATGATGCAGAAGCATGGCGTGAGGACAAAATATGAAGTAGTAAAATAATTATGTAGAAATTTGTACCTAACCTATTAATTTTTAGTTTACCTTGCTGGTAATATTTGATTTGTTTATTTAATTGGAAATCGTAATAAAAAATTTGTCATGAAATTATGTGACCTTTTGTTAGAATCATAAACACCTTATGTTATTTAGATTTTGAATTTTTGCAAAAGACTTTCTAACTTTAGTTTTATCTTTCTATGTAAACAAATGAGTTGAATTGAACTTTCAAATGTTTACTTTCTAGAATCGAGTTATAAGTTAAAATTCAGATAAAACTATTGAAAAATCTTTTCTAGAACGTCTAAGGATACGTAGATTATTTTTCTTGTTTTAGGATGTCACATAAAGATTACATCGGTATATAAAAATTAAAAATTCTCATTTTTAAAAAAGTATTAAGGAAGAACAGTGCAATGTTTTATAACAATTTTGGTACTAATCAGATTTTAAACATTGAAAAAATCTTTGAAAAATACGTTATCAAAACTTTTTAATTTAATTATCATATTATAATGCTGGTAAGATTCTAAAACGTAAGTGATAGCCGGTTACACAAACATTATTCAAATATGCCTTACGAAAGTTTTAAAGTTAATACAGTGAAGATTGTAATATCTAGTTATAGTACTTGTAATATTCTCGTGTATATTGACTACTGGTGTGCACGCGACTCCGCCCGCCTTATGTAAACGTCTCCGTTACCCGGCCCACTGACTCGACATGATTACCCGGGAACTGTCTGTCACAGACTCACTGCTTACGTATTAACTACTACGACTTTTACATCTTCACTAGCTGCGTCTCGCGGTATTATCCGCGTTAACTAAATTAAAAAAAAAAACTTTTTCTCATATCAATTGTAATAAAAAAAAAAATAAGAATTACATTATTTCCAAGATTTAGCACACGCAAATATGACAGAAATCTTGATACCAAACCAATTCCTTTCCATTTACAAAAAATCTTTCTACTAAATAGTGATACTCGTTTACCAAGTTTCGTCAAGGTTGCTCCAAAATTACGGCCACTACGCGAGTACCAACAAGAAAACATACGGACTGAGAAGAGACGCTTCGCTCGCTCAGTCAACATCTTTAATACACTATCTTTGTGACAATGTCGACATTTAGTTCACAAGAATAAATATCTGTCTTAATGCTAGTCACTTTTGTAAGTAGTTGTTTTTGTAGTAAGTCATTTTAAACTAATGCCTTGCTAATCAAAACTTACATGTTTCGATATAACTCTATAAAAAATATAATCTTCGATATACAGACTCTTCTGTGTGCAAAACATAGATTTACACGTTTGTATTAAGGCTTCTAAAGAAATGTTGTTGTGATTGGTCGACTATACTAAAAAAAAGTGTTCAATCGGAGTATTTCTTCTCACTTAAGAAAAAGTACACTTAGCAAGTAATGTAGTGTAGCCGCCACACTTATCCTCTTACAGGATCCGAAACAATAGCTCACACATCACCGCATCCCTTCCCATTGTGGTAAATCCGACATTTCACTTCAATTGTATCCATTCTGCTTAGAGAACCTCTCCTAAACTCACTAGCGAATACCGACTTTATAACCACCCACATAAAGCTTAAAATACTACTCACAGCCACGGTCCAAGTGCACCACGCAAGAAAATACATTTACGCCAATCAAAATTAGCCGTTAACACTTTGAGTTAGAGCTTATTGTGTCTGTATTAATAATGTTGCGGATTTATAAGCCAATTTGGCTCACTACTGGGCGACAAGAGGTTACATACAAGCGTTCCGCGGCAGTTAAACGACTAATTTATTACATTTTGTGTCTTATTCCTAAGACAAAGTGGTAGTATTTCGCGTGGCAATGTATGTGTGCGGATTATTTATGAGTTAGCATAATGGTGTTGCGTGCATAATGTGTGTGTGAGGAATGTGTGTGTGTGTGTGTGTGTAATGATTAGTGTGAATGTGAGTAATTATTTTGGCGCCGAGCGCTTGTAGTGCTGTAATGGGAATTAATTGGAAGTTAAACGGCGTTTTGTCTTCGGTTAGTAATTGGGGTTTACAAGCGTTACTGCTATTATCATGACACCTATTCAAGTGTTGAGCTTAATTACTTCTATACAGAACAATAATAATTTGAGCATTTATACAACATATTTTTAGCTATCTACCAAAGCTTTAACAGTTAACTATATTACCACTGCGATTGTTTCAGTAAATCCTTTTACATCAGCCCGAAGTCCAACCACGTCTAGTGCGGTTAGAACGATTGTGACAGAGTAAAGTGTCAAAGGAAATAGCAAATTTGTGAATAATTTAAAATATGTAAATGACACCTTTCTCATCGCGTCTTCCAAACATAAATTCCTTATGTACGATGCCTCCTAAACTTGAACACGCGTTTGTTACGTAGTGCTGCTTTATAGCATAATTATTTGTTTAGTCTATGGTTTCGACGACAAATTGTTAATAGTTTTCTAGATTGCAAATAGTTCTTTGTATCAATTTAATTACTGAGTGCGAGTAGTGTGGTTTGCATCTGTGGCGTGAGAGTTGAGGCGAATGTCTTACATGCTCCTAGTTGTTTAATGTTACCGCAGAGTAAACATGGGAGATGCCATTGGCTCCCATAACACAGTTTTTAAAACTACTTCGGGCGCCTTTGGATTCCTATTACTTTTATTCATATTACGTAACCTTTGTCCAAATAAACGTTTTTGATTTTGATTTTTTTTTTCGTTATTCCCGGTGTGCAGGATGCAGACCTCGGCATCATGTTATTCATGACATTCGAAGGAAGGCTCTGGTGCTAGCCGAAGTTCCGTACGTGTTGGAACCTCCTCCCTATCGCGCTAATCGGTAAACGGCCGGATGGACTTAAGATGATTCCTCGGCAGAAAGGACGCAAAAATATAAATTTTACTCTCATAAGTGCAAAGTAAAACTGTAAAGTGTAAAGAAAAGCAATAAACCGTTGTTGTGAACTTATAAGTGAGCGTTTCCGCGCGCCGCCGCCGCGCCCCGCCCCGCGCGGCCGCTCGTGAAGTTTCACACTTATATTGCAAAAAGCTACTCCGACGCACGGCGGAACTTTCGCGAAATTTCAAATGTTGTTTTAAATATTTTATTAAAATCTGACTTAGCCTTGCGCTGCGGTAGCATGAGGGTTACTAATATTTTAAGGACGGCTTTAATACGCCTGTACATCAACTTAAGATCTACAATGTTTAAAAACTCGCGGTGATATAAGGATGTTGTAGGAAAATAATTGTTTATTTCGATACTAGCTGCGCCCTGCGGTGTTGCCCGCGTTAATTCGAAACAAAAAGAAGTTCATCCGGGAAAATTTGCTTATGTGTTAATCCAACTACTACCCTATCTTCATACTAAATCTTATCAACATCGGTTCAACTGTTTGAGTGTGCAGGCAACAAACATACACACACACACACAAACTTTCACAATTATTATATTAGTAGGATAGGATACTGATGCCATCTTTAAAAGATCCCTGTATATACTTCAAGGCATGAACATACTAGAGGGCAGTGTACAATGCGAGCCGTGATTCTGGGCACGTCGGCCCGTGACGTCACTCGGGGTCAGCGTGTACTTACTAGGTACAGCACTGTACGTGCACTTCAAATACTGACTACTAAATTTTTTATTTTATTTTTTACATCAGAGCTCCGTCATTTAGTAACTTATGAAAATTATGTTTTGAATGGAAAGGATATTCTTTCCAATTTGTCAAATATGAATTTGAATCTAATTTGATTTTGTATCACTATCTGATTTGAAATAACTACTTTTCTACATAAATTATATACTTAACAAATGTTTCCATGTAGAAGTAATTGCAATTGGTTCTATGTTTATAACGGTGAGTAAATTGAAATCCGTTTTCCGATTGCAATAGTTCTCTCGGACAATATTTGAGTTGTTACGAGTATTTATTCACGTAATAAATATGGATTTTAACATTACATTTTTGAAACCCGAATTTTATGCTAAAATAGTAATAACTGAATGCGGCTTAGCTGTAATGGTCACTGTTATTTTTCTTGTAATATAAACGCTAAACAGTGTATTTACACGACATGGCGTTGCACTTTTTCTTATTTATGTATTCCTAGTATAATTACAGAACAAATAAAACACATATATTATATAATGTTTGTATCACTTACGTTTATTTTGTCGGTATTAGCGGGACATGTTTCAGCACAATCAGTGTGCCATTCTCAAGGACAGGCCCTCCCGTCACCGCGGACGTACGTTGACTGTGCTCCTGCCCTTGAGAATGGCACACTGATTGTGCTGAAACATGTCCCGCTAATACCGACAAAATAAACGTAAGTGATAGCCGGTTAACCGGGAAACATTATTCAAATATGCCTTACGAAAGTTTTAATACAGTGATAGTATTGTATATCTGCAAAGTGACATGAGTCCGACACACGCAGAGTAAATACGGCACTTACCATCAGTCCAGCAAACAGCTTAACTGTTAATCCGAATGCGATCTTATCGAAAACGATAAGGCGATCCCGGGATCCTGCAGCGACGCATGGAATCCCTAATCCCTAAATTCCTATTTCGTTGACAATCAGATCCCAAAAAAGTCTTGAAGAAAAATCCCGCTTCGTCACTGATTCATTTGTCCGTTTGAAGTAACCAAATAAGGGATCGTCTCCACGGACGAAATTCTCTCAAATATTGCGCATAGTTTCCACGTTACATAGAATGGTTGTTTAATACTTTTGGTATCTTAAAATCAAATTTAATGTAGCCTTAGTTTTTATGTATGTATGTTATTTTGTATGAATGTGATCAAGCTTTGATTTGTTTGTCGAAAATTTAGAATGTTCTGATAACAAGAGTGCATTGGTACTCAATCTTATTAGATTTTCTGTCTCGTACATTATGTAGGTTACACGCAAACACCTGACACTGACAATCAAATTCACCATCCCGGATAGAGAACCCAGAACTCTGGTTTTAAAGTTTCACTAAGCCATCAAAACTCATCATCACATCAAAACAAAAAATTGGGATACTTACTTCGATATCAAAAATACTGAAAACATTTAGATTAAATCTATATAGAACCAATATTTTCTTTTCAATGAAAAAGACTTCACAAAATCGGTTTGAAAATGATTTAATCATTTGTTAATAAACATAAAAATGTTTGAAAACCTCTTATTTTTTTAAGTCTATTAAAAGAACTAACGAGTGGGTCAGTAATATAAAAAAACATATAGTTAGCGTTGTTTCCGTGGGTGGAGACAAGCATGAAGGGTCCGCAGGCTGTCCTCCGAACAAACATTGACAGAGGCCGCGTGACTCAGCAGGATACACTAATACCGTGCCTGAGCTACTTATAGCCCTTACGAGTTAATGGATACTTACTGTTAGCGCTAGTACCAATTTTTAACACGGAAAACTACTTTCAAGATTCCACTGTAGTAAGATTTGTATG
Organism: Mellilla xanthometata; assembly: GCA_035578125.1. Taxonomy (NCBI): domain Eukaryota; kingdom Metazoa; phylum Arthropoda; class Insecta; order Lepidoptera; family Geometridae; genus Mellilla; species Mellilla xanthometata. The sequence continues at coordinate 111,172 of JAPUBQ010000048.1, read as the reverse complement.
CAGTCTCAAAAACCAGAAATTCCAGACTAGCTATCCTCCACCCTCGCCAAGAAAGTGCTAGCTTTTGAGAATTCAGGAAATGGTGATAATGGTGCCTAGCTGTATTGTGTTAAAAAAAGCGTTTGAATAAGTTAAAAATAACCATGAGTCTAATGAGCAGAATAGTCACGGAAGTTTGTCTCAAAAAATAGGCAATATTGAATAAGGAATTGAAATTTCATAGATTCGCACAAAGCATTCTCTTTCCATTTTTATTGTGAGGACTACGAAGCTTTGGAACTCTCTTCCCGAGTCACTATTTCTTGAAAAGCACAATCTTGGGGTATTCAAATCTAGAATAAATAGATTTCTTCAGAGCAGACGTGTTCTTAATGTTCGTAAGAAAAGCTTAACATCTTGCAAGCTGTGTCATTAAAAGAATAAAGATATCATTCTCCAAGCATCAGCAGTACAATAAATCCTAATATAAAACAAGACAGCGGCCAGAAAATATAAGAACGTTAATAGCTTGAAAACTTGTAGACGCAACTTAGTGCAATAAAAACACTCCAGAATAGCAACTGCACACATCGGACGGGGAGGGAGTGAGGGTAGGGGAGAGGGAGTACACTGCAACCTATTATTTAAGGCTTATACGAAACTTTAGCTGTTGTCATATTCCGAGGTGAGTTATAATATTATTTTGTATCTTCAGTTTTACGATGTTTTGACATGAACCAAATTAGCTTATATTAAGAAGGAAGAAAGTAAAACCCTGATGTGGTTGCTGAAGTTCTCAGTGTAAGTGCTGGCACCATATCATATCATAATTAATGTTCATTTGTATAATATTTGTTTTATTTTGATCTGTAATAAACAAATTAGAATTTGAGTAATCTAGCATTGCATACAGGAATGTTTTTATGTGCAGAGTTTAGATTGAGAGGTGTTACAGTAGGGTTATAATAAGCACGCTATGGATGCAAAATTATGACGCTATTGGAACAAAAATGGTTGCCTGTAAAGTCGGTTTTACGGGCGAAGATTTTACGTGACAACGTCTGCCGCGTGCTGCGCGCGCGGCAGACCGATCATAGTTGAGTGGGAGAGAGACGCAAGGCATTCGGCGGGCCTCTCTCTCGTTCGGTGACTCATCGTAACGTTACCGGGCGTTACACTTTTTCATAAGTGACTCCCAGCCGCAACCTAATTTAAGACGTTGTCACGTCAAAATGCCATAGTTCGATAAATCCATTAAAATCTTGCGCAAATGATAAGACTACTGATTTTAAAATTTTGTTATTTCTAATTCGAAGTTAAGAATCGTTTAATTCCCAAGACATGGTTACATAAAATTAGTTCAAAGGTTTTATTTTTTTCTATAGTCGTTTTATGTCGTGCTTGTGAGAGTTATAAAGGTTTTAAATCTAATCTTACTTTTTTTCAAGGTACTTATGATACTGACCATTTAATAGCGCCAGAGCTCTAAATTTAAATATTGTTTAATTTATATTAATTTATTCTATGAAAAATCAACCGCCACGCGATAGGCTCTTCGTTCAAATATGTATGACGAGACTGTACTCTATACAATAGCACCTTAAAAATGTACGATAATAAGATAAGAAGAAAAATTACAGACCAAAATTACAAAATTACTCCCAGTGTGCCACAAACATGGCCGGTCAGTGTACACACGTCCAGCGTGTGTGTGTGAGAAGGAACTTGTAGTAATGGTGTTTACAAGAGGGACGGACGCTTCCGATTTAATTTCTGTTTTATTAGGAGTCCTCTTACGTCGCGCTAGCTCTGTTCCAGCATCGCGCTGGCCGGTTGGAATTCAGATTATACGGAGAATTGCAATGCCAGTTCTAGTTTACTATGCAACTAGCCAGAAGAGTTACTTTTTATTGTTTGTTTAGTTAAGTTTTTTTATTTGAATTCTTCTTCGTATGAGCTAAGTGGCCAAGATCTGGTGTCGAGAGTTTTTCGACCCGACCGAAGGCCTCTGACGACTGCTTGTACTAAGACTAATAGCCGGGACCTACAATTTAAGGAGCGCTTGTCACGCTGCTCTCAGGCGGGACTAGTGTCGTCTTACTCATACAAGAGGCACTACACCTGTCCCATACAAACGAATGAATCCCATCACCTCAGTTATACGTTTTGTCCCACCCGAGTTGAAGCTGTGAAGCCGTGTGAGTAAAGTTGTCTAATCTATGCTTCATTGTATGAGGTGGGATAATGTTACACTTAATGTTTCAAACTAAGTACCTCAAACAAACAAATTCATTTTTTTGTTTCGTTCTACCCTCTGGTCGCGGAAACAAAACGCGAGATTCGGCACACGTAAAGCCTCGGACAAACCAACGCGGTCAGGCCGCGGCCGCAGCGGCTAGCAAGGTGACCAGCCAATCAGAGGACGCCTCGCTGTGAAGCACAAGTCACCACAGACGCGAGCTGTACGCGTTTGTTTGGTCTCAGCTGTAGGCGAGTGCGGGGCGCGGGGCGCGGGGCGCGGGGTGAGGGCCGCGGCTGCAAAATGCAATTTATTTCTGATCCAATACAACAAAGTGCAAATGGTTTCGCGACAGTGGCGCCGCCAAGCTCACGGGAAATGGATTTCAAAGCTTTAGGCTTGCAACGCACTACGATCTTACTTAGAAAACTATGAAATGTACTTTTCGCAAAGTGCCGCTCGGGTAGTACCTTAAAAGAACATCAAATTATCTGCCACGAAATCATTTTCATCATCACAGTTTTAGACATTTCGTTTTTAAATTAACATAATATAAATATAGCAAACAGGGGCACTGGTAAGTAACTAGAAATCACTTAAGGGCGGATGGATTAGGTGCGTCTACATAAACAACTTCTGGTCAATGCATTTTTGTAAAGTGCGTCGAAGCATTGATAAATGTATGGAGGAACCCTTTTTTTTCGTTTTGTGCCCTAAGTGAAATCATCATAATTACAACATATATAAGTAACTATGACATGTGTTATTGAATTGCACTTTGGCTGAAAATGACAACTTTTTGTAAATTTAGACGCAATATTTAATTTTGTTTTCAAGGTATTTCAAATTATTCTCCCTATTGTTCTCCCTTGACAAGGGCAAGGAAGAATAGATAAATCGCATCATCCATTTATATCACTTTCATAAACAATAAAATATGAGTAAAAAATTAAATTGAAATAACTATATCACGTGACATGTATTTGGATTTCTATATGTTCTACGTACATATTACTAAAAAATCTCTGTTACGCAGCGCTTGATCTCTAATGCGTTCATATCTCCACAATACATATGATCTAAAACATTAAAAAATCATAGCCCGAAAATAATTTAAATATCTCTGATCCCCGGTAGTGTCGGTGGGTTGTCGCCCTGCCGCCGCTGCACCCGAAATGGAACGTATCTGCTAGTTTAGTAAACAACTACTATTTTGGCGTTTTCATATTTCCCTCGAAGCAGAGCGATGTTTTTATACTCGCGTGTTGCCAGCCTGCTTATACTTTATAGCTTTTATTTCATCTCTCTGTGTGAATCGTGTTTGTCTGTGTTTTTGATGGATTTTTTCACGCACACTGGCTTGGAAATGAAGCTTCAAAGCCGGTACGCGGAATAAAAACATTAAAAACTTATTTATTCTGCGCCTGCATTTATTTATTTGAATCGCAAATGTTATGCAAATATGTGAATAAACTAGCTCGGTTGTTTGCATTCCATGACGTAATGTAATTTGACAAACACACTCTGGCTGTGTGTGGCAACCGAAGCGATCGTTTCGGAATTCACATTATCAACACAATCAAATAACTTTGTGGTTTAAATATCAAATCAATGGTTATCAAATTTAGTTTTTCAGTTTATTAATTATGCAAATTTACTCTCATCATATACACCGAGTATTCATTTAGGTATAGATTAAATCTAGGATACGTATTATGAGTTAATATTTAAAACACGGAGTACACAGAAAGTTAAGCCTGTGTTGTATAATTCAGTCACAGAGCAATCCTTCTGATTCTAAATAAACCGCGTTATTTTAAAAGAACTCTGTAAAAAATTGAGTGTTTATAATATTTGAACCATTTTATAAATTGTCTACCTATTTGGAGACATTCAAAAATCAAAAAGGTTAAATGTGAATAATTAAAAATTCTTCTCTTCACTGTTACTCAATTTCAATTCGATTCAATCACTGGTACGTACGTGTAAGTTTTAGGTGTAAAAAAAAATGGTTGCCTGTAAAGTCGGTTTTACGGGCGAAGATTTTACGTGACAACGTCTGCCGCGTGCTGCGCGCGCGGCAGACCGATCATAGTTGAGTGGGAGAGAGACGCAAGGCATTCGGCGGGCCTCTCTCTCGTTCGGTGACTCATCGTAACGTTACCGGGCGTTACACTTTTTCATAAGAGACTCCCAGCCGCAACCTAATTTAAGACGTTGTCACGTCAAAAATAAAAAATAAGTTATGAAATTCCATACTTTTATGATTTGAATTCAACTATCGTGACTGAATTAGAAGAGGTAGATACGTCACAAACCAAACGCTTAGGCCGGTAGTGTCTCTCTATCGCTTGTGTGAAATGGTTTGAGAAGAAGAACAGAAAGAAAAAGTTATTTGTTGTACAGTAAGTTAGTTACTAGAGCTTTTCTTAAAATATTTTGCGTTAATTAGCAGTAGCCCCGAACAGGAGCTAGCCCGTGTAGGCACAGCCTGTAGCCTTGTAGGCAGGTCACCGTGTTAGGGGGGCGGGGAGTAAAGAGGGGGGAAGGTCCATTTGCAGCGCTTTTAAGACGCTCGGTGGAGTTAGCGCGGCGCGTGTCACGCGCTAACTCGCGCGGGACGGACCTGACGGAGATGTCCGCTTTAAACTCCATTGACGGGTCTTCCAGATTACATCTCAATTGAACCATTTACATATTTTCCTGAAATATATAATGCAAGATAATAATGATTAATGACATGTAATTGATAATAACTAATTTGTATTTATGAATGTTGTAGAATGTATTTAGGGAAATTTGTAAGACTAAGGTCTTACTATAGATAATAGATTAAATTTAGTAAAATAAAAGCATTTGAATAATGCGCATCAACATATACCTATTCTATCGCAACGAAGACAGCTCAGTCCAGCGTGTGGTGGCGTAGCGTCCCGCTGGGCCTGGGTTCGATCTCCACCAATGAGATCGAACTTTCGGTGAAGAAAACAAAAACTATGAGGAAACTATAGCATAGTGTTCTAGTGCTCGCCAAAAAAAAAAAATATATATAATATTATATATATAATATATAATATACTGATAGTGCCCTTCAGTTTACAAAATCTGTCGGCAAGCATACAACAGTGTGTTCCGGTAAACTCCTCGAGAGCCACTCATTCCAGACTAGACATACACCTTCAGTCAAATCACTCACTCGTGTGGAAGCGGGTACCTGAACTCCTTCCACCGTTGGTAGTACCAATGACCGTGTTTTCAATATGACAATAATGACAATTCACACGATATCCTGCCACATCTTTTAAGGATAGTTTGAGTATTATGAATCAAAACAAGTAACTTTAGTTCCACGATTTTGCCAATTCGCGGAATCGGTTCGGTTCTCTATTGACGTCGACATTGAAATTAAAATGCGAAGAGAAAGACAAAGATTATCAAAATTTCCGAATTAAGTTAAAGATAATGTAGTCCAACAAAACGATTCCAGTAATCTTGACGCGAATTGTGTAAGAGCTTATCTAGCGAGGTGTTTGAATACAAACAATAGATCAAACCGTTTGCCGATATCTAATCATTATTATAATGAACAGAACCGCCTTATCAATACATTCATCTAACGGCTATTACGCCTATCCGTTAATCTATTCATGCCGTTATTCCGTTATTCTCGTTATCCGTTAATAGCGGATAATAGAGGTGCGATGATTACCTTGCGTAGATTCCGCACGAAGAACAAGTAAGAAATAGTAGCTTTATTTTCATTTTTCTTTGTCTTCACGCCAATTCAGTTATAATATTATTTCTCATATCGTTTAGCTGATTGAAGAAATCTGGGGGACGTTAAGGTTACAAAAAAAAAGAGATCAAATAATGATTTGATTTGATTTTGATTCACCCTTATTCTGGCGTCATAGTTTCTTTCACTGCTGCGTTTGCTGACATTGCTATTAAAACACATGCAGTTTGTTTTTTGATTGTGTATTTTCAAGTACTCGCTTTGTAAAGTATTGTTGCCATCTAACGGTGAGTTTTGGCAGTCTCGTTAAGAGCCAGTTATTTCAGACTAGGCATCACTTAGGTAGGTTTCACATCCGCCCAGTGTTGCTGACTCGTGACCTGCTGGCCAAGTGCCTAGCTTTATTCTGTAAATATATTCTTCTTTTTAATCGTGACGCTCTTGTCAGAGTGGTGAGGAAGGTCACTAGAGGGGGCGGATGTAATGTGCCTCACGACATCTTTGTTTACTGGAAGCTATCCGACTAAATTCCTTCAAGGAGCCTCCAACTGCTGCCTTGATTTGGTCAATCCACCTCGTGGGTGACTTTCCGCGCAGTCTGGTGTCTTTTACCTTCTCTTGAACGACAAGGCGCTCTATAGACTTGTTACTAAGACGAGAAATGTGACCAAAAAAAGTGAGGATACGCATCTGCACAATAGGTAGCTGCTTATTATACTGTAAAATATAATAATACGAGTATACTTATATCCTATTCACAAACTCCATCCGGTATCTAGTACAGTATAATCCTTGGTAAGCCGTTATCGCCGTGTTCCGAGACATTCAATTACGGCGCCGGAGATGATCTCCGACAAGGTGGCTCGTGTAGCGCAGGCAGTGTACTGCACTGTACCTTCTTTTTATTGACGAGGAGGAAATCAAATCAAATTAAATATCTTTATTTATATATCGTATCGTATCGTTAGTACTTCCCTGTCATTTATGACCTATCCACCAACGATGGCGCCGGTCACGCGCCGTTGCAGTCCACCGGACTCGATGAAGTGGGTGTCGAGGTCCCATCTCCAAACTCTCGTGTCTGATGCTCCTTTTAGTCGCCTCTTACGGCAAGTAGGGGGGCAGTTCCACAGCCTTATTCTTTCACCCAGGCTGCAGGGTTATCACTCGTGAAACTCTACAATTGTATTCCACCATCTCTGTCAGATTTGATAAAGAGGATACTACGTATATCTATATTCCACTATCGAGCGAGCAAAGCAAGAACGAGTGAAGTTCTTACTTAAGTTCAAAACGCTTCGCGTCAAGTTTATTGTGAGGAAGCTTTGGAACTCTCCACCCGAGTCTGGTTTCCAGACACCTATCCTACCCGGGGGTCTTCCATACTGGAGGAAATGGGTATCATCTAGGTAAACGTGCCACATCCTAGACTACAGCGCAGCTTTACATCAGGAAAGTTGTAGTCAAACATAAAACTATCAACCGTAAAAAATATTTACACTCTGCCACAACGGGGTCAATATAATAAATGTAAATATACAAATACTAGCTGACCTGGCAAACCTTTTTTTTTTCTTAAAAAATAGATAGTAGCCGATTCTCAGACCTACTGAATATGCATATAAAATTTGGTAAAAATCGGTCAAGCCGTTTCGAAGGAGAACGGTAACTAACATTGTGACATGGAAATTTTATACGAGTATATTAGATTAGAAGATTATCACTATTATTATAATACATTTATAGTCGTTTTTGAATGAAGATAGTTTTATACAGCTCTCTTACCTGAAACAAGAGAAAACACAAATCAGACAATGATATTACTGAACAAGGCGTTATGATTATTTTTACATGAAATAGCTCCACCATCCTCCCAATGGTAAGCGATATTAGAAATAACACCAGGACTCTTTATGTTACTTCATCACTCAACAAAGGTGGAGGTAGCAAAAATATAATTAAGGTCATAATTATTAATATCTGCACTATTTCCTGTGCACCTTACATCTTCTAAACTATCAAATGGTATAGTTGTGACAACATCATGCGATGCCTACCGTTATATAGAACCTATAAGGGAATGAATATCGATATATCCTAAACCGTATGAATATTCACAGGCGATGGTTTTTCCTAACTCTCTTCTTTTTGTCATCGACGACATAAAAAATAAGCGGCCATGTGCGAGTCAACACTCACACATGAAGGGTTCTGTACCATTCGTTTTCCTACTACTATTATAAATGCGATGATAGTGCAATCAATCAATATCAAATACTTATTCATTAATAAAATATAGGGCCACAAGTAATTTAGAAGACCACTCTGGACAGAACCGTACAGTAATTAAATCATTTATTTTCAATAATAAAAAATACTATGAATAATTCAACCGTTTACCAGCCGACGATATTTAATTTAAGGAATAAATTTTAATAATCACGCTCGTTGTATAGGAGCCTTCTTTAAATATAAAATGTATAATTAATTATTTAATATTTTAATAATATAACGATAAAAAGTATTTTTTAACTGACTTTTCATAATGTTATAATGGCAACAGAAATACATCATCTGTGATTTTTTTACTGTCTAACTATCATGGACCTAATAGGATTTCGTTGGCAGCCTTTGAGTACGGAACCCTCAAAAATAGGGTTCCGCCACTCTGTGCGGTGTTGTAGTAGGGGAGCCGAAGAGGGGATTTTTGTAGTATCTCGAGCGCGTCAGATTAAGATATGGGAGATACCTTGAACTCATTTTAGTACCTCCACCAAATACAAGCTTTCCTCGTTGGTGGGATTGTCTTTAATAAAGACTGGAAAAAAAATTTGTATGGCAGACATACTCCAAATTGTCAGATTAAGATATTGTAAGTTATTAACGTCCATAAGAGTGTATATTTAAAGAAATCTGACAATTTTAATGAAACACTTGGGAGTGAGAGGGTCTCAAAATTTCAAACTTTGATGTTCAGTAACGGCCATATTTGTAGATTTATCTTCAAGGAGATAATTTAAGGATATTAGGAGACTTATAATCTGCAGATTAACACAAACATAATTAAAAAAAAACATTGCTTAACATTTAAAAAACTTTTAAAAGAGCCTGGTGGCGCCCTCCATCGGTGGACAAGGTAGGTCTCATACAGTTTTTTTCATGTTATAATATCTACATTATAATCCAATAACCTCCAAACGCGCTCGAGTAAGTACACATTTAGCATCGTGGGCTCCCCTACTATAGTTGGTGCGCTCGGCTCGCGGGGCGGGAGGTGGCACTGACATCGATAAATCAGCAGCTTCCCATAATGAATGGCGTTTTATTTCCATCAAACCGACGGGTTTTTATCCAAACTCAGCTCGGCACAGGGGCTGGCTGTCGCCGATATTTTTCCTTCTAATGCATTTACTTTCCGCGAAGCTAAGCGTCCTGTAGGAACAATTAGTTTTCATTACGTTGACTAAAGCTTTTTCGTGACGTTCAATATAATCGTGTCATGACTTGACTTGAATGAACCATGACATGAGAGAGAAGGATAGAGTATAGGTGTGTAACGACATACATATTCGAACGAAGCGCTTACGACTGTTTAGATGTTTCACAAAATAAATTAATGTATAATAATAATATATAGGTAAGCTCAAATAATTCTAAATATTCAAATGTAAATCTTGTTTAAAGTTTTTGAATCACACATTTTCAAATCAGATTAGAACTATTAAATTAAAATAACCATTAAAATAACTAATATAAAAAATGTAACGAGTTATTTACGTTGCCGCGTTTTAAAACTCGAATGATAAAACTGAAAAAAGTAGATAATATCTTTTAAGCAGGTTATTTTTGAGAATATGTTATATTGCTCTCTGACCGCTCTCTGCCTTGATATAGCGACGTTTGAAGCCTGGTCCACATTAGATAGCAAATACGAGATGGGTCACACAAAAATGTGATGTAGGTAATATTAATATTGTAGAGAGATACAAGTCAATTGTAATCTACTAGAATATACTAGTAAGAATGTAGATATTTATGATCAGTTTTCTCGGTACAACAGTCGTTACGCCGTATCATTCACACTGCGGGTCAAAGATGATACGAAGAAAAAAATAAACCAAACACCAAACCCATACTGAGATGTCTGATTATAACACCTGAGAGCAGATTTCACTTGAAACAAACTGTCAATAGAAAGATGGGCGCCACTCAGTATAAACAGAATAGAATGGAGTCGGCAAGAAGTGTTCCCTGGGTGGAAGAGATTCGCAAATGGCGCTCAAAGTAACGCGCGAACTTTGCTCAGCACACAGTGGGAACTCCGGGTATTCTATAAAAACTGCTAAACTCAAATTAAACTAAACCCCAGTGAGAAGTGGATACGTACTCGAGAGAGCGGGCGAGTTTCTTTTAGAGTTTTTAAAATTCTTTTTGTACAATTGCCCATATGAGTTTGTGAGAGTTTTAAAGCTTTTTTTTTAACTTAATAGAATATCATGTACTATTCTGGCCATACCTGAAGCTTTATCAACTCGTATACCAATATTATAAAGAGGAAAAGTTTGATTGTTTGTTTGACGCGAATAGGCTCCGAAACTACTTGACCGATTTGAAAAAATCTTTCACCATTGAGTTACCCCCGAGTAACATACATAGGCTTTGTTTTTCTTTGCTTCTCTTTGATTATTGTATAGCCCGTGCGAAGCCGGGACTGGCTGCTAGTTATTAATATTTTGTATCTAATTTATTTTTACGTCAATAAATATTTTTTTGTATCTTTTTGTGAGTGAGGTTATGTTTCCTTTCAAGATGTTGTAGTTGGAATAATTCTCAAGTGTCACGTGACCTATCGTAACGTGACATGTATTTCAATTAATTCTCTGCCAGCATTCTTAAATTGAGTCATCGGTGTGATCTTATTTAAATAATAACTACAAAAGCTTAAATTTGTCTCCATCTAGGTTTGTCACTTTTTCTACACTCATACGACTGAACGAATTGAGATGAAATTTGGTGTAGAGATAGCCTAAACCTTGCACCATAGAATACTATTATTCCAAAATAATAAGGTTGACGCCGCAGACCGTAGCAAGTAAATTGCATTCTTTTAGTTTCTCTAGAATAATAAGTGGAAACGACGGAATGAAGTGAAAAACCGTCCGCAAGAAAATATGAAAGCTCCACAATATCGGTCGCGCTGGGAGCTCCTTTCATGCCTCCTTTTATTATTTATCTTCTTTAAGCAGCGGCGGCTCGTTAGCGGCTCCTCTCCCTCTCACAATACTCGCTCCTTCTGTTGCGCTCTCCTTCTTCTCGCACAGGTTTTATGCCATTTTATTAAAAGGCTTAATGGCGCAGACTCGATTGTTTTCACCAGATTTTTTTATATTTTTCTTGGCGTTGTTTTTCAGGCTGTTGCTCCTCGAGTCGATCGGAAATGCGCCGTTCTAAATGATCGCCGTGATTCAATATAATGAGGCTGACCGCTTCAATAAACAATACACTTCCACAATTTATAAACGAACAGTCGATGGAGCGCTCATTTGTTTCGCTTTCGAAGCCTTTGAAGGTATTAAACTGGTTCCGATACTAGACTTTTATTAGCAAAGTTGGAATGGGGTTAAATTCCGCTGAGGATTCTCTTTCATTTTTAATTTCATGAATAAATTGTTATCGGAGGCGGCGCCCTCTTGTTCCTTATCTTCTTGTTCGTTATCTATGTCAGCTTTTAATTGTTTCTGAGATTGAATGATTGCTTATTGTTATTGTGATCACTTCACAAACCGATGTCGGTATCGGACGATAATTGTGACAAGCCGAGCCGGTGTAGCAATCTCTCGTCTCCACACTTCATCATAGAACTCGCTTAACCGTGTTTGTTTACACTCCGCTGTACTATTTTAACAATATTTGCATTTTATTATTATTAAACATAATTAATATTTTTAATTTACATACAATAAAAAAGCGAGTGTGGCTCGGTGGGATAACAGGGAAGACAGTCCCTGGTTTGACCCCGGCTTTACACTAAAGACATTTTTTTTCAACTGTTTTACTGTGACTACATCGTGAGAAAACGGACATATTTTAGAACCACAACATCCAAAGACGTGTGACTTCTGTCAACCCACGCTTGGCCATCGTGGTTAATTATAGCCTACGTCTCTCTCCTCGTGAGAGAAGGCCCCGAGGCCCAGCAGTGGGAACGTATTGTGTACGGGTTTAGTGTAGAGGGCATATCAGTTTGAGATGGAGGCTTATTTGAGCAGTGCGCACCAACACACACGAACAATATAAAATTTATAACATTGATAAACACAGGGTAGCCACCCCACCCCGCACCACCGGCGTGAGAATGGCCGCTTTTTTTCATTATCGTCGGCTCCTTTAATTTATCTCTTGTCATCTGGCATCGGACCTCATTTCCATAATATTTAGGGCGAAACAAGCCAATAAATATCACTTCAAACATTTAAGGTGACCTCACAGGGTTTCGCGCGAATCCAAACTCCAATTTCAAAGATTTCAATATAATGTATCCTTTATTTTTGTTTTAGAAAGACGTAGTACGATTGTTCAATAAGAAAACCGATATCAAAATAATTATATTTGATATAAAATGGGACACAATTTTATTTTGTGATTTGTGTACACTTTGTTAATAAGAGTATTTGTTACAAACTTTAGTGTTACTGTTATAGACTGGTTACTCTCTTTGAATTACGTAAACCCTGAAAGCTTTTATAATAATTAGTACACATTTGACACAAACCTGGTTAGCCCCATACTGAACCATTTCTAGTTTGTATTATGGTTGCTAACACAACTGATATACTACATATTATACATATCCGCACATACAAACTGTATATCGATACATATTTAATACACAGACTGACAGCCAACCAATTTAGTTCATCATATGTGACATCATGGTGTTGACCGCGCCGGGAATCGAAACCCAAGACCTACCAATTGGCAGTCCGGCATGATATGCAATTTGGTCGTCAAAATTCATGAATGCCATCAATATTTGATACTTACTAAGTATCTCCAGTAATAAAAGTCAGACAAATTATGGGTTTTTTTTTTACATAATTGTCTAGCTACTCAGGTTTTTTAAAGACGGTTCTAATAGAAAACAATAATGACTACGGAACCCTCAGCAAACCACAGTATCGCGCTGTACATCTGTTCAGCATTGTGTGAATGTAAATGGTTGGCGCGGGTCTCGCCGCGTGACGTTTTGATGAATATTTTCACCAAATCCTTGTAATTCTCGTTTTGCTGAAAATAAGATGATTTTTCTCTGAGAATGGTTTTGTTAAATTACATTTCGTTTTGTTATTATTTGCCCTCATTGTTCACCCTCATGTGGCTAGATGGGCGCGGTACCACACCATTCACTCACAAATATTTGACACACACAGAGCATGCCTAGTTTGGAATAACTGGCTCTCGAGGAGGCTGTTGGAAATATTTGCGAATTAAAAAAGCTGATATTAAAACGGTTACACGTAATTTTTTTTCCGTCTTATAAATACAGTGAATAATCTATTTAAGGGACATCGAAGGGACTGTGCTTTTCATGGCGTTATAGAGAGTGGTCGTTAAATGGAGAGAATGTATTATTAAATGTAATACAAGCTAAACCAACTAAAGCCAATAATAATTGATTTCGATGCTTTAGAGAGTTTGTCGTTAAATCGAGTGACGTTAAATGGAGTTTACAATGTAATACATTGTTTTCCCGGCGTGTGAACAACAATCTGGGTAATATCTTCCGCGCCGTGAACTCAGCTTGATGACGTCACCACTTACTTTGTACTCACACATACACATCATGTTTTAAAACTTTTTTTATAATAACATAGTTAATAATTTGTGTTGTCCAGTTTGTATGGAAGTAGGTTTATGATTCGACTTTATATAGTTACTAGCTGACCCGGCAAACGTTTTTATGCCTTAAGTAAAGTTAAAAACGCCATAATTGATCAGTTATCGAGAGGGATGAAAATAATTAACTTATTAAAATGGCCATAAAAACAGGAGTTGATGATAAAAAAATAAAAACTTAGGGCTGTATGTATTTTTTAATACCGCCCTGACTGCACAAATTTAAAACTCTAACATTTAAGTGCATTCATTTGTAAAAAGTATAAAATACTTTTTATATTAATGCACTTAAGTGTTGAAAGACATGGATGGAGTGTGTGAATGAGGACATGAGAGATAAAGGATTGTGTGTGGAGATGACGGCTGATAGAGGAGAGTGGAAGAAGAAGATTTGCTGTGCCGACCCCACCTAAATGGGATAAGGTGAAGAAGAAGATTTGTAAAAAGTATAGAATAGGTATTTAGTTACAAAAATTAGATATTGTAGCTCTCGGACTAACAAATGATACCATCAAGATGGGCAAGTTGACGCGCTACAGCTTTGTCCAGCTGCTTGTCAACTCACTGCATTTAAAAACTATTTTTTAAGAGACCGACTGTTATAATGTCTCGCTCACTCGCTAGCTTTTATACTGACCGGGAGGGTGGAAACACACTGAGGCCCAGCTTTTGCTCGCAGCTACATCCATATTGGTAAAGAACTGCACGACAACTTGGTCATCTTGATGGAATCATATGTTAGCCCGAGAGCTACAATATCTAGTGTAAGTAACTAGAATACCTATTTATCCATATTGGCAAAGAACTGCCTTTGCCAATATGGATGTAGCTGCGAGCAAAAACTAGGAGGGCCTCAATGTGTTTCCACCGAAGAACCTGAAGCCCTCCATAAAGCATCTAGGCTAGCCACCGAGGGGGTTTTAGTGGGTAAAAATCCCACATAACCCGGCTGCTTCCCATTGTAGCTGGGTATCATAATGAAGATTTTCTCGTCTAAAAAAAAATATACTGACTGACTAGCTTCACGTAAACAAGCCCGATATCATATAGGTTTTGGTCAAACTATGTGACTAGGCGGTTTCGATACAGCCTGGAAGGGAGTGCGTGATATATGTATAACAGGGAGAGCTATAAGGAGTTTGGTCAAAGTATGAAGCAATACATTACTCTATATGACACCGGTACCCTATCATGTCACGTCACCGGAACAATATCCACGCGTGTATAATAGCTACGTGTGTATGCCGAGTGGGAGATTTGTTCCTTACAACTATAACTTTACGGGACCTTAATGCGAGAGTCCTTTGGCTTTTACTGTGACTCGGCTAAGCACTTAAGTATTAAAATAATACTTTATTTTGCTCCGTCTAAACTTTCTCCGTCTTAACATATTGATACAGTTTGTGCTTTTAATATTTGTTATAAAGTGAAATAAAAACGAATTCTGTTTTGATCTCGGTTTAGGCTCAAAGTTTATTTCCAATGTCAAGTGTCTCTATCTTTAAATATTATTATGTAACGAAAAAATAAGATTGCTATGTGAAATATTTTTTTAAGCGAGGTTTCTCCAACATCTTGGTGCTGTCGTAAGGGCAAACGTGACTACGGCAGCAAATCACGAGGAAAAAATCGAACGTTACGGCTTCGTAAAGTTATCGATACGAGGTGTTTTCCCAATGTGGCACTCAGCATAGTGTTAGTACAGGGAGTACTGTGCAGCCTTCGACCGTGGCGCGAACAACAGCGGCCGCGATACAATGTGAGGCTTCTATTATATCACCGGGACAAGGGGGAGAGGAGGGGAGAGGAGAGGAGGAGGGTATGGACATTTTGAATGGGGAAGTGAGTTTTGAAAGGCGTTAGCAAGTCACGGCTTCACAATGGGAATCTATAATATGGCAGCTGACAGGCATTGCTTTGTAATCGTTTCCTAATTTACTTGTCCTTATAAAACCTCCTTATAAAACTTTACACTTACTTTATTCTGCTTTGTAAATACTATCAACGGCCATACAACTTTTACCGCACCGTCTATGAAAGAGCGGTGCAGAGATTTCATATTAACACTAGCTGACCCGGCAAACGTTGTTTTGTCTTAGTAAAAAAAAAAAAAAACTAAATATGCAGTAGCCGATTCTCAGACCTACTGAATACGTATATAAAATTTGGAAAAAATCGGTCAAGCCGTTTCGGAGGAGTACGGTAACAAACACTGTGACACGGAAATTTTATATATAAGATTTTCTAAGTTAGAGAATAAGCGTTATACGGCCATAATGATAACTTCATCGTTCTTTAAGCAAAGATTAACTTAATTACTTAATAAACTGTTCACGTAAGGCATCTTAATATTTTCGCGTAGAAAACGGTCACACTTACTTATTATTAAAAGTTGGAATGAGTGGAACAGTTTCGGTGCTTTCGGAGCACCATCTTCAGGGGCGAGTGTTACACGGACCGCCGCCGACGAGTACTACGCGTGCACTACAGTGCAAGCACCGAAACTGTTGGACTCATTCCAACTTTTAATAATAAGTAAGTGTGACCGTTTTCTACGCGAAAATAATTACTTAATGTTTCGCTAAGTTTAAGTATGTATTGTGACTGATAGTATCTGTGAGTGTCAAGCGACACGGCGCCGAGACTCTATTCATTAGACGGAATATGTTTTGAAAGTAACTACATATTATTGAATAAACTTTAGAAGTCACTAATACAATGTTTTATTGATTATTTCATGAAATAGCAGTGCGTCCAGCTGGCCCTATCGTCAAACGATTTTTTACCATTGATCTGGCCTGGGCACATCATGATATGGCCAATGGACAGTGACATATTTCATAAAATACTACTATTTCATGTAATGGCCGATCATTTCATGAAATAGGCAATCCTACGATTCGGCCACGACATATACACGTTGCAATGTACCGCTATATATAATGCAGAGTATGTGTGACATGCCGGGTTCACTATTCAGCTCAGGTTAGTAGTGTAGCGTCGCGTTATTTGCCGCGTGTGTCCGCATGTTTACTGCGCGTTCGTTAGCCCGCCTCCCGCCTCCCGCCTCCCGCGTCCCGGCGCGGTAACGAGTTGACACGCTAATTGGTGGCAGGTCACGTGGTGCGACATAGCTCAGTATCTACTCAGAAGGTTTACTTGTTACACGATTTGTTTGACAGAAAATAATTTTAGACAGTCCCCGAGATTTGCCTTTACTTTGAACTGGCTTGATTTTCCAAACAATAGCTTTCACACTCATATTTTGACCATAAGATTTTTCTACTGAAATTTTTAACAAATTGTTTGTTTGGCTGATTTCTTTTTCGCTTTATTCCAAAAATACTAGAACTTTTCTTCCATCTACAATGAATTTGCGCAAAATAAAACCCAAATGAACAGGAATACCTGTAACCCAGTACTATCATTTGAATCTGAATCCTACCGTGACTAGAATGACACGCAGATCCCGGCTGTCAGCCTTAATATACGCCGTTATTATACCGAGACAGAGACTGTACGGCGGCTCAAAGGTCATAACACTCGAACCACTCAGCATATACGAAAGAGAAATGACCCTATTTAAGTTCAACAAGTAAAACATGTCTACAAACATAGCGTAAATATTTTTCCCACAAAGTGAACCTTCTGTAGCTGTCCCGCTGTACAGTCCGCGGCGGGAGGCGCTGCACGCGGCGTACTGTCCGCGGCGGGAGGCGCTGCACGCGGCGTACTGTCCGCGGCGTCACTCCGCTCGTTACGTCCCGCTCCACGCAACACAAACACTCACTCCACTTGCATTAGACACGATTTGTCCCTAGTTTTATCTCTGCTCATCATGGGCCTTTATACATCTTCATCAGATGATAAGCAGCGTCCGTCGGTGAGCACGACTGAACAACCGTATCCGGGAGCCGCAGCCGCGACCGCACCGGTTGAATATAAATGTAGGCGAGTTAGCGGCATCTATGCTATTTTTGTGTCTATGTGCTCGCTTTTGAGCCAAATAAAAATATCTCTGCTACGTGGAACCATATTCATTTATCCTCTCGATAAAGAAATACATCACTTGTGAATCGCCCCGGCTCTGCACGACTACCTTTCGAAAATTCTATTTAATTTAACCGCGAATGAATTTTTAATATATGAATGCCTCAGGCCGCGACGCGCAGACTGCAGGTTTTGTAGTTCTACCCTCATCTCACAATAATACCTTTATGAGAATCGAACAAGTTTTATAATTTTAGAATTTATTTTAAATTATATGTTTTGTCTGTATGCTACCAATTGCAATAATAGTGATGAATTACGAAACACCTTATACATAAATACTCGTATTATATGCAAACTATATAATTCTAATAAAATACGTCAACAGCAAGTTTTCTTAAACAAATTCAGTGAAAGGTCTAAATCCAAATTGGTTTCGTATTTGACTTCAGTCGACTTCAATATTAGATTTTGAATTAGTAACGAAGCTTCAAGGCGAATGTTTATATTTCATTTATTTATCAATGTGCTATTTAGAATAATTATTTATTTCATTCTCTTTTCGTGTGTTTATATAATTATTTGTGTTTACTCACAAATTTCTTTGTATTCATTATCTAGAAGCCCCGCACAAAAAAAAAGAAATCGTAAGATTAATTTGTATAAAGTAATAATGGATAAAAAAATAAGATATAACAATTTTCGCGCGCTGCGGGCGAAAAACAAACCAAATCTTTGGTGAAAGTGTAATTAACAGGTCTGTTATTTCTAGAACAGAGTAACAAATATTAAAATATCCACTACAGCTGTTGCTTCAGAAACAACATTCTTGTTTTCACGAAATCTACTGAAACAACTTTTCTAAGAAGCAGACTCAAGTAATACAAACAATCCCATATACTGGCAACTAATTAGTTGAACTGGTAACTAATTAGTTGAACTGGCAACTATTCTGCAAGCCGGTTAATTGATGAACTATAATTTAAATACCAACAAGTTTCCCTTCGCAATCTACTTATGTGTTCGGGAGGTCACGCGACTCTAGTTTTTGACTTCAATATATTCCTCCCGCTATGGACGTTAATACTTTCAAAGTAATTCAGTAGAAGAAGAGTACTTCAAAGCTTCGCTGAAATATTTGAAGTATATTTTTTGGGTGATATATATGGGCTTTTTAATTGGTAAAAACGAGATCCTATTACTAAATCTCCGCTGTCTGTCTGTAATATAAAAAAAACTAAAATTATGCTTTGTCGCTATAACAAATAATAAATAAGCCTAGAAGCTTTTAAGCTACGAAGAAATAATTATACATAGAAATCTAAATTACTAATTAAAATACAACATCCACCCCAACTTAATTACATTCTGAAGTCAGTGACTGGTGCGAGTACATGTTACAAAAATAGCTCTGCATGTCGCGACACTTGCCTTTAATGTCTATTATTCAGAATGCCAATTATTGACAATGCAGTACCTATAAGATGGTGTGTTCGTATGTAAGTCCTGTAAGCTGGGCAGGCGTCTCCGGGCGCCGAGCGAGGCTTGAGGGCAGTGTGTCATCATCTGGAGAGGAGCAGCTGCTCCCCGAGGCTTGTGACAGGTTAACGGAAGCGGAGGGTTCCCGCCGCACAGCTCCAGATATTGATGGCCTATTGATGGGAGTTGTTGATTGTCTTCTGCTAAATTGCTAGTTCAGGTGATCGTATTTTATGTTAATACTTAGCTTTGTCATTCCATTGAATTGTTCAATACGAGTACATCTTGTTACTATAAAGGAAATTTTAACGCTATTACTTCTGATATTTTATTCCATTTTACTATTGAAATTTAAAAATAATAAAGACAACCAGCGATAACGTAATAAATAAGTAATTATATCATCATTGTATTCATTAATGATATGATTTACCAATAAAAAATCTTTTAGTTTAGCTTTAAATAATTTAAATTGCTTAGGTTTTCAAGTTGATGTAATGAACAGAGTTTTCTACTCCGTCATACGATGAAAGAAAACATGAGGAAACCCGAATGAACCGAGGAGCACACATTCCAATACGAGTTATAGATCTTGCGAGAAAAGACTCCGAGTTCTAGCAGTGGCAACGTAATGAAAATAGCTTTTTAGGTTAACAAGAATTTGTAAAGTGTTGTTTTAGTTTAGCCTAACAAGAACAAGTTAAATATTCCAGCAATTATAGGCCGTCGTTACGAGTATATTTCTTGATCTGACAGAACAATTATAATTTGTAAGCAACAACAATTTGTAGGCAAATAATAACAGATGTATTCCACACAGCGTTCCGGGAAAGCGAAACATTACATCTCCGGCGTGTTTACCAACAATCAGTCGCGTGTTCATTATCTCCATCGTGTAGAGTGAACACCGTGATGACACGCGCTAACTTTCCAACTTGTTAGTTTCCCTTCCACCGGAGCCAAGTCGGTGAGTCACTCACCGCCGCGAGAGGGCACGCTGATCACGAATTATCATATCTTAGCGAGACACGGACTCTCTCGCCAGGGGAGAGGGCACCGGAATATTCTGCTGTTTATGGCGGGAAGGAATTTGGCCGAGAAATGCCAAAATACTTTCCGCCATAAAATAAGGCCAGTGATGTGCAGGATATTGATATCATAACAATAGCTTAGTTTTGATATCTACGAATAAATGGTGATAATTTCTATGCCTCGTTAGATGGAAGAAAACCCAAAATATTTATCTCAAACATTTCAGATATTCTCTCTTGTATTATGAATGTCTACAAAGTAACGCTTGTGTCAATAAGTTATGGCTCATTAGACTTAGTGGTTAGTGTCCAGGCCTCCCCAAATTCGATTCCCGCAACGAGACATACTTTTTACTTATTCGTACGTACATAAACATCAACGTATGACATTTCCAATATAGGAGGGTGTGAAGGTTTGTTTGTTTATTAAGGTTCCGTACCCTCATAGGTCTGACTCGCACTTGGCCATTTTATTTTCGTTAGTATGTGTTAGTTAATATACAGTAATGTAATCTGAGTAGATTACTTGTCATACGCAAGCGATCAGATACAACGCTTATAGGTTTCTCCAGGCTTAATAGGCTAAACTATCGTGTCTACAGATGACATTAAACCTACGTTTTACAAAGCACAACCTTTCAACCTGGCAAACAGTTGCTCTTCAATACAAGTTAAACTCCACTAGTGAACAATATAACAAGTGTCCGGTCAAAGCACAATAATTACCTTTCCCCCGCACTACGACTGTAGAGACAACAGAAGCGAACTCCGCGAACAAAGCACCAACTACTCCTTATCATAGAGACCGTTAAAAACTTTCCGCAGCTCTCAGCTTATTTGTTTGTTTGTTTGTATCTCACATGTCGTACGGAGAGCGAGGCTAAACAAGAGAAGAACTTGCTTGTCACATACCTATTCATTGAAAAGAAAGTAGTTATACTCACTTACGTTATCTACTACTAATGCACTAACACTCTACGATAATGTTAAATCTATTCCATTAGATAAGGAAAATATGATATGCAGACATTAACGAAACGGTTTTAC
Organism: Mellilla xanthometata; assembly: GCA_035578125.1. Classification (NCBI taxonomy): domain Eukaryota; kingdom Metazoa; phylum Arthropoda; class Insecta; order Lepidoptera; family Geometridae; genus Mellilla; species Mellilla xanthometata. Next base: position 89,775 of record JAPUBQ010000048.1, on the reverse strand, counting down.
GGTTTTTCGGGTTATATTTTTTATAACTTATAGGTTTGCATTGAATAGCTTGCCTGGTGTTAAACAATACTATGGCCTACGATGTTACACGCTTACCTAGAAAATACTTATTAACTCTAGATTTGTAGACCCCCGTAGTAGAGGTGGTACTTCTCAGGAAACAGAGATTCAAGAAGAGAATTCCAAAGGTTTGCAGTCCTCACAAGAAAAGTCGAAGCAAATCGGCTTATGCGATACTTAGGGACTTCAACTGTATACCTATGTCTCTTCGCTGAGTTTCTGCTCGTTCTGTAATGGAACGGAGATGGTGGTATTATATTATGCAACTCCGTTGCGCACTCCCCGAAATGTATTCTATAAAACACCGACAGACTGGCTACCTTACGCCGGTGCTCTAAGCTATGAAGTCTAGATTTGGTGAGACAAGGTTGACCGATGAACTTCTTGGCACGCTGCTCGATGGACTCCAACGCCTCAAGCTGGTATTTAGCCGATCCATCTCAAAGGTGCGAGCAGTACTCCATGCATGATCGAACTTGTGCTTTGTACAAAGTGAGCAACTGTTCCGGCTTGTAGTACCGACGCACCTTCGAGAGGATACCGAGCTTTTTGGCAGCCAATTGAGCTCTGGACTCAATGTAAGAGCCAAAGTTGAGCGACAAAGGTAAAGTAATTCTAAGAAGTTCAAGTAGGTTTGTGATGGGCTCGGATATATTACAGAATGTCGGAGCCAGCTATCGGAATATGAACAGTATCAATAATATTATTTTCGTCGGATCCTGTCAGCACTCTCAAAGCGCATTATTATAATGTTGTCAAGCGCTGTACCGCTGTACGGCATACTGAGCAAAGTAAAGCAGTTTTGTTGCTTCAAAGTGATGCGAGTAAGCCGGAGTTACGCGGGACCCGGATATATCTGCCCTCAGCCGGATTAACCCGCTCCGGAGACGATACCTGATAATATTATGGCAGACGCGAATTGACGCTTAAATTTGTTTATACATGTGTTAATAGATTAGATACGAGTATGTAAATTCAAAATTTATCAATAAAATACTTTGACTTTGACTTAGCATAATATAAAAAATCGATATCAATGAATTAATCAAGTATTCGATCAACATTAACTTTTTTGTTTAATTTAAAGAGTTTGCGAGCCGCCCAAGGATATTCGACTCAATCTCAGATATAAAAAAACTAGTTGTAATGTTAACATTGGCCCTAAAGTTGCGGCCTTTACGCAAATACCGAGTTCCAATAATAAACACATACCTAATATGAAAATAAATTAGTTGATATAATAAATATGTAGATACAGTTTTATATTGTACGTATTCAATACATATACCGAAATATCGAATTCCCCAATATTCAAATACAAACAAATTGCGTTCTCACTGATCTAAAAGCACAAACACACAAAAACAAAACGAGCAATCGCTCAATACTATAACTCAATGCCATTATTTTTACCTTAACTATGCTGACCCATTGAATTCGCGTGTTTATTTTCCGCCGCGTGCATTGAAAAGCGATTTTTGCCAACGTAAAGTACACTCACATTCGCAAACATCGCTAACTGGTTTTACATTTTGCATCGCGCGGGCTGATCAAAATTGCATCAGTTCTCTGCGCCTCGCTACTCTGCGTCGGAACTACTCCGCTCCGCCACTACTCTGCGCTGCTCTACTCTGTGTAAATATACCATGAGCCGCCAGCCGACACATTTAGTTACAATGATGGCGATTCAGCGGCACACACGACTAAACTAAATTTAAAGTAGCTCTATCTCTTTTCGTCATAAATGACCAAAAAGAGATGGTACGATCTAAACCATAGACAAAACATCTAAAATCACGTCAAACACGTCAGATTTAGAGCTGATACAATTGGGTGCGCTCTAAAATCGCTTACATTTTTCATATTTGACGTGATTTTAGTTGTTTTGTGTGTGGTTCAGAACGTGCCGTCTCTTTCTGGCCACCTAAGATGAAAAGAGACGGGGATTTTTAAATTTAGTTTAGTCGTGTGTGCCGCTGAATCGCCACCAATTACAGCACTGAGGGAGGAAGTTAGCTCACTGCGGTTGGTTACTTCACAGAGTGAACTTAACTTAGAGTTTTACTCAATCCGGGCTCACGTCAAACAGGGACATGACGAAGACAACACAGAACATTGTGAGCTTGTAGAGCGTTACTTTTGCACAGATATGTCAAATTAATAACAAAAATATATCCGTGAACAATATATGCTTCTTTAATTGAAAGAAATCTATTAAGTTGTTGTATCTCAAGCACTCTTAGTGTTTCTCACGTTTGCTAGCAATACGCTAACTGTTATAAAAATAAAAAGGAAACAATTCGTCCGGACGGAAACAAACGAGCTGCAAATAGGAAAATAACCATTCCGAGTGATGTTGGTTCCAGAGCTGTCTCGGCGGCGGACCGCGCTCACTAACTAGCTACGTTACAGTTTAACATAATTCGCGAGACGTTCTAAAGTTAGTCATAAAAACTGTACAAGTTCTTCAAGATTATGTCTTAGCGAAAAGGATAGGCGTGAGTCGAGGCTCGCAGGAACAGGTTCCGTACTAAATAGATTTATTTTCAATTAAAGATGCAAATATTTTTATGGATATATTTTGATATATATTTTTTTATCAATTTAAGATATCTGTGCAAAAAATAATTAAGAATTAAAATTTAGTTATTTGTGACATATTATCGAATAGAGTGATTATAACTATTTCGTAGAAATGCATTTTAACTAATAATGGGCAGTGTCAAAGAAGACAATAAGATCATTAATAATTTAAAAACAAAACTTATTACATAAATTCTGAGTAATGCCTGAAAATTGTTTCATTAATTTTCCTTCTTCTTCTTATTTTTCGTATGAGCTAAGATGCTAAGCTCTGATGTCGAAAGTTTTCAAGCCGCTTAGCGATTGCTTGTGCTAAGACTAACATCACCTACAATTTAACGTATCATCCGACCCACGGTAGTGCCCCGATGTAATTGCCACTTACAAATCGATGCGGATAGTGTTGTGCATGGTAACTCAACCAAACACCGTCCGCACCGAGCGTTGCTTAGCTTCGATGATCGCGTCACGATTACCTAAACTAGCCGAGCTACAGGCGCTACATTCATTATAATTACCTCACCAGACCAACGTTAAAGCTTCTTCATCGTTCTTATGCAAAGATCAAAGTAATTGTTTTTTTTTTTCTATAAAAAAGTTTATCTATCTATCTATGTTAGTCACAGGGCGCTGTCCATACCATACACAATAACATATAATGGACAAACCACCATGATCAGTGTAGTAAAAGACAAAAACCAGAAAAAGACACCATAACAGGTGTGGATGAGACAAAATATACCCCAAGGATCCCTAATCACAACAGGAAGTTCCGGCGAGGAAGATTTAAGCAGACAGCTCGGGGAATATGTAATGAGCTGGCAGCTACAGAACCCAGCGGACACTCACTCCAAGCTATCATCTCTGTAGCGCACGGAGTGGACGTGGACCAGCTATAATAAAGAAAGAAAGAAAGAAAGACAAATGGTTTATTTTCCTGGTTATAGTTTTAGGTAGTTGCATTGTCAGGTACGAGCCTAAACTAACTTGTCGCGAAATTTCTATATTTAAAAACAAATTACAATTATATCGTTATAATGTATCGCGACAGTTGATAGTTTATAACAATTATGTAAACATTTGTATTTGAAAAGAACGACGACAGATACTTTCCGTCTTTAAACATAATTAGTACGACTAGTTTCGAGCAGCACACCGCATGAACACAATTTCTTTTCTTTTGTAACAATTTACCGAAACTTTGAAGTCATAAAGTATTAGTCATATTTAAACCATACTGTCTTGAAGGCTGGATAGAGTCGACTGGTTTTTTCCACCGCTACAACACTGAACACCGCGTGACTTGCGGTCTAGCTAATATAAAGTACACACATGAAAAAAACATAAAAACAAGTGTGGCTCGGCGGAAAAACGCCTGCTTTTCTATTTGACGGGACCTTGTTCGATCCCAGCCCTACACCAATGACTTGTTTTTCAAGTTGTGTCTGGATTTGCACTCACTTTACGTTGAAGGAAAACATCGTGAGGAAACCGAGGATATGTGGCTTCCGAGGAAGGATTAAATTCCTCCAATGAACAAACTGTGCGGCACTAATGAGATATAGTACTCGAGCAGGATGCATATCCAAAGGTAGCATTAAATTTGTGTTCCTTGTGTTCCTCGTGGAGCTGATTGCAATCCGGGGTAACTAGGTGCGCGTCACGCGGCGGCTTCTCTGCTACCCGGACCGCATGCCAACACTATATTACTTTTTTCACACATGCGACATGCAGCTATTTCAGCAGGGATATTTTTCCCCACAAAATGAATAAATACTAGTATCAAAACTTATCAAATAAAAGTTAAAAGTAATATATTAGCAGTCTTATTACCAATGTCATTTATTCCTGTCGGTATAATAGCATTTCTTGGCCTACATGTGACGCTTAGCATTATGTTTTAAATCAGATTACCTGGAAATAATGTCCTGTAACTGGAACATAATATTATTCGCACACTACTGCTTAACGGCATACTGACTAGCATAGGTTTGGTTAAACCCTTTCAGCTCCGCAAAATAACCCTAAAATACACAAAATATCGGTTCGAGTCTTCATCTAAGAGGCGTCACTACTATGTCATGTCGGACACCCTTGAGCGGCGTGAAAACTGTCGACACCAGGGTCTGGTTATTTGCTGGAACTCTACAGAAGGAACGCAATAACAGCCCCGTAGAGTGTATTCAAGTATCGCGCCACAACACTCGTCCACTGAGCGACCGTAAATGTAATTAGTATCTCGCTCCGCGCCCTACACTCGCCGCTAGCATGTTTGTCTGTCTGTCCGCGTGACGTCAGCAGTTTGCTCGCGCTTGGTTTTATTTCGTGTATCGCGGACATTACTGATGTTTGCTACGTGCTTTATTTCCGAGAATGGCAGATTTTTGTATATGTTTACCTGCTACGGATACAGCGTATGCGTGTGGGGTCAGGGAATGTTTGTCGGTGTGTTTGTGCACACCAATGTTGATATTTATTTGTTATTAACCCAGGTTAGGCATGCTCCACCTCAGGCCAGGGTGCCGTTAACTCTAAACTGTAATGTGTAAAAAATATTTGATTGGTTCATATTCTTGACAACTCGCCAGGGGTCGCCACAAGAAACATCTATTACAATTATGTGTCAATAATTCAAATGTTTGGGAAAATAATCTAAATTTTGTGCAAAGTATAGCGTTCACTATTTAAGTTATATCCTGGTCAGGTTTAGGGTGGGAGACCAAGACGCGTCAGTAGTTTTCCACTCTTTAGAATAATATCACTGTGCTTGTTATTTCAGAGCGAATTACTAAAGTAACATGTAATGAATTCCTTCATGACTGAGCGTAGGTTTATGTCAACTTCTCCTGCAGATATGAAGTGCGATAATAACGAACATGTCACATGTCCGGCGAGCTGCCTCTCCCGGGGATATACATGTAAATACCACTCACAGCGCTATTTATTATCAGCTATTCAAGTTGTATCAAGCGCTAACCACTTGGTAGTAAATAAAATAGACACATGGTACTACAAGCCTGAACAAAATGACGTCGTGCGCTACATAAGGAAATGTGCCATTCTTGGCTTCAGATTGTCAAAGAGAAATTCAGTGCTACATTCTGTTATTCTCATAAAACATAAAGTCACGTTAAGTGCGCCGAGTGGATATCTGGATGCCATGTATTATTAAATCCCACCATCATCCAAACTTCAGTATTAGTCATGAAAAATGCACAATCTTTTCCAATTCAAGTGTATCTCAAAAACAACCTTCTACCAACGCCGTACAGCCTCTAAAACCGACCTTCCCGTCATATAAATATGGACCAAATTCCTTCAACAATTGATATCCAATGAATAACCAAACGACTTAGATAAGCAAAACGTCCAAATGTGAGTAGACGTCATCATATAAGAGTGAAACAGTAGTTGAGCTCGGCACAGACCGTTATTACCGTACTGCGCCGTACTCCCGGGGGAACAATTGCTTATACAACGTCTCTGTCTAGACGTAAGGTAATGAGATAGCTACTCGAGAAGCTCCTCAAATTGTTTTTTTCTGTTCATAGAAAGTTTGTTGAGAGTTACCCCCATGGGAATGATAAAACATTCTCAATTTCTTGGCAAAATTAACTTCTTAGTGATTCAGCATTTTTGTTTGGAAATACATAATCTACCAGTAAATCCAGTGTTAGACATGTAGAAATTCATTTAGTAAGCTATCGCATTCTGCACACAACTTTAAAATTAATAATATAAATAAATACAATTAATTTTACAGGACTTAAGAATATTTACATAGCAGAGAAAAGACGAAAATTTAGTAAACTAAAAAAATTATAATAACAAAATAATAATTAGGCCACTCGCCCAAACGTGCCCATCAGGCTTATAATATATTTTCTATATACTCGTATGATATTTTGCTAAAATAAATGACATGACGAGTGAGTCTGTAAGTTTTTGATATTTACATTTTTGGATAAAATCAAAATTATATGTATTGAATCAAAGATTACGCATATCTCTATTTATTTATCTTATCTCATTTATTTATTTTCCATATGTTATACGTATATTATTTTAATATGTTAGTGCACAGAGCACTAGTACTGTGAGGTACTGTATCGCCGTGTAGCGGCCCCCATCACCAGCGCCGCGCGCCGGGTCTGCTTGTGGTAATGTACAGTATACAGCATAGGTACATGTAGAGAGGTGCGCCACTGGGAGCTGGCTGACTGCCGACACAGCTAATCATGCGGAGGCTTTGATTTTATATAGCCCTTAGTTTTAGGATTTTAAATACAAGCAACGACATCGCAGGAGGGTGAGTGCGGAAAAACTGGATATGTGTTTTTATGCAAGGTACTCGTGCCACATACTACGTGGCTAATGCTAATTGTTAATTATTAAGAATAAGAATATATTTGTTGCATAACTGTGTACAATGACGAGATCTTAAAGTAGTGATTAGGTGACAACAGTCTTGTTCGTAAAGAACATACAATATTAACTTAAAATAACAACTATCTACTAACTAAAAACTTAAATATACATTTTAATAACTATACATATTTTTACATTCAATAACTATACCTTAGCTAGAGCATACTAAATCGCTGTTTCACGGAGCCTTTCCGTTACTTTCTTTTTACGTAGGATAACGTGGCTTGTCTGTCGGTCTCAACTGCAAATGGTGTTAAACTTGTCCAGAAATGTTAGTTTCCGATAACTGTGATTGTACGTCCACCGTGTTCTTGTATTATTCGAGGTCCGCACGGAGCGGAGATAGATCACCATGACATATCAAACGTACCAGCTTTGTTACATTTAAGTATACTTGCTATTATTTAATTTGAATGTAAATAGTTTGAAATAAAGATTTATTATTTATTTCCTTATTTTACTATTATTTATTTGGTATTTTATCATCATATTTGATCAAATTCATGTATATTTTATAAGTAAAGCAGCCCAAATCCCGTGCTATCTGGAACAGCGTATTTCATTAAAGCGGCAAAGTTGTACCTCTCGCTACACTACTAAGCCTTACTTCTAGAAAGTTCCATCCTCGCCCGTGTTGGCGTTCCCTCCTGCCTTACAGTTGCAGGTCACGTGTTCACCTGGAGAGCTACACAGTGACGCTACTGCGGAGACTCGAGCGGTACTTTATATACCTACCGCTTACTGAGCTGTGACAGTATTTCGGTATTATTATTATTTTTATTCTAAATGTGTATTTAATTATTGGATAAATCTTAGGAAGGACTGGCTGCCAAGGCACGGGCTAACGCGTAGTTTGGCAGCTAGAGCCTAATGAATTAAACATGTAAGTTCTTTGTGCCAATAAATTATTTTGAATTTTGTATTGACGGTATCCATTAATTTGTTATGCCACACAGATATTTAGATCACTTACTACAGAGACTGCACATAAGTTTGTACATATTCACCAACAAGACAGTGAAATTTCTGACAGAATAAATGTTTTGAAGATTGATTAATTAAAAATCTTATGTGTGGAATGTTATCTAAATAGTATATTTTTTTTGTATACTTTTATATAAAAACGCATCAGGCAATGTACTCGTACGTACCAAAAGAATCCTCCATCATCTTTATAAAAAAAATGGTTAATAAATGGTCCTAACAAGTTACTTTTCTGATAGGTTCCGAAGGATGTGATCATTGTTTTAATTTTCAGTAATGTTCCTAACTAGCAAAGAATCGGAGGCTCGGGCTTTGTCTGTGTGAGTCAGCGCTAGTCCGCTGTCTCTGGATAATCCATTACTAGGACGCTCAGTGTTTAAACTGTTCATCCTAAGTCACACCCTCCACGAGCGAACTTGCCCGGCTTAGTGCTTACCTTTCCACTAAATAAACCAAAATACAGTATAGTAGGTTTGATAAACGAACTAGAGAGAGGCCTATGCACAGCAGTGTTGAGATATCATGTGTAATAGCTGTAGTTGATGATTAAAATATATTTTAATTATGAATATTTGCCAGCCTGATAAAAGCGATAATCTGAACTATTTAATTTAAAAAATATTGGTTAAAATATATAAATGTATTAAAAAAGACATTATTATTACTTGCATTGGTTTCTTAGGGTAATCTATTTCTTTAAAGGCGACCGAGGGCTGGATACATCAAATATAGTTCATCTGATAATAACAACAATATTCAAACATAACACAGTTATAGCATTGACTATACAATAGTCAACACTGATAGTTAATCTTTTTCTTGAGTCCTACAAAATACGTCACCAGTTACGTTTCCCGGTAGTTCATGGAAACACTCACTAAGTGGAAGACTAATCTCTTGTCCGGCAAATTAAAATTATTCCTTAGTTTTATCGGAAACGAACAAAAAAAGGGAATTCTCTTCCGGAGAGTCGCTTTAAAGAACAAGGAAAGAGATTGGATACTTGTTCTCTTTTGTTAGAATTATAGTGTAATATTGACTATTACTTCGTTAGTGTTAGGTTTAGAAAAGATAAATACATCCCCTGCCGGCTGCATGGGATTATCTGCCTTTGTACTTGTTCTTCTTTTTATTATTCTGAAACAATAACAGCAATCCTTCAGCTTTCTACAACAACCTAGTATTGTTCTAATGATTAGTTCTAGTATTGTACTCTTTGATACATATAGTACCGCTGCCTCGCGGTCTCACCTGCCTTCATCTGGAATTAAAAGTAGCCCATGGGTCAAAACTACATCTAAAAAACAAAGTTTTATTCAAATCGGTTCCTCTTATAGAGTGTGAAGAAGCAACCAACGCAACTAACCAATTTATATTATTGGAAGTTGCTTGCATGTTCTTTAACTAAATCAAAAATCAAATCAAAACATTTATTTTCAAGTAACAAGGACTCATACATACATCTTAAAGATAATACCTATATAATGTCAAAAATTATACAATTATAAAATGTCAAAAATAAAATAAATTAAAAATAAGAATTATAAATTACAATTTACAAATTAATTTAATTTACATTTAATCTACAAAAAAAACATTATTTATTTATTTGATTTATAGGTGAGCAGCATCATGCTGATATGCCTATATCACACTGAGTTGAAATCATTTTTTTAATAGATCACATAATGTCCATTGTTGTTCAATGTTTAAAGTCCACTGGTGCACTGATCACAGGTTAGCAAGAGATTTTTTTGTTTACTGCAGCCAGCTATCAAGCCGGTTTTCAAAGCTGTTCACTGACTACTTCCTCGGGCAATTTATTCCAATAATGAACCACTCTGTTGCTGAGTATATGATGCCCCGTATTAGTGTTGGCAAGATCACGCTGGATTTTTTGGCTATGGCCTCTGCTATGCTCGTAACGATTACAGTTTTTAAAGCAATCTGCTAAATTAGGAAGGTTGTAGAACTCATTAATAATTTTGAAAGTCTCTATTAGATCCCCACGTAACCTACTTTCTTCCAGAGTGGTGAGGCGCAGGGCAGAGTGGTGAGGTACATTTTATCTTTCTTATTTATTTGTCAAGTATGGATATCGCGCAGTGTCTTAGGCACCCATTATTTATATACTGACAATCGTATCTATCAGCAATCATAGCTAAGACGACATTGGAGCTGGCTCGCACCCGGCGCACCAGGGATGCGCACCGCTTACGGCTAGTGGCGTGGAAACAATCGGTGCGACCAACAGCAAACATCCCTCATGCGCTACAGAAGCGAGGCAGCCCCTTAAAAGATAAAATTAACAATCCTATGACTTCTTCTCATTGTTCTGCACACAATAATTAACCTTCCATTCCAAACAAACAACCCTCTAGTTAGCGAGTGGGTCACTGGGCCCGGGGGGTCATGAGCCCGCGACCCGGGGTCAGTGGGACCTGAGGGTCACATATTTGTCCAACTGTGATGCCACAGTATAGACAAAAGGAAAAGATAATTAAAATTGTTTGTATCAAGTTTAAGGGTCTCTTAGAGCCGAGTGCGGAGTGTCACCAAATTATTTACATGATCCAGGGAAGGGTTGGATTCTTTGTTTAATGGTTGGCGTCATATGTTGGGCCGTTACTTTCTGTTTCATGTTCTAAGCTATTCTATTGAACATTAAATAAGTTTAAGAAATGCTCCGAGAATCATTCGCCAACACGCACAGGGCTAGCGTGCTGAATTGTAATCTATAGGAATCTCTCATTGCGAGAGAAGGCCTCGGCTTTTACTGGATACATATAATCAATAGTACTTTTATGTTTGTGTGTCGCGTACGATATTCATTAGTTAATATGTTTACCGAGAAACAAGATAATTATCGAAACAAATGTGTTCATTGTATAAATAACATCAAATTAATTAATGGAGTACAAGAAATTCGCACGAAATTGTTTATAATGGGTCCGTCACGATATTGCGAAAATTTTTGTTCGATGAACGTAAGATCGACTGAACGTTAGTTCGAATTAACTTTGGTGCGAAACAACTTTATATCGAAAATCGCTGCTGCGAATGAATAATTGGGACATAAATAAATTATATTGGTTTATTACTACACTAACTTACCAATATCTTGAATCATGACTTTCATACGTCAACATATCTTCATACATGTAGTCCTAATTTTAACAAGCATTTTAGTAATAAAAAGATCTGTTTGTGATACTAAAAACGCCTTCAAATATAAAGATAAGATAAAAAATATTTATTTCAAAAAGATAAATATGCGTACAGATTACAAAAGAGAAAAATACATACTTACTTGAAAAACTATACTTACAAATTACATTTAGTACGCTTGGTTTAGCCCTGAGCCCCGCAGGAAGGCTTGGGGAGAGCCTGTGTTGCAGGTTTGCAGGGCGTCAGTCCTCTTTATTTATAATTATACTAATCACTATTAAACTAATAAGAAAATTTAGTGAAACTTAAATTTCTGACAAAAAACATAAAACTTAATCTATTTAGCAATAACAGTTGGACGGACACGGTTTTTTTTTTCATTTTGGCTAAACACTTAGAGGCTTTAAGTGTTGCCTACTTTTGCAAAATTCTACCAAATAATAAACAATTTTTAAATGATCTTAAAACTGGCTGCTAACTATTTGGCATGATTGTTTTGTTCAATTGACCAAAATATACAATTAATGTGTGATTGTAAGTGACGTGATAAGTTTTGGTGTTGTAATAATAGCCATTTATGTGTGGTACTATAATTAGGAAACGGGTGTTTCCTTTGTAAAATTGTTAGTGTAAGTTAATAAAGATGGTGTTTGTATAGAATAGTGTATAATGATATGATGAATGATATAAAGTCACGTAACATGAGGTTTTCTTTAGAGTCGTCAACATCCTTAATATAACTTTAGCCTACATTATGTATCATATAATTATTCTGCATAAGAGCAGTCCGTGTCGCGTGGCCGTGATCTTCGTAAACAAGTTCCCGCGTAGCATAATTGCCCCCCCCCCCCCTCCTCCCCTCTCCGCGGCCGCTCTCTGATTGGTTGGCACAGGACTCACCTGATATTATGTTCTATTCTGTAACACAGCACATATTAGTTGCGAGTTACTACGACAACTTGAAAAAACTTTATTTTGCTAAGACTTGCCTGTTGTATAATAGGTGTAGTGCTACTGAGAAATATTAACATATCTATCTAACCTAATCCCACTAATATTATAAATCCGAAAGTGTTTGTTTTTGTGTTTCTTCACGTTGAACGGCTGAACCGATTTTGATGAAATTTTGTGTGAAGATAGGTTAGACCTTGGATATAAAGTAGCCCACGTGTTAAACATAGGCTACTATTTATCCCGGGTAAACTTCCTTTTGTTTCGGATTAAGGCGGGTAGCACCGCTGGGCGAATATTGATGTATATGAAATATTAATTTACTAGCTGTAAATTAATATTTCAGTTAGATATTGGTAACTACACTAGAGTGCGCGCAGACCGGCTGTTATATATTTTGAATGTGCTATTATAAAGCAATTAATAAAGAATTTATTTCCTCCATTTAATTTAGTCAGTTAGCACATGTACTAATCAAAGTACATCATTACTGATTTTATTAATCGTCAATTAATTGGATGACGCGAGCATCGAAGTTAATAATGATAACTTTATTTCAGGCAATGGATGATACGGAACCTTTAACTAGAATAAAATATAATTTATTAATTATTATAATGATGTATTATTACACTAAATTCAAATAATGTATAATATCCAGTGACTATAATATGGACTCGCCTATTGCATGTACCAACGATTACATTTCAAATATAATTAAATAAAAAATTAGATTTTAATAGTAGCTGCACATGTAAGTTACATAGCTGGTTACTGATATACTGTACTATCGATATTATTACATCCTTATCGTGGCTCCAAAAACCTACCAAAAACAAACTATTAGCAAGATCTGTTAGCCGTATTACCGTTAGTTTTTAAGCCTTATAAAAGTCTCGACAGACTAGAATGTTGTCCCACTAAGCTCTCACGAAGAGAAAAATATAAAACGAGAGAGTTTATTTGTATGTTTATGATAACATTTTCACAGTGAAAATAAAACCTTAAACCCTCTCTCAGTAAACCTCTTCCAGTACGAGTATACCTACAATCTGACCGCAAGTCGTTCTGTTTGTATTCTCACAATGGGTAAGCACTCGCTTCGCTCAAAGCATAATATTTCCAGTGGAGCGGTTGAGCAAAAAATCGGAAACAAAAGCAGCTCGCGCTGCAGTGCGGGGGTTTGGGCGGCGGCCAACTGCCGGCAGACCACTTGTCGCGGGGAAACTCGATTTGTGTCCCGGAACGACTCACACAGGCCGCGCTCACTCCGCGTGTAGCCGAGTGGGACGCGGAAAAACTTGTAACGCCACATAGAAAAAAGCTTCATAAAATTTTATTACACTCTTTATGGTTCACATTCTGCAAAACAAAATAAATACTTGGACAGAATTGCACGAGTGAACTCATTATCATAATTTTATCTCTTGCTACAAACGTATTTTAATAGAAATGTACAAATTAACTTTCGACGTGTAATTTAAATTAAAAGTAACGCCACCCCGTACTTTCCGAAACATCTTTTTCTTAATTAACCCTATTACATTATTATGCGCGGCGTCAGCGCGGCGGCGCGTGACTCGCGAGAGATGTCGCGCGTCGCCGCGGTGTGTTCACACCTTAACATCCGGAAGGCACGTTGTAGTTTTTGTTGCGGGATCCGGTTCCTCTTTTCGTTTAGTTTAATAATTAGTCCGGATAATTCAGTCGGCGGCGTGTGCCGGCTGGCCGGACTCGCGCGCTGATTGGGAAGCTTAAATTGGACTTTATTTTTGAAAGTGACGTGAATGTTAATTAGAACACCGCTCGCCGCGACGCCCGCGACATGGAACTGTTCTAACTGGTTTTTGTGTATTTGTTACTATTATATTTTAGGTTCAAACGACGGTACCGAGATAACACTTTGTATGGAGATAAGTTTGTCCCTAGATCAGCGCACCGGTTACGATTCATCCAGGATTAACACAAATAGCACCGCAGGCCGCAGCTTGTCAACTATTTATTAACTTGATACATTTTTATGACAAAAGTAGTCAATAAATGATTTGATTTGTATTCTACGAGGATTGATTGTTAGTCAGTAGGTGAACATTAAATCATTAGTGTTATAATTTGTTCATTACTTTTTCAAATTACTAGCATACATTAAATTATTTAATAGAAAACATTTAAAAAAATATTCAAAGATAAATTTTAAAAGGTTAAGGCTGTACCAAGTTTAACGTCTCGATGTATTGAGACTTGTATAAATCCCAGTTTCCCATTATTATAATTCTCAGTAAATTGCTGCAGAAATGCACAAGAAAGCGCAAAAAGCGCTGAACTGCGTCTTCAAGTGATTTACGGAATGTTCGCGAATCTTGAGTACTTATTTATGCGAAATGCAGTTTTATTGCATCGTAATAAGGTTTAGGAAATGATAAAATATTGCCTTCTCTGTAGGAGAGCAGCTGTGCAGATTATATCTCGTGTATTAAGAGTAACTTAGCCATGTACAAGACATGTCTAAGGCAAAGATAATCATTGATGTAAATATAAAATATTTGAAGATTGAAGACAAATAAAATTGAAAAATATGTAGTTTTAACTGTTGATTATAATTATCATAGCACTGAACATTAACTCGGTAGCTACGATCTCTGACTAGAAACTCCAATTACACGTAATGGCTGCGTACCAGCATCGCTAGCGGCTGATATATAAATATGACCATAGACTAATAATAATAATAATAGACGCCTCGCACTCATCGTGATGAGTAGAGATGTGCGACTGCGAATAATCTGACCAGTCGAATTATCTACAACTACTAATATACACGTTCGACTTGAATATTAGTAATATACTAATGTTAATAATCGAATGATGACTTCTAATTAGTTACTAATGGCGTTTTGACTCGATTGTTAGCGAATCTTGTCAATGTTATTACTTGTTAGATTCAAATGAATGAAATGTGAATGTATCGTGTAACGCTTATAAATTAAAAAGGGTGACGGTATAGGTGGTTTAAATTGATAGACAGATTACATGATAGCTATTTATTTATAATTCACTGTTTGGTTGTAGAACAAGTATTAGTTACATATAATCTGAATACAATATAATCAAAGTGGCGCAGGCTTGAGCATGAGAAAATAGATAAAATTGGGCGCCGTGACATAGAATGTCTTAAGTAGTTTGTAATAAGGATCTCCCTTGGTTAGCGTACAAAGGTCCAAGGAGTCCTGACAATAAAATATGAAATCTCTAGGGTCGTGATTCAAAGCATACATAGATCTTAGGTACTAGGTGCAACCATTAGTACTTAGGTATTCATTGTTTTAGTTAAGAACGACACATTAGTAATGAAGACACCGGCCACACGGAGTGTCCGGTGTTACCATTAGCCAAGTCGAGGGTAGGTGGCGACCGAAGGCGGGCTCCAGCGCGGCAGGGAGACGAGAAGAGAAGAGCAGAGGGCTCCCTCCACGAGCTGGAAGCTCCGTCGGCTCGCACCTCGAGGCACGTGGGTCAAGCGAGTGTGTGTCGTGGCATGTGTGTCCGACGCGGACTTGAAGCGGGCAGGAGAGGACTCCGTATCCCGTGGGATGAGACGCTAATGTCGCCACATTAGAATGTAGTGTCTATATCAAAAAACCCTGTTAACAAACAGTTCTACTTAGCCCTCATACACGTGTCGGGATCAAAGGTTATAATGTGCAGTGTCATGAAAACTTACCCTAGTTTTGGGGTTAAATGATGTTTAGATGCTGCCGGGGCCTGGCCGCGGGGCGAGGACTCTCGAGGATGAGGCTGCCAGGTCCACGGACACGTCTTTTATCTGTGCACTGTAATAAAATTCGACGATTGAACGATACCGAATCGAAATACGACGTGGTCTATCTACCGAACAAAAACTCACGGAACACAAAGCTATGATGGCGTCTGCGTGGCGGCTGCTAGTCCATCGGTTGGTGGCAGGCCTTCCGCAGCAGGAGTCCGGTGATCAATGACATCAGGGTGAACTCGCGAGGAAAAAGAAACCGAAGGACCAGCGGGCTAGCTCACCGCTTGGCTCGCGATCTCCCTCCATTATTCTTGTTGACTTTGACATATAATCTGTCACCTGTCACTTAGTTTATTATTCGAATACGCTGATCTACAGTCCTTGGAGTATCAAATCGAATTAATCGAATAAAGGGGTTACAATCGTTGGAGTGGAGTCGGCTCAAGTAGTAACTAATGTACTCGTAGTATTCATTCAGTCCGGTTAATTTTGAGTGGGTATCATGTTAGTTTCTAATTTTCAAAGATCGTACGAATGAGTCGAATGATTTATAAAGTCGAATAATTCGACTGGAATCATTCACAGTCGCGCATCGCTAGTGATGAGTGATCGTCTCTCGCTCGACGACGCTTCGAGACGAAACACTTTCATATTATTTCTTTATTGACGCCAGCTATACAACTCTTTGTTTCAAAAATCTATTCATTCCTGATGTTTTTTTTAACTCTCAAAGTATTTTATTTCACTTTTTTTTTTATCAAAGAAGATGAAGAAGCTAAAGCAATAACACAAGTTGTCTCACAAACTTTTATATAACTCGTTTGCTTTAGTACAAACATATTATATTGTTTGGATAAATTTACCTAAACGAAGGTAGGTATGTATAACTCAGAAAGCTTCCGTGAGCGTGTGGGCGTCAATTATAATTGTAGCAATATTAGAGCGAGGCGGAGTGTTTGCGTAGTTAGTCTGGCTGAGCTGTGCGGGAAACAAACCGGTCGTCAGGCAACCGAACCCGCCACAATTAAATAAGCAAAGCAATTAACGCTTAAATCGATCTCGCGATATTATTATATTGAGACGAGCGATCACACCCCCCACTACCCCGCGCGCGGAGCAGGGAAACACGCGGACCGATGGCTAAACAATACTTTATAATGTTAAACTTCAACTTATTTATTGTTTTGCTCTATTTGGTGCCAAATAATACTTATATATTGTTTTTCTTTGCAAGTGTAATAGAGGCAGATAAATCAAAAGATGGGAAGATGACCTCAAGAAAGTGGCTGGTCCGGTATGGACCCGTTTAGCAAGGGACAGAAATAAGTGGAAGTTTTTAGAGGAGGCCTTTGTCGACAGACAAGCTGTTACAGTTAAGATAGTACCATATACAAATAAATTAAGTATTTAGTTAGTAGGCATGTATATAATATTTTTAGTTAAGAAAAACAGCAATGAAGGCTATATTATTTTATTTTTATCTTCTTATCTTATATATAAAATTTCCATGTCACAGTGTTTGTTACCGTACTCCTCCGAAACGGCTTGACCGATTTTTTCCAAATTTTATATGCGTATTCAGTAGGTCTGAGAATCGGCTACTGTACGAGTATATTTAGAAATAATTATTAAGGCAAAACAACGTTTGCCAGGTCAGCTAGTTTTTATATAAATTTTACCTCGCTTTTGAATTTCTGAATTTAACAAAACATAAATGAAGAAGGGGGGTGTGAGAGTACGCGTGACGTCAGAGCGCGAGCCGGCGTCAGTGCCCACTCGGTCCGGTGTCTGCGCGCTGCTGTATCTCGGCGAAACAATTTCCAAGCGGAATTCATTAAAATGTACATTTAATGAGTGATTATATCGCCGCGGGGGCGCGGGGCGCGGGGTGCGGGGGGGGGGAGCGGGCAGAGTTTATCCTACTGGGGATTGTATCGAACCAGTTCACACACTTATTTACTTCGCGGCCTGCTGACGAGGAAATCCAGTTGGCAACTTCTTGATTATTATATTAGCACGATTATTACACCGCCCACTGCCAGTACTCGCTACTAGAACATGATGACTTATAATTTTTTTAAATTGATGTATAGGCAAGCGCTTGATCAAAACTCACCTGATGTTAAGATGTTGTTGTGATCTGGGGTTGAGCGCGCTTGCCTAGAATAAACCGATTCACTCTCGCCTTGAAGACCGTGAGGTTATAGTTATCTCTCAGCATACATGCAATATTGTGTGACGTCACAAACTTATAAAGTGGATTTTACTATTATACGTGTGAATCGTGCTTCTGAGCCTCAAAAGATAGGAATTAGGTACAACTTCTTAGCGAAAAATAAAATGACGATTTTTTTATTTTTAGCGTGTATCCTGCATATTTAACGATTGTTTCTATAGATACTATCCTATAGATAATAGGTTCCGTGAAGGCTGTGACCCGGGTCTACTAGCAAGGTCCTGAGTAGCGGGTCACGAGATGATCATGATGATCATATCATTGATGCTGAAATTAGCACTTTATGCATGAAAGTGCACTAAACCTCAGTATTTAGAGAAATAGACAGAAGAGATTCCCTTTTTTGAAATACCTACTAGCAGAGTTTACATTTAAATGATTACTTGCCTCGGGGTAATTTGTAGAATGCGAGTAGCAACAAACTTACCTGAAAAAACAAACGTTACATTACAAAACTAAAATAACAGCTACAAAATAACTAGTATTATTTTCAATTCTCAACGTAATGTAACTAATGTTCTTCATATCAAATAGACATAAAATGAAATAGACTGTTTGTCTATCATGTGTCAGTTAAACCTTGATGTTTTATTGCTACGAACAGAGGTCAAAAAGTATATTTCTGAGAGTCATGCGGTGATTTAGTTACTCGGAATAATTTATTAATCTGTTGTCATTTCTAGAGGTTAACTTACTGCAAAAAAAGAAAACATTTGTCGGATAGTTTGACGTTGGCTTGATTATTCATAAAACATAGTTATTATTATTGTTGATGAAGGTCACTCCGTTTCTTTGAAAACTATGATAATATAATATCTTATAAACTAATTACTATTAAATCCTTGTTTCTTTATTTCTATAGTAATACTTTTAAAGATTGAGGAAATTAAAGAGATATTTACAAAATATGAACAGAAAAATACTGCGAGCGAACATTACGGTAGCACTTGCAAATAAAGCAAAACATGTTAAAGTGATAGTTCCTCCACGTTAGAGGTTGTCCGCTAGCTAGTGTAAATGTATACTAGCTGTATGATGCAGCCGCAAGGAACGTTCTGGAACTTCCTGCTCTCCATACTTACCTGAGCTCGTTGTATGAGGAGGCCGCGGACACACGTATATAATTAATTGCTTGTTATCATTTTGCTAGTTTCAAGTTTCAGGTAGGTAGCTGAAGTTCGTTGTAATGTTCGAAAAGAACAAAACTGTTGAAAGTAATGTACCTCCTTGTTACACCATCATCTGTAGGTACAGTTTGACCTTAAATGTTCCTGAATCTGAGTCAAAATGGGCTATTGTAGATTTACAATGTCGCATTTTTTCCATTGATTTTCCAAATGTTAGAGCGAGAGAAAATATCTGTCACATCGCGTGAGAAGAGTGGCGGCAAGTGGAAATAGGAATATCTGATCTATCCTGACACGGAATCGTAGTGACTTGGCTTACACGTCGAATGTGAAGGAGCCGGCTATAGTAGCTGGATTCTGCATATTAATTAAGATTACTGTGTCGAGCATCATTCCAGCTAATTGTTGATATACCATTTATAATAATAGTATTTCTAAAAAAGGGATATAAGCAATATGTAAAGATTAACAGCAAGTAAAAAGTAAATATAGCAATTCAAGTGTACGTAGTTGCAGGTGTGTGAGTGTGAGCTCAGCCTTACACCGCTAGCAGTTAAAACATAAATAGCGTTATTCCGATAGCAGGTTGTAATAACGGCTGCGGACAACTCTACCGTACGGTCATACAGCGGGTTGTTAGTGCTGTTAGTGCGATATCTTCAGGTATCTCCTGTTCTACTGTACTAGGTTATATATTATTTATAATGCATAATATATATTATAACGGTCAGTACTGAATAAAATGAATGATTACCCAACGTAATGAACGAATCAAGATGTTTGTTATGAATCAATTAATTAACCACAAGGTGTACTCCGAAAGGTAAAAACGTAGAACCTGCTCTGGGAAGGTGGAAATTGAATGTAACACAAATATTGTACCGAGTGTGATTCGGGTTCGCGCGGTACGCGGTGTCTTTACCGCTACTAGGGGATTGTTTCTCACGGTGTCACGTGATATGGGAAACTATGTCGAAGATGCAGTAAGGACAGCAGGCAGGCGCTTCATGATATTTGTATTTTTTATTTACACACGTGTTTGTATGTGTGTAATTATGCAGTGGTGATTAATTATTCGTGTTTCATTTAAATTGTCTGCGTTTCTAGAAGCTTTAGTTAAAGAGTTACGTTTAATGTTGCCAGCAATAATTAAATGTTTCTCAATGTCAATTTATCCTCTCTGATCTATCATACATAATTAGCTTATTGTTTTTCAAAATTAGGAAATATTATTGTCATTGAAAAAAAAATAGAGCAGAAAATGAAATAAGTGAACATCTGTTAGAATGAAACCGCGACCTCGTTATAATAACCCGAGACAATTGGAACGAAGCAGAGTCCTTACTGTTTATAGTGTTGACGAGGTGTCGCTCTTCTTTTCTTTGAAAGGTATTAGTCGGGACGCCGGGAACTACACGCCTGCATATCTGTACACGCTACGTTATACAGGATTAGCTTACGCAAACACCATTTAAGGACGGATTACATACTTACCTAGTAAGAACAGCTTTAGTTCAAAAACAGAGTAAAGGCCAGCAATAACATTGATTAAAAAAATTGTCCCATACAAAGTGTATGTAACGCTGCGTTTTGACATGAAAATGTAAAAATATTACAAAGAAGTGCTGTGTGTACATGTACTGAGGCCCCGTGGCTAGAATAATATGTCATGGAAAACAACAAGAGACACTGCGACACTACAATTATTGGATATTATTTAAACAAGTTGGAATAATACATAGCGTTAAGAGTTCCGTCACTGCTAGTACCGGTACGGTCTACGGAGAAGGAAGCGGCGCCATTTTAATTTGCAAGCAATTTGTATAAAAATTAAAACGTTGTCCGGAGCCGGCGCCGGCAGCCAGAGAGCAAACACCAAGCGGACACCACACACCGCTCTGTATTGTGTCTCACGGGGGGCTTCATTTTGACATCAGTTGTCATTTTAAGGATCTAAAATATTCACGTGCTTTCAAACCCGGCCGTTTGAAGAAGAATGTGAAGCGGGGTTGAACCTGTGTTGCGGTACGGAGGCGGCTATCGGCTAACAGCTCCTGAGTAGCCAGCGCTGTGGTCAAGTGAACACGTTACGTGGATTGGGCACTTTATGTATAAATCTTAGAACAATTTTTTTTTTAATGATCTTTCACTTCCAACAAAGAAATAAAATATTATTTATCAAACAAAAATAAGGTATTAATCGAATGTTACTTAGTTTTTAACAATTTATTAATAACAATTGAAGTGTAAGCTCTCAAAAGCACACTTTTAAGGCAACATGATGTTCTAGTATAGTATTCTACGCATACACCTTCCGCTTAAGTAACACTCGAGGTATTTACAAGAATACGAAAGAGAAAATATTTCGCTCTGTCTTGTTTCTACTCTGAGTTTAAAGTTATAGCGAGAATCTGCGAATCGCAAAATATCATTCGGTTATTAACAAGCTGCTTCCGGTTCATTTGTTCCGCGTTTTATTCTTTTCCATTTCGCTTTTATTTTATTTTGTTTGATTCCATTTTATATTCGCATCGGTTCGCCTGATTGCTGCTCGCTTGATTCATGTCATTATCATCGACTCAATGCTACTCACCTAATCGATTTGCGTTCCTTGTTCGAATTTTAATTAATTAAATAAACTTTTTACCATCATAATTGATATTTTAAAATAATTGTTTTTGAAACACAAATTAAACCTATAATATAATTAAAGCAAATTAACACTGAGACAGAGTTTGATTATACAATTAACGAAAGATTTTCCGAAAGAGGATATACCAGTTATTAAAAAAAACTCAATTATTTGATGATGTTTTCCAATAAGAACGTTAATAAATTGAAAAAGGAAAACAGCAATTTGGTGCGGAGTCGCCGGGATCCGATATATATCGTCAGGCGAGCACATACAGCCGGCTGTGTGTGGAACAATACAACCTGCGAGCGAGTTCGCGCGGCGCGACAAGCGAACTAATAAACAGATGCGGACTATCTTAAATCTTGTTATATATACAATTTCCATATCACAATGTTTGTTACCGTACTCATCCGAAACGGCTTGACCGATTTTTACCAAATTTTATATGCGTATGCAGTAGGTCTTAGAATTGGCTACTATCTATTTTCCATACCCCCTAGTGAGGCAAAACAACGTTTGTTGGGTCAACTAGTAATATACTATTATACCCACAAATACTAGCGTCAAACAGTAAACTCGCACGTTACAAGAGAGACAGCACTCGATGCAAAACCAAGCCGAGAGCTGACCACCGCAACCCTTGATGCGTGACACGGTGTGACACAGTGTGACACGGTGTGACACGGTGTGACACGGTGTGACACGGCGTGACACAGTGACCGGCGGGAGGTGCGGGTCGTGTCCCGGCGCGGTACCTCACCATGACAAACGACAACACGCCGCCATCACTACTGCTACTGTATTCTACTGAACTCTTACATCTGAACATTATACATTATCACACGCGTTATACACTCTGTCTTACATAAACTTGCTATTTGTTAATTAAGACAAAGAAATACATGTTGTTTTTATTTAATGATTATTTAACCACACACGCATTTGTAATATTCTAAATTATTCACTGGATTCAAAACTACTCTGATAAGATTACAAAGTTGCAAGTGTCGGACGCAGAACCTATCTGGAGCGAACAAAAATGCTAGTACGCGGCCAAAACTCCTGATACATGTTGTTTCATTTTATAGTAACTCTGCACACACTTTTTTAATTTTTTTATTGATGATAAGGCTTACCTTTGACCGCAGCTTGCCTGATGTTAAGCTTGGCTGTGGTCTAAGATGTAACACGCTTGCCTAGAAGGAACCTATTTACTCTAGATTTGAAGACCCCCAAATTTTACACTTGTAATGACTTCTTGTAGCTCTCTTAAGTGTTATCAAGTGACGTCACATAGTGCGGTAGATATGCGAGGCGGCAGTAGGCGAGGGCTGACATGCAGCACACACACACACACACACACACATACAGTGTCACACTAGACTTTAGCCTCTGGGAACATCAAGTAATGTTGAGACATTCACACTCTCCTTAATGCACAGGTTTACTCGGCGTTTGTACGCAAACAGATGATTTGAATTAACAAGAACTTTAACGAACATTAATATGATGAAATGTTCAAATACATATCTGTTATTTTAAATACGCTGGAAAAGTATTTCTAACTACAAGTAGCCCCAAAACATATCCATTTAATGAATGTTATGTTTTACAAGGAACACGTAAACGGCTCTTCAAATTAGAATAAACGACATCACAGAAGCTATTTTTCTTTCAAGTTTGTTCGAATATCCCCTTCTTCCCTCGGGGGCCACATCTCTCCCCCCCTCTTGCCCCGCTAGCACGGTGAAGGGGCTACTGAATAAATCGTCTGCTAATTGTAAACTTGATGGATATAAGGTCTTTTAACAGAATGATATAACAGAGCTTTGATAAGTTGTCTAGAGAGTGCGACCAGTGACTCTCCGACATATACGTGATGGACTATCTGCTCAAATAGGAATAGCCATTATGTTGATCATTTAAAGGCAATTTTCAATAAATAATAACAGTATTTCTAGATTAGGCATGTTCCACTTACGACCAGAGAGATACTGAACCGTATGCGACCAGCAGATCTAGGTATGGTGTATAAAGCATCACGTTAGGTATGCGCCGCGAGCTCGGCATTCTTTATGAAGTATAAACAACCTCATTTTAGTTGGTTCATATTTTAGTCAAAGCTTCAGCGAGAGGCCTCGTCTTAAATATCTTTACAGGAGTCGGCCAAAGTTGTAAACCCACCTCAATACGTCATTCCGGACGTTATTTAAATATGTAACAGATTATTGTCGACGCAAAGCTTCATAAGACCAAAATACCACTTAACTTTACTCTCATATTTTGTAATCAAAATGTGCAGGCGAAAGAAAATTCGTAGCTGGTACACAATATCTGTAACGAGTATTTTGTAGCATTGCTACGCGTGTCCGTAGCAATGCTATTACGTAGCAATGCTACAGGATTCTGATGGCTACGATAACATCTAAACAATATTCCCATGCAGCGGGGAAACGCTGCTAGCCTGATTGGCACATTTGGCCGAGGGGCTAGGACATATTTTTTTAATTTAATTATGCCTTTTGTTGACAATTTTCATGTACCTGTCCGTAATCTTAGGATTGCATGTACATACTTAAAGTATTAAGATATCTAATACATACTGTACAGTTGTAAAAATATACAACATAAAACATAATTAAATCTAAAAAGATTACATCCAAATGTTTCGCATAAATGTGCCGATATGGTAAAATGAAAAGGTATTATATGTTTTACTTACAGGGTTTATATTGAACACGGAAAGTTTGTAAGTGTAATATTATAATGATGTTATTTTTCATAGTTCTCTCCAAAACTGTAATAACTCATTGTGAGCGGCCGCGCTGGATCACATTGTTGCTTCACGCTGTACAGGACTACTCATTACATACTGAACACACATTGTGTCAACTCCGAATAAAAATAATGTTCAAAGTGCGAGTCAGATTTGTTCTTGAAGGGTTACCTACCTTTATGTGTATATAGAAAAACACGTCAGTTGTGCGGGACCCACCTATTAAAATATTTAATATTAATTTTAATATTTGAAAAGTAATTGTTATTAAGATCCAGAAAATCAAAGCAACAATTTATTGTCCAATCTGGAGCCCCAATTTGTTTGGTATTTGTTATTATTGGTAATTTTCAACTCGTTCATTGAAATTAGTCGAGACGGGCAAACAACAAAGTTTTAGTAATAGGTTCCTATTGGTACTCTTTAGAAATTTAACCTTAACAAATGTTCTCCCTACATTTTGTCGTTATTAAACTATGTATTTGTGTAAGATCAGACTGTTCTGTGTGTAAGCGCTAGCCCTGTACCGCGTGATGTAGTATGATGTAGCGCTACATGATGTAATGCTGGGTGTCGGCTGAGCAGGGTCCGCACCCGTGACGTCACATCCGCCTCCGCCCGCGACACACCGGGACTCCGGCCGCTACACTATTACCTATTCACACTAGCTACACTCGCGTTCCTTCAGTTTTCATAGGTAAAGTCATATACATCAGAAAACAAAAGTAAACAGTCTTCAGTCAGCCATTACCTATAGAGAGTGAATATGATGATGGTATAAGATAAGAATTAGATTGATAACAATTATTACTATTAGCACAGGGTACACCTTGTTGTTGTATAATAAATAGTATGTAAGTTAATTTTGTAAAAATATTCTACTTCATTATTGTACACCACTTCATTTGGACAAATAAACGTTTTATTTATTATTTATTTATTATAATTCACCTCCTGCGGAGATTTAGCGCGTCACTACAACTCACGCAGAAACAAACGTGAGCGCTAAACTGCCAGGACTTGTCATGTCTCTCTCTCTAGCAGTTAGAGGTAGAGTAAGCGACGCGCGACACTATTAAGGATATATAAGAGAGTAACTCTGTACTACGGCGCGTGGATGAGAAGCACGGGTTGACTCCCATGCGATTCCAGAGTGACTGTCTCAGGCCGCGACGCGCGGACTGCAGGTTTTGTTGTTCTACCCTCATCTCACAATAATACCTTTATGAGAATCTAACATACAAGTTATTACCTCTGTAGAGCTGCCGTCACTAACGTCAACATAAAGAAAGCGTCACACGACCAGCTCTCAGCTCTGGCGCTATTCTAAACGTACATAACTTACTTGAACTTAATTTATCATCGTTTTGTCTTTACATTGTTGTACCTGGCTCCGAGGCGCGCGCGATTCTGAGCTTTATGTGTATAGAGATAAGGTGGTAGGGTTGAGCCGCACAGTTCTACAGTTATTATGGGGACATTACAGCAGTCAGATATCTGGCTCGCCGACGGACAGTTGTAAAGGGTTACAGGGCAACACTACCTTTAATTGTTATTATCTTTGTTCGGGAAATTATAGAGGTCATGTTTTGCAGAATTAACTGATAAGGCGGCATTTATAAGCGACATTTATTATTCTCGTACCTGCGGTTTTTGATTTAATTAAGTGCAGTTTAATACAAAGTTTGTGGAGGAGTGAAGTGGTTCATATCTTATTATGAATCGTCTATATGAGCTGATTATTTTTACATTTTATTAATATAGTAAGTGTTTTATATTACGAGTATATGGTTGAAAATGTAACTGTTAAGTAAGACATACAACAGACGTTATGCAATGTATTTAGTGTCGACAACAAGACCTACACAACAGCAATACTACCATTACTTTATTTTATTGTGATCATAAATCTGCGTGTTGTGTCCACACACAGATATATCCTTGTAAAGTTTGTATATCGTCAGTTAGTGAAAACAAATCCAAATAATGAAACCGCAACATGTGCCGTAATAAATTATAAAAAATATTATCTCCACCATGCGGACACACACAGTGAGAAACTAAATGTTTCCAATGTAAACGTGTTATACGTATTATTAACGCAGTGTCATGTCGCTACACAGCATTATTTAAAATGTGTGTGCTCTCTTTCATTGTATTTATTCGCCACATGGTTTGAGTGCACACGGACACTATCTGTTCCCTTACTTACAAGACTCAAAGAAACTACTTAAAAGTAGGTTACTTAAAATTTAATTTGTTAATTCATATGTAAATGCAATCCTGTCTAAATCCGAGTTTGTTATTACAATATAAATCAGTTATTATTATAATTTTATGAAAAAACTTTTCCCCCTGTAATTCCAGACATGGCCCGCTCCACCCGGCGTGTCACCGTAAAGCATCCCTGCTCCGGAGTCGGCGTTTGAGTTATAACGAGGTGTGATATCGGCGCGATGCCTCCCGCGGGACCCTCTGCTCTCTCTCTCGCACGCACCGGCTATACCGCCGGAGAGAGAGGGACGGGAACAGGTGTATTGCAAAAGAATAACACTCAGCGGTCGGTTTAGGTTTAGGAGGGCTCCCAGAGGAGCGCTCCACTCGCCGACCGTTTGTAGGTACATGGAGATGATCGACGCACGTTTACACGCCGATATACTGCGGCCGGGCTTACATTTGATTGTTGTTCTAACATTTTTAAGGGAATGTCCCATAATAATTTAGCCCACTAAACTAATAAATAGTATCGTTTTAACATAAACCACGAATTACGTAAAGTCTCTAAGAATGCCCATTAGCACATTTCTAATGTCTCTCTTAATAAAGTCGCAAAAATGTTGTTCATATATTCTATACAATTTTTGTTGTAACTAATACGAAATTATATCTGATACTGAAGTATTAGATATAATTTCTTAACCATTATTATCATAGCTTTATTATTTTGCATCAGTTGTATTGAAAGCATTGTTCTTCTCGCGAGTAGGAGTGGCGAGAGGTACATGTCTGACGTAATATAGTTTACATTCCGAAATACATAATAATAATAATAATTAATATTTTCCCGCGCAGAGATCACAAAAACAAGAGTTTTCCAATTCACGAAAACAGTTTAAACTTGTTTGGAACTTCTCGCGATTTGTATAAAGCTTCCACCGCCTAGAGACGGGAGAAGGTAATCGATACTTCCATACTCATTATGGAATGGAATAAATATCGGATTCCTCGGAAATATTGTGAAGTGTTCGAGTCAGTGAGCTGCAGGGAGCCGGCGAGTAGCCGGTACACGTTATCATCGCTAGCGAGGGATCGAGTGGACTTCAGCGGGGTATTCATTAACACAAGTACAGGACATTTTGATCTTCGGAGAGTTTAGAGAAAGTTCCGAGCGTTAATGTTTGTGCAAAGTATTGTACCAAGAAACAAAAGTTGTGTGACTCAAGCTTACATTCTTAGTCAATTCATACTTTTCATACATTAATTACGAGTTTTATGTATGTATAATATATTGTCACATTGTGCGGTGGAGGGCATTGAAAGCAGTAGAGAGCAGTGGAGTGCAGTTGACGCACCATGTAACGATACTATTAATTTGTTTTCCTTTTGTTCAATATGAACATTTTCTTATCTAACTAAAACATTGTCGGAGAAGTGTCGTTCACTTACAATATCAAAACCCCCGTGGGGTAACGCAGTTATGAAATAACATAAAATTGTTTTAAAAAACAAACAACCGACTTCAAAAACACAACTAAAAAGGGAAAAATAATTTTGTGCCTAAATCAAATCAAGAATATATAAATAGAATAGGAGAGTTTATTTCATGTACTTATAAAAAACTATTTGCAATTTTTACTAAACCTGTATTCTTGGAGTCGGTGCCAGCAAAGAAAGACAATTGAAAATAGTTTTTTTTAACAAACATTAATTTGTTCTTATTAGATGGCACCGACTTCAAGAATACAGGATTAATAAAAATTGCAAATAGTTTTTTATAAGTACATGAAATAAACTCTCCTATTCTATTTATATATTCTTGATTTGATTTAGGCACAAAATTATTTTTCCCTTTTTTAGTTGTGTTTTTGAAGTCGGTTGTTTGTTTTTTAAAACAATTTTATTTTTACATTTTTAGTGGTTGGTAATGATATTTTGTTTAAGTTTTAGCTATGGAGAGCCAAATAAACTTCACGATGAAAAAATTTGGCGTGTGCCAGGCAGGCAACCAATTGGGAGCAAATCGAGCTGGATGCGAGCGAAGCGAGCTATACGCGAGCGAAGCGAGCGCGAAAATTTTCACCGTATTTGTTCGAACCGTTTGAACATAAAAAAGTCCAAAGCAGCACAAATTATATAATATTTGGAGTGTCATAAGCCCAGAACATCCTGGGGGAAATTCGAACGAAGCGGGATAACTCCTAGCGAAGCGAGCGCGTTAATATTTTCCTTATCCGTACGTGGGTCTTGTCTATTAATATATCAAATTTTACAGTTCCTTCTTCCACTAAGTATGACCCAAGTGGCCAAGCTCTGGCGTCGAGAGTTTTTCAAGCCCCTGATTTAGTTTGACCCCTGCTTGTACTAAGAGTAGTGGTCCAGGCCCAACAAATTAACGTGTTATCCGAAGCACAGTAACGCCCAGACGAAAATATCACATTTTTTTATGGAAGTCTTGTGCATGGTCACCCATCCAAAGACTGGCCGCATGGGCCGTTGCTAAGCCTCGATGTTCGCGTCAGATAACTTTTGTTAGCCAGACTATAAGCTGCCGATTTTATGAGCGAAATCTGTATTGCCGTATGAGCGCGAAGAAGTAAAATAGGTTATCGAGTTATTTGGGCTTCCCACGGGAATAGCAATGACTTTTAAGATAAAAAGTAACCTTCGTGTTATACAAGGTCTAGTCTACCCCCTATATCAAATTTTAGCGAAATCAGTGTGTCATGTGTTATTTGGTGCATCCCACAGGAACAATAATTATTTTCGGGATAAAAAGTAGCCTATGTGTAAACACATAGTCTAACCTATCTTCATTCCAAATTTCATCAATGTCAGTACAACCGTTCGAGCGTGAAGAAGTTAAAAAGATTTATATGTTATTTGGTGCATCCCACGGGAATAGTATTTATTTTCGGGATAAAAAGTAGCGTAAGTATGTGTTAACACATAGTCTTACCTATTTTCTTCTCAAATTTCATGAATATCAGTACAGCCAAACGAGCGTGAATCTCTCTTCATGCGTAAAAATAACCTAACTTTTTAGGTTTTTCTTCGATTTCCCTAGGAGTCTATCATCAGAACCAGTTTTGGTGACAATGGGACCAATTCAGAACCATACTCTTTCAATTAAAAAAAGAATTTTGAGAATCGATCCACAAATGGCTGAGAAATCGGTGAACATACATAAAAAAAAAAATACATACACGTCGAATATATAACCTCCTCCTTTTTGAAGTCGGTTAAAAAGGAAACGCTTTATCGGCAGTATCGTGACGCAAACAGTATCGTAAGTGAGCGGTTATCGTGATGTCGCGCATCTCTAAACTTACGATAAAATGTAAACGAGGCCTAAATGTTACAAACACGTAATGTTCGCCTCTTCTCACAGTCTCCGATCATTTAGATGTTAGACTTCAATAAGGTCTCCTACACACGGTAAGCAAATTAAACGAAATTGCGAATGTATCTTAGGAAAATGACAGCAGATATAAATTAGATATAAATAATGACAGTATCGCTGTGGAATGTCGGCGAAGTGGGATAAAAGTGATTTATGAGATCAGTAATCGGGAGATTAAATCTGAAGCGGAGAGAGAGTTCATAAGTTGTACATTCTGGCGGCGGAACGCTCCGCCCGTTACCCGCACTAACCGAGCGGAACCGCGCGCCCGCGGCTCCCACTGCGTGTCCCCACTGGTGGAGATTGCAACAAACGCTAGTGCCGTAACATCGCCTTGCACGTTACTATCAAATTCATGTACGCCAACTGGCATGCCGTTATCCATAATTATTGTCGACTGAACTGTATACTAACATACACGCTACTCTTCTGTTGACTTTGCTGTTTTATTCCTGTCATTATGGGAAATACATTAACATATATTTTTAGCAAGAAATATCAAAGTCTCTGTCACAAGGGTGACATTTTATTAAAACCCTGTATAAAATTAAATAAATGATTAAAAAAATTCAAAGTCCTTGCCTTAAATAGGTTTTCCTATTGATTTAAGCTGCTTCGTTGTGCTTAATGCTCCCCTATGACTACTTGAGTACGAAACGTTATTGAATTAGCTTTTGACACTTATATTCTTTCCGAGTTAGCTGAAAAGTATGAATTTTCATTTGAAAAAACGAATGAAACATTTATTTTGTGACACGAACAACAAAGAAAACAATACACTCGATATACTTAGCAGTAAACTTACAAAATGTACTTCAGTGTTAGAGATATAACAATATAATAATAAAAAATAATCTGTTATCAATATTTTTGTTTGATAGAAAATAACATTATAAATAAAAATAAATGCTTTAAAAATATCAAGAGGTCAAAATTGTTTGATTAAAATATTGGAAATGGTTCACCGTTATAATTAACCAATTGGCGATGGCATTAGTAAGTAATGAATGTTGTACGTGGATGGTGCGGTAAGGCCGCGCTCCAGTCCCCGCGGGGAGCACTCTCTGGGCCCGCGGGGAACAAGCCGATGGGAAGTATTGGTTCAAATCCGCCGGAGAAATGAAAACTTGTAAAATAATGCTTTTTAAGGAGTCTTGTGTAACACTACGTATAAACATGTTCAAATCTTTGTCTATGTATACATATTGATTAATATCTATGTACAATGTACCTACTTACGTATTCGAATGCTAGGTTTTATCGGATACTCAAATCCGATATAGACTGGATGCTTAATAAATTTAATATTCTAAGAATTTTTGACATAAAAATAAAGACTAAGTAAGAGACTCGTTAAAGTTAGTTTAATATTAAACAGCGCAGCTCGGCTAACCAAGATGATGTGACGCGATCTTTCCATGGGAAGACTGACATAAAAAAAATACTTTTTTATCTGGATCTGACTAACATGGGTAATCTGGCTAACGTCGGATGACACGTTAAAATGTAGGTCCCGAATGCCATCAAAATATCAAAGCCAAGTTTGAGGTCTTCGGGCGGCAATCTGTCTACAGAAGAGGTTGAATATTTAAACATAAATATGAAATAAAGTATTGATATGAAAAGTATATGCTCTACCTGTGTATACACTGTACGAGTATATTCTGGCGACACAATATAATAACTGTGTTCAGCCGTGTGAGAACTTCACAAAGTAATATTTGAAACGAGTTTGTCCTCTACTAGACCTTTGAAAAAGTTCTCTGTGTAATTTAATCGGATTTCAGTCCGACATATATTTAATAAAGACTCACTCCCGCGGACCATAACACTGAGGTGTTGGCGTACATTCACACACATACACACACACACACACACACACACACACACACACACACACATGAGCAGCTGTTCCCGTTCCCACCGCTGGGACGTCTTCGGATATTGTGGTCCTCAAACGTGTCGGTTTCCTCACGATGTTTTCCTTCCCCGTAAAGCGAGTGCAAATCCACACATAACTTGAAAAACTAGTTATTGATGTAGACCAAAGGACACTGCGAATGGCACAATGGTTGGACATCAGCAATACGACTGTGTAGGGCCCGTAAGCAGATTTGTTTCCAGCGAGTGACACTCGCTGGTATAGTGTGTAGCAGCAGGCCTTCACAGAGGTCCCCGCGCGATCTCACTCTCTAACTTCCCGCTGAATCCTTCGGGTGTCGTCACGCGCACCTTCCAATATCTGCTTGTTACATTACATTACAATAACTCCGGCAACCGCGCGCTCCACCCACGCCGCTCGGTACGCGCCGACTGATCGAACGGCGATTCTATTTCAATAATAATATAGGTAAGCATTAGGTAAGTCACCTCTATATTATCTTCTGTAAAAGCGGAAATTTGATTTCCTCGACGTTATTTGTTACAGCTAAATACTTAATGGAGGATCTCTGAACGTGAAGGTAAGCAAGCCTTGTCAATCCCCCGGATTATACATGAGTCGTCAGAGCGCGCCGAGTTATGAGTAGAATCACTTTACTGTACTTCCGATCATACATAATGAAGTACCGATACGAGGTAAGGTAAGGTAAGGTAAGGTAAGTATGTTTGTGAAGTATTCTCAATGCTCGGAGAGATACAATTTGTCCGGACTAGAGATGTGTCCCGAGGTGAGGACATGCGACGCGCCAGACCGCGCGTTAAAACTGTATGTGAAGCTCCAACTATTAATACACATGATTATCATCATAACTAAATGCTATGAGAATGGTAGCAATTAAGCGGTTTTTTTTTATATTTAGTAAAAAATTTAGTGTTTTGTTTTTTCTTGTACTCGTAAAGTTTGTATACAGTATTTTAATTGTTTTTTCTGTAATTATGGAATAAAATTAAAAAGCTACAAATCAATGAAATCAGTAATGTGTAAAATAAATAAAATAAATAACAAGCCTACTCAATTTTGTGACATAAAGAAAAGTTGTTTATAGTTGAACTTGAACGTCGATTTTTACTAATTATGCGGTACCCATGCGGTTGCTTTGCTCCATCAATCAAATACGCATTCATTTATAATTTGCCACCAGAAACTTTTTTCAGAGAGTTCTTTGTTAGAAGTACAGGCTACTACAGGCTCGGTATTAACGTAATATATCTTCAGGTATATGATGAGATCATAAAAAACATCTTACGTATTTGTTTTGTTGAATGTATTATCTGTCCGTCGCATGCTCGGTCTGTGTTATCGAGTCTGTGGGAGCGCTACATCTCTTTGTTCCGCTTGAACAATCAGTAATGGAGAGCTCACTCTCATCATCATCATCATCATCACCTGTCCGCACACCGGCCCCAGCTTGGACACCTTCACATACAGTACTCTACAATTACTATCAAAATAAAGTATCAAAATAAAGGACGCAAAGCGTCTTGTACGAAAGTTTGGAACTTCAATTTTAATAGCCAATCTCAGATAGTAATCAGATACAAATATACTGTATGATTAGTTTGTTTGACTGTATAAGTATGTATGATGTAGAAATGTCGCACGTGTGCAGATCAACATTTCCGTCGCAATGTGCTTTGTTAAGAATCATAATTTTTGGTGATTCATAAGAGTTGTACAATTAAGTACTTAATTGTTATTGTCGACGTAGCTACCGCTGGCCCAGTATAAGACAAGTTATACGCAGATTGTACTAGTGTTATAATAAGGCGAGTCGTACAGCTCGGGTTAGGAAGCTAACTCGTTGTCTCCCGGGAATGGTTGCTCGAATGGATGATATCGCCTTAATGAGAGTCCGGCGCCCGCCCGCCCTCTGTCTGCTGCCGGCGGTATTATCATAATATATGCTCTGTTCCACTCACTCGACGCTCAGTTTTAGATAAATCACAGCTACAAGAGACATGGCTGTAAACATGAGAATACCTTTCCTGAACCTTTCATTTTGTCCTAAAGTTATTCAGAATAATGTAGTATTTCCAAAAATGAGTTGTGTTTAAATATAAGCTAGAGTAGCAGCTCGCCTCGTGGCGCGAGATGAAACCAGTCCGAAGGGAACGCGCGGGCCCCGGGGTAGTAATATTGTAATTTGTCGAAGTATTTTTGGTCTGGAGCTTTGAAGCTGACTTCAAAGCAATCAATAACGAGCAAGAATTCAATCTATTACAGAGAATACCTTCCTCGGCTTGACGCGCTATATACAAACTAACTAGCGGGCTGTTTACCATCACACATATTTATGTAGAACTTGTATATGCAACAAGCTTATTCTTCACTCGCGCACTCATGTCTATAACTCGCATCAATAAAGAAATAATTTTAAAGTTTTCTTTATCGATGCGCGTTGTACTGGCATGACAGTTACAGTTTACTCACAAGTAACAGAACAATGACACACGTGATGGTTATCTGTGATAATACACATAAAGTACATGTTGGACGGTGTCCACTAGAACTGAGTCGCAGTGTGTGGTGCACGAGCTATTAAATATCGTCAACAGCTGACCAGCGTGTTCCGTGTGATGAGAGTGCAGTACCGTGCGACATGGCGCGGCGCGGCGCGGTATCTCCCCGGCCGGTGGTCGCGGTAATTTCCCCCGGCGCGGCGCCGGCTCCCGTCTCGAGGTGTTCTCTGTACCCAGCTCCTCACACTATCTACTCTATAAACTCTACAACACGTTTTATTTCATTTCGAGGTTACAATGTTCTCCGCGGGACGATACGGCACGAGCGGTTAACTTATTTCATTTAATCCGTATAGAAGATGATAACCGACAGAACGAAGTCACAATAAGTGGTGTCAAGTGATTACTACAAATTGAAAAAACTTTTTTATACAAAAAAAACCGTTTAATAAAACTTTATAGTTTGTAATTTTTAAATTCGATTGTCCAGCTATCATTTCACTCTCTCCGATTCAGACGTGTAGACTGTGGAGTCAATTGAGACCTGCGAGGTGAAATTTTTTCTCACATCATGAAACAAATGTGTATAAGTATATTGAGCATACAGCACGCTGTAGCGTTTAGGGGGGAGAGCATCCTCTCCGAGTGCGGGAAGGGCTCGCCTTGAATACCTCGCGAGCGGAATGACTCCCGACATTGGATGAACCCTTTTATGTGCGACATTAACACGCGACGAGTGAATGTGTCATTACTTGCGGCACGCAGCGCGCTACTGCTGCCCGACACCCGGATTACCTCCGCAATCTCACGCAGCGAGGACTGCTCGCTCCGGCGAGCGGTGCCTTACATCCTGCACGACGTGGTTTTGATCCCTGCCGATGACTTTGTGCTTTCGGTAAGGAAAAAATTGCGAGGGAGCCTTAGCTTGGCGGTGGAGCATTGTAACAGCTAATATCCTCAACTTGAATATCTGTTGGCAAACGTTTCACCAGGCTGCTTAGGAACCAGTGACTCCGGACAAGGCATACTCCACTTTCGGCCAAAGTATCGCTCACTCTGTGGTTACGTTATTATGTGACATAAATAATATGTTACAAAAGCTGTTGTTGATTTTCAGAGAAATGTCGACGGCTGCGATCATTTATATGTGACCAGTTACTAGAGTCAATTTATTAATATTATATTTTTGCTGAATTATATATTAACGCGCGTCTGTGTGTCTGACTCGCTGATCCCAGTTCTACACGAGAAATAAATTCCAATATTAGAGAGCCACAAACAACTTTTCACAATTATATTTAAGCCCGAAACAAATATTACTTAAAAATCTTAGGGTTATAATTACACGTAGAATCGCCTTAAGACATCGCAGTAACTTTCATGAGCGCTCATACCTCGTACCCCGCGTGCTCATACTTCCATGTCGCGGTGTAGCGCGAGGCTCCGCGGCGCTCGGAAGGGCTTACAGTATTTACGCGGATTATTGTTTGGAGATCGGAACTCGGGCTGTCGTCGTCAAGCTAACATATACTCTATCAACTTTCACTTAAATGATAAAATCCTTTGAATAAACTCTGGCAGATATTGAGCTATCGTCGACTTAAAAGCAATTCTAACATGTTAATGTTAATGTTAAGGTGTGTTATCGCGCGGCGAGATCAAGTCAAATATAATTTGTTTAGGAGAGAGGCGACCGGAAGCGGCGGTTACGGTATGTTTGCGTGATAGTAACCGCACTAATCGCATTATGTTTGAGGGGTTTGTTCCGCTCTCGAGCGATTGAACGGTAGGGTTGAATCGTTTATATGCGATACTAATCGCTCCCACCCGGCCTCACCTGTACTTCCGGAAGGTGCTTCACTTGTTGACATAACATCATACAGGTTTATCTTTGACTATGTATTTATCGCTTGAACAGTCGCACCGCGTCACAACCGGTGAAGCGTGACATCCAGTGCGGAGATAGAGTAGACCCTGTTCTAGCGGGCGCACATACTGCGGTGTACTTATAATGAGGTGATTATATATATAGTGTACATTAAACTAGGTATGTGTAAATTGATAAATGTTTTGAGTAAATACAATTAATTACATTTAAATTGTTTAAAAGGCAGAAATGTACAATATCAGATG
Organism: Mellilla xanthometata; assembly: GCA_035578125.1. NCBI lineage: Eukaryota > Metazoa > Arthropoda > Insecta > Lepidoptera > Geometridae > Mellilla > Mellilla xanthometata. Next base: position 52,904 of record JAPUBQ010000048.1, on the reverse strand, counting down.
CAGCTGGAGGTGGAGCAGTGGCGCGCCATTCAGTCACTATTATAATATATCGTGTCGGATATATTATTATAATAGTTTCTCCGCTCGCGAACATCGTGACTATAGCTCACACATTCTTCAAACCTAGAGTAGCTAGGATCTTCTAGGTAAGCGCGCCACACCGTAGCTTTACATCAGGCAAGCTGTAGTCCAACGCAAACCTATCCAGGGTAAAAATATCGCGTTATTTTCTCCTGAATAAAGTACTAGATTTACTAATCATTATCAGAATATAAGTATTTCGGTAAGTAGTCAGATAAACCTGAACAAAGAGAACAAGAAAATCAGCAGATGGGTAAACTTTGCTAAAGTTGTGACAAACAGATGTTTTGTGCAGGTCCCATTGTATGTATATATATATACACTTGTATTAGGTCGGGCACTTAATTGAATCAAGCACAGTTCAAACAATCTGTGAGAGTTGGGAGCAAACTTACAACAAAAGGTTCCATCTAAAAATAATCGTTCTACGCGCACAGCCTTCTAGCTATTTTTACATATACGAGTATAAACAATCATAATACAAAACTTGTTTTTGTTAAATTTTAATATAGTATTCATGTAAAAATATCAGTTACCGGATTACATTACAAGTATTAGTAGCTATATGTTTATACTAGTAAAATGGACTTACGAGTACACACATACAAACAACTATATCTAAATGAGAGTTTCGTAATCATATATCTGTAGCTCACAATATGTCTGCGCACAACACTACTATAAAAAAGGTTTCCTGCTTTCAATCCTAAGTTTATATTAGTTGTGCGCCGCGAGTGTGTTGATAATGTTAGCTTCCAGTAGGAGGCCCTCCGGCGCCCGAGGGCCCTCAGCCGCCACGAGGGTCCTCTCGCGGGGTAATGATGAGCTCGTCCCGAGTAGAGAGTACGAGTTCCCCTCCCTCAACGCAACAATGTTGCTCAGTGGGCGAGATAAGGCCGCGGGTCCCACTCAGGCTACGGTAAATAGATGTTGATGGAGTAACGCGCGGCGGGTCGCTTCCGGCGGAAGCCGCCGCCTGCAGCCCGCGCTACATCAGGTGATCAGGTGCTGGTCGCCGCTCCGGGAGGTGCTCACGAGCATATTCAAACATGTATCTATTGCTAATGATACACGACACAAAAGGCTCGCATTTAACTTCATATTCAAAGGGTTCGAGGCACCAGGGGTCAGAATACTAAGAGTAGAAAGGATTGTAGTTTCCCATACAATAAAACGTGACGCGGAAGTTTGCCATCATTACTGATGAAACCTAGATGGCGCTGCTAATCGAGATTGCAGTCTGTATCTTCTGCTTTTGAAACATTTGTACATATTAAAATATTGCCGTCAGTTTTATTTGTGCACTGCAACTTTGGATTCCTGATCATTTTGTCTTTATGTACTGTATCAAGGAAAAGTAGTTTTCTTGTATTAGTTTGTCTCCCCGCCCGGCCGCCGTCGGCAACTTGTAATAACACATCTCTCGGAGTCACTCACTTGAAAAAGGTCTGTTCGTAAACAATATGACAAGTCCACTGATGGGAAACACCTCGACTGGAGCCACGGAATGCTCATATATATAAATAACTTTACCGATATTATGAGGAGAAAAAGTTTATTTTTGTTTGTTTGTTTGACGCAAATAGTAATTGAAAAATTGTTTTACCGTTGGGAAGCTACATTATCCCTGAGTAACAAAGGTTATATTTTGTTTCTTTTGGGACGTTCTGCAAGTTATATACAACATTGCAATAAGGAGTGTGATGAGATATTCATATTTAAAAAAGTACACTAGCAGATCAGATATACGCAGACGTGCTGCAGAGATGGCATATGCCCAGCACTGAGCTGGGGGTGATGATGTTACAAGTAAATAAAAAGATGTGTACTTTGTCAATGTGGCAATTGAGCAAAACACATATCGGATAACTGAGTGAATGATGGCTGATTGTTACTCGGGGATAATGTTATTTTTCAACGGCGAAATATTTTCAAATCGGTCCAGTGGTTTTGGAACCTAGTCGCCTCGAACCAACAAACAATCAAATGATCTAAGTTTTCCTCTTTATAATATTAGTATGATACTCTGTGCGGGGTCGCGGGCGCGGGGTTGCGGGGCGCGGGGTGCGGGGTGCGGGGAATGCAATAAGGCTCGCGCGTGACCATCCCGCCAGCACCATACACTTACACGGATTACTTTTACAACATTATATCTTTACATTTTTCTTTGGTCGAGTAGTTTGTAGAGGAGTGAAGAGATTTCTTCACATTACTCATTGTATGGTATCCGAATACTTAGTCGGTGGACCGTTTCGTAATTAAATGAACCATTATAAACTACAAATGTAATTGATGAAACATTTCTAAAATGTAATTTATCTTGGCACGGATATAACATTGGTTTAATATAAAATGGTAATTTATTGAGCGCGATAACTCATCGAGTCAATAAGGCGGGAGAGGTAGTGCCGGCGGCTGGGTGCGAGTGTCCGCGCGGAGGAGAGGAGTGACACTATTGAGGAATGTGCCGCATTACTCACACTTAGAGTAATGTGTCCGACATCAGCCCCGCGACACCCGGCCCGCTACCGGCCCGCTACCGGCCCGCTACCGGCCCGCTACCGGCCCGCTACCGGCCCGCTACCGGCCCGCTACCGGCCCGGCAGCCGGCAGTCGGCACGCCGAGGGGCCGGTTTGTCACATTACGTCGTCAAGAGAGTCCAACACATGTCCCGCGTCACCTACACTCGGCTTGCTCGGTTGTACAACTCACATCTTTAAATACCTTTACCTAATGCTCCGTACATTTGTAGTTCTGAAGCTTTGGCGACGTGTTAAGGTTGATGTAAAAAAGCGTGTTTTCTACCAAATCAGTTGTAAAACTTGAAAAATTCCTAAATTTGATATAGTTTATTAGTTATTGAATTAAAGTATATCGTGTAAGTGTATACACGCGCGAACAGTTCAGTTGCAAGTGTCGGCTAATTGTTTATATTCAGATAGTATAAAGCGGACTCTCCTTACAACATTTTGTTTTATGTGCAAATAATTGACGTTGAATTGTTCCGGAGATCAAGTAGTGGAGGCCTATGCCCAGCCACACATGGCGCACTCGGGATTATAAACAGGTTTTGTCACTTTTTATTACAAACAATATTGAATAAAAGCTTTCAGTTCAGCCAATGTATAGTAAAGTAAATTAAGCACTTTTCATACTTCGGGAATATTTTGTAACTATGAATGTTAAATCACTTAGTACCACCTGCACACGTTGACACTAAAAACACACACACACACACACAGGCTGTACTTGCAGAAACATTTTCGTAAACAAATACAATATTTAAAATGGAACGTTTGAGCAAATATAGAATCTGTTTTAAACACGATGTATTGGTGGTTCTAGTAGAGCTTCAGTTCTCGCGTTATATCTGTTATAAATACATATATTATGTTATACATAACGCGGCACACCGCTAACATAATGTAAAGTATAATGTACGTGCCATTAAGTAAATTAAGCAATTTCAGTATATTTTTTTTTAAGTGTATTTTTTTATTTCACAAATAAACATTTTTCATCAAATCGAGTAACTACGCAAACCGGCGACCTCTGACTGTCGGTAGAGCATGCTTAGTCAGATATTACTGACTCTCTAAGCAGTTGCGGAAACACAATGTTGGATCTTTGGCGACCGAGTTCTCAATATTATTATTAAAATGACAGCGAAGTAGTATTCCTGTGTCGTCCGCGATGATTCGGAAATTACATTTAGATAATGTTTTCTTTTTAGCGACGAGCGCTTCCGGCGAGCCGGTGACACTATATTATAATACTGTTATTATCTTATCTCTTATATATAAAATTTCCGTGTCACAGTGTTTGTTACCGTACTCCTCCGAAACGGCTTGACCGATTTTTACCAAATTTTATATGCGTATTCAGTAGGTCTGAGAATCGGCTACTGTATATTTAGTTTTTTTTTTTTAATAAGTCAAAACAACGTTTGCCGGGTCAGCTAGTTATATTATAATATCCACAACAACGCACACTCTCTCTTATATTTAACGAAACGAGTCTTCCCGGAAACGGAAACAGCTTTCACATCACATCCTATGTAGTAGTAATTATAATATATATCTTGCTATATACATTACTCGCTATATATCTAATCAGATATCAAATATGAAGTTTACATTAAACAAAATTACGTTATATTACATGAATAATTATTAATTCATTAAGTTGGTTTCAAAGCATTAGTTAAATTTATAGTTTATTTTATTTTCATATGAATAAATAAACAAAGGCTTAGAAAAATTTACCGGCGGAGAATACTAACTTTAAAATTGTTAGCATATATCGAACCAAGTTTCTTAAATAATGTATTTCATTTGATTGGATTAAAATATTTGAACGATTTATTCATTATATATTCACCTAAACAACTATTAACAACTGTTGAAAGATAACTCAACATGATATAACTATACACCAGTATAGCAACTGTAAAAGTATTGAGTGCGCGAGGTAAGCGCGACACCGCTCCCCGGCTTACCATCGAGCAGGAACAGCAGCCTGAACATGAGATGACAGATCCTCCGCATGTTGGTCATGTCTCACACACACACACACACACTGGTTCACTCTAGTATCGGTACACTAGTACTGAAGGCGTATAAACATTATGCGACCCGCGGCGTGTTCCGGCGGGAGCGTAGCGACGCGGCCGCTCGGCGCCTCTCTCCGCGCGAGACTGGCCACTACGCCGTAGCACCGCTACGCCGTAGCACCGCTACACCGTAGCACCACTACGCCGTAGCGCTGCTACGCGGCCGGCGTAGCGCCGCTACGCGCTCACCTCGCGCCCTGTGGAAGGCTCGCATGCAGATGCGTTAGGTGGCGACGTGTGATGGCATGTAATGTAATGTAATGTAATGTAATGTCGCGCCGTCAGGGATTATACCCGGCGTGTATTGGACGATAACTTAGCGCCGCCCGGAGGGAAATCTTAGCGCCGCCAGCGAGCGCTCGTTACACCCGCTCCTCCGAGACACTACTGGGATCATTCACAGACACACGCAATATTAAAAGTGGTACAGAACTGTCTTGGGAATCATTTCATCTTAGTAGTCACGAATACATTTAAATTTTAATTTACATAAGTAAAAGTTATTGTTAAGTCCATATAGTAACTGGTTAGAATATATGTATAAGTTTTACTAAAACCACACACTTTTACAATAATTTTAATTATTTAAATAGTGTTGTTTGCTTCTCGGTGTTAGTGTCGTGATCAAACAAACCGCCCATTCATTATGATCGCGCTGACGGGGCGCCGCCAGCCTCATTATATAACGTTAAACAAAAATAATAGTCCGCTAAGTGAGGGAACTCCACCGAGGGGTCCAGGGGCGGGGGGCGGGGTGAGTACCGTGGCTACACTCGTGCGTACAGCGTGAGGTAACGCGCACACCTGGCTCGCTGCGGGATCCACACAACAACTGTGAAGGTGCCAAGAGAGTCGCAGCTCTCAGTGTGCGCATTCAGTACTGGCTCTCTGTAAATGTTACTTTCTATCTATACGAGAACTCCTGCACTATGAAGGTGTAGAATGTGTCCTTGTATACGTATCGCTCGTTGAGAACTTTACTAAGAACTAGCGCATTTTATATGCTTTTTTGTAGCGCCCGAAGCCAGCGCGACATCCTTTGGATGGGTGAATGCACAAAGCTGTTTTTAAAAAGTGGCATTTTCACCTGGGTGCTACCATAAGTCGTATGACACGATAAATTATAGGTCTCGACTGTTAGGACTAGAAGTCGTTAAGCCTACTCAAAGTCTTTCGGACGGCTTGAAAGTTCTCGACACCAGAGTTTGATAATAATATTTCTTGACATTTGACTTAGAGTCTGCACTTACACAGAAAATGTGTCTTTTTGTTTTTATTTATGCGTTTATTAGCTACACTTTATTACTTTAATTAACTGCGTAACATAGTTCCAGCATGTTTGAACGAAATAATTATTACATGTGTTCTATAACAATCAGTTGTGGCATTTTACGAATACGTTATGTTTATATTTAGACGACGCTAGCCACAGAAACCTCGTTATCATTTGCGGGGATCGAATCTACGTCTTGTAACGCGTGATGGACTGAGCTCTCATCACTTCAGAGTTAATCTTTGTTAGCTATAATGTATGCAAGGTGAAGGATCAGTTTATAAATACGCTGCAATTCGCAGAAAATTGTAGTGCGTTAATAACGGAACGCGTCAATAATTTAATTTGGCAGCGCACGACGTCCCCCACCAGTGGGGGGCCAGTGGGGGGGAAGTTAGTGTAAATCTAGGGGGGGAGTGTGTCGCCTGCAACGCGCGCGTTTGGCAACCGCGCGCCCGGGGAGTAGTTCACCGGGAGAGTGAGTGCGCCGGAACATTCCCGGTACATTAAACAGTAAAGCTTCAAAAAGAGTGTTACCGACTAGCTCCCGCTTGGCAACACGTACACGTGTACATCACACGAGTAGTAGTCATCAATATGGTCGCAGCGCTCGTTAGCGAGGCCACGTAGCGGCCGTAACGCGAGCTGCGTGTCGCCCGCGCTATACATCACGCGGGAACTATCTCTCTGCGAGCGTTGTCTACTCCGCGCGCCAAGACTTGTGCTCGTCGCGGACGAATATTTTATGTAACGGTTATAGCTGCGACTGTATATACTATATATACTGTATATATAGTAGAATATACTGCTCTAGTGCTGGCGGACGCACTTTAAAAACACGTACTGAAATTGACGCCAAAAAAAAACCGAAGACAATCTTGTGTTTAAATTTCAATAAAATTGTTGGAAATAAATGTATTTAACGAGATAAGGAAAAGGTTATAAACGATACAAGGAAACTTAAATTTAAATCTTAAAAATTATTTCGCACCAACTTATACATATTGTACGACCAATGTTTGTCGCACGCGGATGGTAACTGCATTCACTGCTCGTTCATTACATATGCGGGCGAAGTCACAGGAACTAATATGCGATATAGTAAACTGTAAAGTATCGCCACGTATTATATTTTGTCACATTTTTTTTCAGATATGGTATTATTTCAAGGTTTTTAGAGTTTTTTTGTGATCTGGCAATCTCGCCTTGCCCATCTTGGCTTCATTTCTTTTTCTTTTCACACGACGTATTTAAAAAAATATTTTTTTTTATAAAAACGTGCCGAACACAAGTTATTTATCTGTACTATTGTACGATGCATCGTTTGTCATACAATGAAAACTTCTCCACGTGCTCTAATGATGCACGGGAAGGAACCTTGTGTCGAGAAGTAGTTGCTCCCGCACCAGACATTGGCAGAGAGCTGCTTGTTCTGATCCCGCAGCCAGCACACACACACACACACACATGTATATTTTCTCGATGAAAATGAATATTAATGTGAGTGTGCAAGTTCTGGAAATAATATTTCAGCTCGCAATAAGAAACTGGCTCAGCTTGCCGCCGGGATTTATGATGGCGGGCGGAAGCTGCACATCCCGGCGTGGTGCTCTGTTCCGGCAGCATGCGATAACGCGATACGCGGCGACACGCACTTGCACCCGCCTCGAGTGTCGCCATACATATAGTACGGAGATACACACGCCGCGGATCTACATTTAATTTTGGCTTCAACATTCCGTGCTGATACTACATTGTATGACGAAGGAGATATATTAATTTTATTATATTTATTTCCATAGCTGAGCATGTATACAAGTTAAGATGTAATTTAACTTATAGTAACATGTACCCTGTAATCATGTAAAGTTAAAGTGTTGCTATATTATTAAAAACTTACAAGTATACTTAATCACAAACTTATTCTACTACTAAAACTAATTTTGAATTATTATTTAAATACTTATGTAATGAGAAAAGAAACATGCAAATTATAAAATTAAGGTAAAAACATTAAGCAATTTAACTGTAAAATTTTAAAAATTACATAACTAAATATATTTATATTATAATATTGATAGAGGTAGAAATTAGTGTTATTTTATTTTCATAGTTTTATTTGAAGGCGAAGCCGCTCTGCTGAATCTTGAGCGATGTTACCCGCGATATCTGACATCGAGTACAATATATTCAATTATCTCCTGTTCACATATACGTGTATTGGATAGTGTCGAGGATTACGCATATTTTATTTCGATTAATATTCCCGAGCGGAGTCCGGCCCCGATACTTGTGATGATAGTAAAGCTGATGCCGGCGCCCGGGATTCCGGTTATTTTATTACCGGTTATTTTTATTAAATATCATTTTATCAATCTGTGTCGATACCTGCAGCTGGCTCACTGCTCGCCGCCGTACTCATATAGGTAGGTATTTCATTATATATACGGAACCTTCTTGTTGGACTAGTTTGTTATGCGACCACAAACTAGCTGTCGGCTAGTATCGGCTGGCCCTCGGCCAGTCTACATACTGCCGACACCAGAACTAGGCCTGTTAGCTCACGTTGAGTGAGTCATGGTCGTAATTCTGTCAAAGATTTCAACTTAGAGTATTCCTGATCTACTCGTAAGAGCTATAAGCGTCTGGAGATGACGGCGCGCGTGGCTTGCTGTGTGGCTTGCTTCACCGCGGACACTCATTCATCGGAATTTGGTGATTGAAAATATTACGAAAGTAGTACTACAGATATATAGGTTGGCAAAGACAAGTGTCATTTGTAGTAGAAAGTAGCAGCTAAATAATCTGTGAGCTCTGTTTTTAAGAAACCTGCCATTCGCTTACTGTTCGACGAATTCATTTATTTGTAGTGAGCAATGTGACGGCGGGTAGTTGTTGTACCATCATAAATGTTGTACAATATTCGATTAAATTAATATATGTAAATCATCTATCTAGCCTTTTTAAGTATCTAAGTGGTGCACGTACATAGTATAACTTGCTTTTAACGTATGTTTTTCGTGACCAATAAAGTTTTTTTTGATGTCGCCTTGAAAATAATATCTTTTTATTTTTGTTAGTTATTTTACTAAGCATTTTTAGAGGCGTCATTACCCAAAGCCAGGTTTGTGTGAGACCCAGTAAAGTATGTAATATTATACGCGTAGTGCTCGTTTCCCGGCGCGAGGATTGCCGGAGATTTCCTCCTGTATAGCGCGGGAAGCTGTCTCTTTGTGTCGCGTGATGACGTCACTCGCGACACGGATATTGATGGCTGCTTCATCATGAGAAGGATCTCACCGGAGCCGGGGACAGCTGCTTGTGTTCACGATCAGAAGGGGTCTTATTGACAGCACAATACACCCAGTGCTTTATAATAAGTATTATGTTCATGTTGTACCTCGCCAGGGCTGCCCAAGCTCTTTTCTAATACATTAAATGCAATTCCTAGAACTAACGTCTATTTATCCAGTTATAGGAATAAATCTATTAATTTAGGAAATATAGTTATGGCAGTGTAACGTCTAGCAGAAGATAGGACCTCGTCATGTATGTAGAACTCAAGCTCTTTAAAGGTTCTAGAAAATACAGACTCTAAACTGATCTAGCAAGAGAACAACAGAACTAAATAACCTAACATAGGAAAATCCTAAAAGGGAGATTAGTGACATATAAACAAACTTGAAATTTAACTATTTACATTTATTTACTGAATTCTTTACAACACATTCACAAATAACATCCTACTAATATTATAAAGGCGAAAGTTTGTATGTATGGATGTGTGGATGTATGGATGTATGTTTGTTACTCTTTCACGTAAAAACTACCGAATGGATTTGAATGAAACTTTACCACAATATAGCTTATACATCAGAATAACACATAGGCTATAGCTTATACATCAGAATAACACATAGGCTACAATTTTTGAGGTTTTTAATGTGAGGTCGTAAAAAAAACACATTTTTTGCGCTTGCATTGCAAACGCTGACTGTATCCTACAAGATAGATCAAAACAATCTACTACAGTATTGTACAACTTAAAAAGGTCTACAAAAAAGTCCATGATGGTATATGTTTATCTCTTAGGAATAACCCACAATAACCATTTTTTATCCTTTACTTTGTACGAGAAATAATAGCTTATTTACGAAGCGATTTTAAGCAATACAGTATAAATCCTTATCCAATTAAGTATCTTAAATACATTGTGCATTTAATAAAGATCAATATGGCTTTTTGCAGCATGTAAATTAAATAAATATTTTCGAAGATATCACAGATTTAAAATGCAGCGGCGCCAGGCGAACGGGGCGTGGGGTGGGGAAGAAGCGGCTAATAGCTGAGTGCGCGACCCGAACGCGGGCAGACGCGTGAGGGCAGACGTCGTTGACGGTTGTGTCCGTTTTGCGAATTTTCAAGGCACTAGCGATTTGATAAAAACGTATGGTCGCCTACTTTAAGTAATATAGGCCTAAGGTTAGTTATTGCCAGGTTTCTTTTTGGTTAGGAGTAACACGTACAAAAAGATACTTCATTTTTACAAATTACTTCATTGATAATTCAATTACTATATAGATAGGTTACTTACAGTTAATTATAACAAATTATATTAGCAATAAATTAAAATTGCGACTATAATTTGAGATTTAAACTATCCTATCTCTCAAGTTGGATCGAACTGCACATGGTGTGCGAATTTTATTATAATCGGTTAAGTGGTTTAGGAGTCCATTGAGGACAAACATTGTGACACGAGATTATATAAATTAAGATAAGATTATTAATATTATATGTATGTTTTTTATTATTCTTTATTGTACACTACGTCCTTCTTTAGTCGTTTATAAATTCCTTTCCATCCAAAGGTTGCCTGGAAGAGATCGCTTTAAGCGATAAGGCCGCCAATTGTGGTACACTAATTTTAAGTTAATTGTCTTTTACTGTGCCTTTTTTATTTATGTGTCCAATAAAGAATTATAAAATTTCCATGACACAATGTTAGTTACCGTACTCCTCCAAAACGGCTTGACCGATTTTTACCAAATTTCATATGCGTATTCAGTAGGTCTGAGAATCTTCTACTATATATTTTTAAGGCAAAACAACGTTTGCCGGGTCAGCTAGTAATGATGATAAAGAAACACTGAACAACCGAAGCAGATCGCTGGACATGTGAAACATCTTCTTCTTGCTAAATAAATCAAAGGAAGATTAAACCCTATTTATCAATTACTAGGTTTCATAGTGCTTGATTCCTGACCATCAATATTTTTATGATAATCGGGAAGAACGGAGCCCCACTCACGCTCCAGTTCCGTGAAAGTCATCCAGGGTGGTTATTCCCCCGTCAAGCACTATTTGCTCACCTTTTGTTGGAGGACATAATTACGCACTTTTATGCCATCATCATTCAAGTCGAGTCATCGAAACGACAGATCATCTTACAATACAAATTGTCTAATATTATAAATCTGGCAAGCACCTTGTATACCAACTTAAAGATTCAAGTCTGTTATTCCACCTTGTATACAATTTTGGTTTTAAGCCTAATACTCCTCCATACACTCGCCCTAAGCAAATTAACTCGTTGGTTAATATTAATTAATCTAAGCAAAGGGACAAGAGGGCATCCTATATTCTGTCAGTTTGTTCAGTTTCCTATAGTATAGTCCATTACCTACTAGATCAATCACCTGCTTACAAACTGATACTTTCTTTCAATTCTCTTTCTTTTATTTGATATAATCCAAGTAGTGGCAAGGATTTTAGCCCTTAAATTATACCAAACACTGCATCCATCGCCACAGTTTACCTTTGGATCCCAAAGGACTCTTATGTTCGAGTCCTAAAGGTCCCCCGTCAATTCCAGGTTCCCTATCCTAACTATCCTAATTTTCTAAGTACTATAACGAATCTATCCTACTATTTGAAACTTTAAACTAGTCTGTCTGAAGCTATCGGCCCTAGACTAATCCTAACCCAATTAAACACGATGCTCTAATCGCAGTATGTTCAAAGAAGGAAGAAGAGATGATAAATGAGATTGATATATTCTCCTGGGTCGGCAGAACATATAGATGAAATATTCTCCTGGGTCGGCAGAATATGTAGATGAAATATTCTCCTTGGGAGGTAGAATATAGATGAAATATTCTCCGTTGGTGGCAGAATATAGGGAAGAAATATTCTCCTTTGGAGGTAGAATTTGGTAGTCGAACGTGATTATATATTCTCCTTTGGGGGTAGAATATATATAATAGAGAAGTCTCGCTCTCTTACTTATACTCAGATTAGAGTCATTAATTGAAATAAATCAACATTATACTTTGTCTCATTAAAATAACTTGACACAATATTTAAGTGCATAATCTTGCATATAATGGTTCTTTTATATCTCAGGAAAGTAAAGCAGTAGACATGTTTATGTCCAAGAATAAAGTATGACTATACTTTTGAGTAGCTTGGTCGCTATATAGATGGTTTAAATAATCTCATGAAATAGTAGATATAATAGCATTATCAATAAGATTTATTGTCTTTTCAAGTTTAGTTCTTCCTTTTAAAAGAAACAGTTTTCTTGTTGTAAAATATAATTCCACAAATCGATACAATAATTATAGCTCCGTAAAAGTAAAGTAAAAGGCTTGCACAAATCAATCTGGTGTATATTTAATAATATATGATCTTAAGTTTTACATTCTTATTTCGGCGTCTAGTAAATTAATCTCTTACCTCCCTTCTCTCCTGTGTTAGGAAATAGCTGGTATTTGTATACTTTTATAAAGATATGTAATAAATAGTGAACTAAAACATAAATAATATGAAGCTTAATATGTATGAAAGTAATGAAAAGGAAATACTTTTGTAATAATATTTAATTTTATTGTTTCCAAATGGCTGCACTTGATTTCACAAGGAATATTATATAGTTTAGATTGGTGACATAGATATGTATATAAAACTCTTTGGTTTTAATACTCATACTCTATGTCGACCAAAAAGGCGGGAACACGCATTAGCGTTGCGAATGCGCCTTCTTTTGTTTTTTTTCTGACAGTTGGATTATTGATTAATTTGGATGGAAAAGCAATTGGAGCTAAATGGAAAAATATATAAATTTGAGACACATAAATAATTATAACTATTTAAGTGATAAGGTACGTAACGTAGATATAAGGCTAGAAGATAAAATAACTGATTATACCTCAGTATATTAACAATTAGATGAAAATATAATTTGATTTGTTACCTTTATAAAATGTGTTTGAATTCACACCTTTAAATAATGTTCTAATATCTCAGAAGTTGGATTGACGAGTTTATTCTTTCAGAATACTTCTCGTTTATCTCACGTGTATGCCCACTTGATAAAATTTTCATTATACGATATTTTATATATCATGTTTTTTTTTTGAATTTTTCTTCCTTCCAGCGTGGTAGATTATGGTCTACATCTTTCTCCTCGTAAGAGAAAGCCACGAGTCCCAGCAGTGACAACGTATAGTTGGCTGCTTATGCTAAATACATTTCATAAAGGTTCATCCACCAGCACTCACTTGACCAGCGTGGTGGATTAAGGCATATCTGTCCTCTCATGAGAGAAGGCCCCAAGTTCCATCAGTGGGAACGTATATTGGGTTGCTTATAAGAAACTGATTTGAGTTTCAAGAACTTATTTCAAAATTAAAATTTATGGAATTAAATTTACAATTCAAAAAATTAATAGTATTATAAAAAGCACATACATTAAATAAACATTATTATAACAAATTGACTGTTATGTAAATGATTTTCATATAATAATTAATTCCTTTAAATTCATTTTACTTTTGTTACTATGCATATTAAAGACGTGCAGTACAATGTTTAGTAATTAAAGTACAATCTCCCGATTTAACTATTAATCTATGCACTTTAATATCGTATGCAGTATGTCAATTTACAAAACATAAAGCGCAAACCTGGATGTAAGTTTCAGAACATGGGACACATCGATGGTGAAACCTGTACTGGGAGCTGTGAACTTGCTGATTGCGATGCTAAAAGAAGCTGTGAACTTGTTGATTGCGATGCTAAAAGAAGCTGTGAACTTGTTGATTGCGATGCTAAAAGAAGCTGTGAACTTGTTGATTGCGATGCTAAAAGGCAAAGTCTGGTGCTAGGTAAACGTGAGGGAGTGGAAGGGAGCCGGCGAGAGCGGCAAAGCCACAAGCGCGTTTCCCCAGGTAATTAAGTGGAAGTGGAAGGGAGTCGGCGAGAGCGGCAAAGCCACAACCACTACCCAGGCGATATCGTGGATGTGGAAGGGAGTCGGCGAGAGCGGCAAAGCCACATCCACGATCTAAAAGATAGCGTGTATGTGGAAGGGAGCCGGCGAGAGCGGCAAAGCCACAACCGCTACATTGGTTACACCGTAAATGTGGAAGGGAGCCGGCGAGAGCGGCAAAGCCACATTTACGACGTCAGTAATAATTTGGATGTGGAAGGGAGCCGGCGAGAGCGGCAAAGCCACATCCATGACGCAGGCGATAACGTGGGAGTGGAAGTCCAATGAAGAGGAGATCAATGTCTCAAGACGATTCAGACTACGATGAATTCTTTAAGAAAATGCGGAATATTCACGGTAACTAGCTAGAATGAATTATAGTGACGAAGCACGTGCGACATTGACGAGGCGAGCGTCAGTGGCCTTATTCAAGTAGTGACAACTTAAAGATAGCATTCAAGTGGCAGTGGCGCTCCTCACCCATTCGTACGCGCTTGGTCAAAGTAAGAACTAACGAATTAATTAAGAATGTTACTGGCAGTGGAAAGTATATTTTAGATAAATGTTTAGTTTATATTAAGTAATATCTACATGTGCTGCACGAACATCTGCTAGTCTCGCGCGTTCACAAGCCAGTCATGGCGTCTGTGGCGCTCCTGCACTCGCAGCAGGTTAGCACTGTCAAGTGTAATTTATCCGTGACGATATGTGCTATAATAAATTGTTATCAATGTTAAGACCTTTAGCTATCTTTTAAAAACGTTATTCCCGAATTTAATCCGATATCCAAAGATTTGAAAAACAATAATAACATGGCATACTAAAGTCGATGAATGCGCTGATATATATATATATATATATAATGGAATGAACGTGAAATCATATATATTTTGCACTTCTAAAACTGACAGGCGTAGCTAAGTCATGCTACTGACTGGGCACAGTACTTTGCAGTTGGAGCGATTGGAAAAGAAAGCTTTTTGCGTCGTTCTCTCACAGAAGTAACTACTTATACTGTATTATTAACTTATATGCTCGCCAAACGTGTGCATTATGGAGAAACATTGGACAATACTATGATGCGAATATAATATATCTTACCATAAAAGATAGGAGAGCAGTTGACTATCTCCTCGAACGTGCCAGTCGGGTCTAGGCAAATGCTGCTCAATTTAATTTGACTTTGAAAATTGGGTGGAAAATGCTATAGATACTTTTGATAAAACTAGACTTACAAAATCAACTACCGTCCAAAAATAGAAACTTGAGAGTATATATTATAAAGTATATTGTAAAGTATAATATTGTAAAGTGTTATAACTGCACTGAGTTAGGTTATAAAAGCTTGTGGCGTTTCTGTTGCACTTCATCGCCCGCTACCAATCAGAGCGCTTGTTCTGAATCGTGCAAACGGTATTTTCAACGCGCGTACTGATACTGGTCCTAGCTACAATGCATGACCGTCCGACGTCCGTTTCCAGGCATAATATCTGTCCGGAGGAATATCCCTTTGCTAAGTGGAGGCTTCATAAGCTTAAATGTATTAAACCACTCAGAGAATGTACGATCTACAGCAGAAAAGTCAGCTAGACACATTTTGTACATTCAAACCAGACAATAAGTAATGTAAACGAAGAGAATAGCGTGGTTTCCAAGAAATTAGAGAACTAGGTCGCATTATTAAACGAATCGGGAATTAACGATATATTTATTGTGTATTATAAAATGCAGAGAAATATTAAATGTTTGCGTACATTTTGGAAGCCAATGCACGATAATGAATCGGGAATCAGTAGTTTCATTCTAATATCTAAAATACACACTTCATGTGACGTTGCTGCATAGTGCCATCCTGTTGAGCCTATAAAATAAAAAACAAAAGGAAATTACCTGTTTAGCCTATAAGATAGAAGAGACTTATGTCTATACCTCAATGCATGGTATAAATGAGAATGTGGAGATTTACGTTGTTGAAAATAACATCATCAAATACTCAATATTATTACGATATTCATTTACGCAGAAACTCAATATTACAATTACAATTGAATTTATCTCATGACTAAGTCAAGAGCTGCTGTCGAATCTAACAAAATCGTTGTAATAACTGTTGAAACGTCTCATAAGTTCAATGGCCTGATAGTTTAAAAAATGCTATTGTTAGAGGTCAAAGTATTCATGAACACTATTTGTTAACGGGAGAGAACATTCTTGAAAATGCTTTTAGTACAATTAAAATTCAGAGCAATTGGAAATTAGATTGAGAAAAGAGTTCCTAGAACACTTTTGCGGATCGATCGTAGCCTTGATGTTTCACTAGTTTTTTATTGACGAATCTGTAGTAGGCTGTTCATAAAGTCAGTCGAAGACCTGTACCATGCAGTCAGTCGAAGATATGCTTGCTGAAAATTAAGACGTTGATAGTAGAGTAGTATAGATATTTATCTTTGGAACTAAACGATCTAGACTTCATTACTGCAGATGGAATGGAAATAGAACTTGAGAATTCTGATCCAGTAATATACAGGTTTTACTGACAACCTTGTGTCCAACAAGGAAACCGAGAAATGGTGCAGGTAATGATTGATGTTTGAATTGTCAAGAAGATCATCTTATAGATCTGACAGATCTGGTCCCATGCATAGCTCGGTGGTGGTTTTAGATTGAATAGTTCGATTGTCATATTGTATATTTACCGAATTCCAGTATAAAAAAAAATGTTAACGTATTAAACAGAAATCCAGCAAGCGATAAAGTTGAGTAACTTCATATGCAAGATGTTCTGAATATCGGTAATGAAGACTGGATTACCAGTCAAGAGTAAGTGAAGTAACTAGCATCAACGAAATGTTTAGTTACCCCGGATTCTTTAAAATCGTCCAGATTCTCAAAATATAAACTTTAACATGGGAAAGATATCATGTCACTGGTGAAGATGATAATAATAATTATATAATGATACCTATATAATGATAGGTAGTACCAAAAAAAGGGTTGATGGCATACCTATTGTTAAAAGTAGTCATGAAGGTGTCGGGCACTTCGACTTTGAGAAGACGTTCAGTAGAGTACGGCAATTTTACTGTTTTCTTTAAATTAGAAAATTCATTATAGTTTATGATGAACTATTTTTGATGCATCATTTAGTAGACTTATAACTGATCAAAACTATAAACTCCTAAAGTCAGCAGGTTTCAAAAACATCTTAGACTCGGTGGCCACCCCACGGCTAAACCAACACGCGAAAACATAAAAAGAACGATTATACAAACATTATCCGCAGAATGGCATTGTAGAGGCGATAAATATATATTAAGACGAGTATATGCTGATAAAACTTTACCTCTACGGTTTAGAATTAATAACTATTCTTTAAAAATATTCTTGATGAAATAATAAACAGGACAACAAAAAAAAAAACACTAAGATGGTAGAACAAATAAGAAAAGCTAGTCAATCGTATAAATGTATAACAAGGAAAAGATATAGCCTAACTTGATCGTATATGCAACTCCTTATCTATACGCCTGGCCGGCCTTGATGCGAAAATATTAAATCTATGGATAAACTGAAGCTCGTAGCTTTCTGGTCAGACTCCGCATGTTAGTAGTGTTGGTGAGGTTCAGGTTTATGAGGATTAACTGAGTGTTCAATACAATACGATAATTGTGAACACATTTGTTTTAATTTTTATATTATTACTAGCTGACCCGGCAAACGTTGTTTTGCCTTAATAAAAAAAAAAAAACTAAATATACAGTAGCCGATTCTCAGACCTACTGAATACGCATATAAAATTTGGAAAAAATCGGTCAAGCCGTTTCGGAGGAGTACAGTAACAAACACTGTGACACGGAAATTTTATATATAAGACTAGCTGACCCGGCAAACATCTATTGATTACTTACTCAACCCAGTCGAAAGGTATCGACATCTGTTAGAATCCTTTGGAGTTAACAGATAATTGTGACTGTCAAATAATAACAGACAATAATTAGCAGTAAATTAAAATTGCGACTATAATTTGAGATTTAAACTATTCTATCTCTCAAATTGGATCGAACTGCACATGGTGTGCCAATTTTATTATAAACGGTTAAGTGGTTTAGAAGGCCATTGAGGACAAACATTGTGACACAAGATTTATATAAATATTATGATTATGTTTATGTTAGATGTGTAAATTCTTTTGTTTGTTAATTGTTACAAGACAAACTATTTAAACCATATTTATTGATTTCATAGCATTTTGCATTACAATTGTACCTTAACATTCATAGCCATTATAACTATATATACTCTGTAATCCTGCAGTTGAATACAAATAGGCATTATTGTAGATTATTTTTTTTCTATTCTTAATATCTTTGGTTATATATATCTATATATTATACGTGCGCATTTGTAAATATATGTATTTATATCAGATGTGCTAAAGACCATAAGCGAAGGGACTTGCTTAATTATCAGGATGACCGAGCTGTTAGGAAATAGCTGGTATTTGTATACTTTTATAAAGATATGTAATAAATAGTGAACTAAAACATAAATAATATGAAGCTTAATATGTATGAAAGTAATGAAAAGGAAATACTTTTGTAATAATATTTAATTTTATTGTTTCCAAATGGCTGCACTTGATTTCACAAGGAATATTATATAGTTTAGATTGGTGACATAGATATGTATATAAAACTCTTTGGTTTTAATACTCATACTCTATGTCGACCAAAAAGGCGGGAACACGCATTAGCGTTGCGAATGCGCCTTCTTTTGTTTTTTTTCTGACAGTTGGATTATTGATTAATTTGGATGGAAAAGCAATTGGAGCTAAATGGAAAAATATATAAATTTGAGACACATAAATAATTATAACTATTTAAGTGATAAGGTACGTAACGTAGATATAAGGCTAGAAGATAAAATAACTGATTATACCTCAGTATATTAACAATTAGATGAAAATATAATTTGATTTGTTACCTTTATAAAATGTGTTTGAATTCACACCTTTAAATAATGTTCTAATACCTGAGAATTACGTGAATGATACAATCTCACCCAGATCCAGTTGTGACTCAGTCCTAGAGAATTACACTCAGAAACCAGGAACCTGGATCCCGGAACCGCTGCACATTGGTACTTTATTACCACACTATTTGAACATCACGTTTTCTTCCACTAAAACAGAAAGACACAATTTATAAAATATTTTTCACAATTTTCCATCTTTTCACTTCAAAATCCCAAACGTCAATCCACGATATTCGAATCACAATCCCTCTTTTTCCCAAATTCAAATATTTTTTAATTTCTTTTAATTCCTCAGAATAAAGTATGAAACTTCAAATGAGTTTGCACTCGCGCGAAAGGAGATTTATATCTATTATTTCTAGTTCCAGATAATATTAATGAATTAATAACTGTAAGCCATTTCTGGCCAGTTACAATGTGTACTGATTACGGCACTATGTTTCAGTGTGTTGAAAGCAATGAAGTCAGTTTCCCCTGGTTCCCTAGCGCAACCAATGAAGCACATCATAGACTCGTTCCCGACTTGTATTCGCAAAGTTCGCTCACAAAACTTTCATATCGGCTCTCATGACCGTGACAGCCCTCCGCGACGGTTAGAAATCACTCGACACCGGAGCTCAGCCTCTAAGCCCGTACGAAAGGAAAGAAGTAAGGACAGCAAAAACAATCGCTATAATTTGTGCGCTGCGATTACAACTTGCGAGAGACAAGCCACAATGCACTCTGACACCCGGGGATAAGGGGCTATTTGGCGCGACCCGCTCTCGCACGGGTTTAAGGAAATATATGTGGTGTGTGCGCCGTATTGGTCCTTACGGCGCAGGCAATAGAGGCGGTATTGGGTCGCGGCTCCGCGAGACGTGTCGCGCCGTTTAATCCGCTGCTGTTATTTTTCCGGCAATACATCAAAGTGGCGAGTATCGCCGCCAAATTGTATCAAACTCGCTGATGTATGGCGCCGCGTGTGTGTGTGTGTGTGTGTGTGTGTACTGGAGGCGCAGTCGAGTGTAGTTATGAGATGTAACTGCCTGTTCAGGGCAACGCAGCACCTTCGAAGGGTAGCTTCAGTAACTCAATACAAACAACTTTTAACTATTCGCAAAAAAAATGTTTTATCAAATGGTTATGCCGACCTCTCAAGGATTTAAAAAAAAGCTATACAACATTCTGTGTTGATGGAAGAAAAAGTATGGAAAGTCAAACATTTTGACGTGACAACGTCTTAAATTAGGTTGCGGCTGGGAGTCACTTATGAAAAAGTGTAACGCCCGGTAACGTTACGATGAGTCACCGAACGAGAGAGAGGCCCGCCAAATGCCTTGCGTCTCTCTCCCACTCAACTATGATCGGTCTGCCGCGCGCGCAGCACGCGGCAGACGTTGTCACGTAAAATCTTTGCCCGTAAAACCGACTTTACAGGCAACCATTTTTTTTACCAGTTTCCAAATGTCGCCGATTGAAAATTATCGGTTTAACATTTCTAAATTAAAATTAACTAAAATGAAATACAATATATTACAGCCCAGTTTATATTACTCATTACAGATAGATCCATATAAATGCACATACAGTTACCGTTTAGAATAATAATGTTGTTCCT
This sequence comes from Mellilla xanthometata, assembly GCA_035578125.1. Taxonomy (NCBI): domain Eukaryota; kingdom Metazoa; phylum Arthropoda; class Insecta; order Lepidoptera; family Geometridae; genus Mellilla; species Mellilla xanthometata. The sequence goes on along the minus strand of JAPUBQ010000048.1, from coordinate 32,031 downwards.
CGATGTCTTTCTAATATTTCAATAGTTTCTGTATAGAGCCGCCTCTGAAAGGTTTCCGCGAGCAGCAGCCGAGAGAACAAAGCTAACATGAAGACTCCGCGGAATATCCTTCTCATATGAATTAGTATCGCGTTATGGACTACCGCTTACTATCAAGTATAGTTGCGGGTAGCAGAGAGAGCGCTAGCGAGGGCGCGGTGACTACCTACGGGAACCAGCGCGGTCATCTAAACTATATACTATATCCCCGCACCAGACTCACAGAGCACGCTTCAACCGTTGCGACGGAAAGAAGCTACAAACAAACACACTCACAGTAAACTAGCAAAACGTTTAGTTTTAGATTGCGTGCTTACTTTCCGCAGGCGCAACGTCACGACCCGACTGGTGATGAACTCATCTCCACTGACCGCGAGGGTCCACTGTGTTCACTCACTCTCTCCGACACGACTCCAGCTCCCTGTCGGCGCACGCGACATGATGTCTGGTATTAAACATAGTGCGTGGCGACATTACCATCTCACTCCGCACCTCCTGACGTATGGACTCCCCGACACATACATCATGTCGGCACTCCCCGCTCCCCGCTCCCCGCTCCCCGCTCCCCGCTCCCCGCTCCCCGCTCCCCGCGCGACGATATATGTGTTCGAGAATATGTTTTATTGTCTCTTGTTCGGAACATTAACATATTAAGAAAATATTGTTAGTCCTCGCTGCTCGAGTGTTGTTTGTTCTCGCTGCGATCAGTTACGACACTGCGACACTATCTTATCTTAACTACTCAACTCATTAATTAATTTTAGATATTTACAAATTATGGAGCGACGACGGTCTGCCTCCATCTAGCAAAGGGATATCCCCCCGGACAGATGTTGTGTCCGGAGACGGCCGTCCGACGGTCATGCATTGTAGCTTGAACCCGTCGTACGCGCGCTGTAAATACCGTTTGCGCGATTCAGGATAAGCGCTCTGATTGGTCGCTGGCGATGAAGTGCGACAGAGACGCCACACCACTCCCCCAAGGAGAACGGAGTCCTGAAGGTGTTTTTTGTATGACGTGAGCCGATCAGAGTTCCGAGGTGAAGGTCTATAGAGCGCTCCCAATGCCTCAGTGAGTCGAGACTGGGTAGCTGGTGTCCACAGTGAGTCGGGACCCAAGAGACCAACAGCGGATAATCGGATCACGTCGGGGTCACCAATATGGAGCGACGACGGTCTGCCTCCATCTAGCAAAGGGATATCCCCCCGGACAGATGTTGTGTCCGGAGACGGCCGTCCACAGGTCATGCATTGTAGCTTGAACCCGTCGTACGCGCGCTGTAAATACCGTTTGCGCGATTCAGGATAAGCGCTCTGATTGGTCGCTGGCGATGAAGTGCGACAGAGACGCCACAAAATGATGAAAACAACAGTACGATCATCTATTTGAAGCAGGGATTCTTCTTCTTTAGGAATGTTTGTCTGAATACGGCAGTCGATTTCTTCTTCTTCATATGAGTCAAGTGTACAGGCTATGGTGTTTAGATCTTTCACGTCGTCCGAGAGGTTCTGACTCGGCTTAACGACGGTTTGTATCATCTGTCGCACAGGAGCCGCCCAGATGTACAGATGATGACAAATTTAAAAAACATAGAAAAAGACAGTATTTTTGAAAATAAATTAAAACTTTTATTGTTACATAAATGCTATTACTCTATTGACGAATTTCTAAACGATAAGGATTTATTTTTTGCATTCTAATAAACCGGCTCACTCCTCTAGTGTTGCGATACCCGAATAGGGTCCGTTATGTGATACCTACCATTTAAATGTTTAACATCTTAATTATGCCATAACGAAGCAATAAATGTATTTGACTTTGACTTTGATGTTGATGCGGTCACCCATCCTAAGATCATTAATTTCAAGACATTGTATACTTGCTCTGAGTGTGCCGCTAGTGCTGAGTGTGCCGCTAGTGCTGAATGTGCCGGCAGTAATGTAAGGTGTAGGGTTGGCAGCTAGCGAGCCGACAAAGGGACCGCGGAAAACGAATGCCATAAATTATCCGTTATTTAGAGTTGCGTTAGCGCGAGCCAATATCGCCGGCCTCGACACAAAGCGCCAACTTTCACTTATTAGTCTTTTTAATTTTACTTTCAAATTGCGCCGAGAAAAGTTATTTAGATAACCTCGGAGCGGCGGCGAGCAGAGGAAACAAAAACTCATTAAACCTCTTCCGGGCACTAGCGGGGTCCGCCCGCGGGGCGCGGGGGGGCTGTAGCGGGGTGCGGGGGGGCTGTAGCGGGGCGCGGGGGGGCTGTAGCGGGGCGCGGGGGGGCTGTAGCCGGCACACAGCGAGACAACAACTCACCAGAGTTGATGAGGTCGTCCTCGCGCTAGTCACCAGCAACCCTGAATAACGCTGAGAGCATGTGCTCCCTACGATTACTACTAGCTGTGGCGTCGTGTCTACTCTACGCTAACTGTCATCGCTCAGTGCTGCCGCTGACACCAGGGTGTGCTGGCCGTGCTCCGGAGCACGAGATGATGATGAGGAATACTGCGTCCACTCCGAGTATCATTATACTGTCTCTCTCTCTATATTATGCCCATACTAGATTAGGTAACAGCTTATATACTAATTGCCTCTTTATGTACGAGATGGTGACTACAATAGACTAATCTATGTAAAATATGCAAGGTTTGTGATAATAACTGAGCATTCTTTAAGGGTTTATCTATCATATAGTTAGGGTTTAACTATCATATAGTTTTGATAATGCGCTGAGCTGCTGCATCGCTACCAATAAATAACTAGCGTGTAGCGACACTGGCAGGTGTCTGCCGCCCGGCGCCGGCTGCCGGCTGCCGGCGAGCCGCTTCTAACGGAATGTTTGCGCGACGCGACGGTTTGACACACTGAGCCCGCGATATATCACACACAGCCTCACACGCGACACCACCCGCCGCCAGCCACACCGGGACACGCACACACTCATAGCGATACACACACATACATACAGATTAAGAATATTTATTTCAAAAAGATATATTATATGCGTACAGATTACAGAAGATAAAAATACATACTTAAAAACTATAGTACTTACAAATTACGTTTAGTACGCTTGATTGACCCCTGAGCCCCGCAGGAAGGCTTGGAGAGAGCCTGTGTTGCAGGGCGACAGTCGTCTTTATTTATAATTATACTAATCACTACTAAACTAATATGAAAATTTAGTGAAACTTAAATTTCTGACAAAAAACATAAAATTCTATTTAGCAATATCAGTTGGATGGACACGGGTTTTTTTTTCATTTTGGCTAAACACTTAGAGGCTTTTATCAGTGTTGCCTACTTTTGTGAAATTCTACCAAATAATAAACAATTTTTAAATGATCTTAAAACTGGCTGCTAACTATTTGGTATGATTGTTTTGTTCAATTGACCAAAATATATAATTAATGTGTGATTGTGTGACGTAATAAGTTTTGGTGTTGTAATATGATAGAGTGGTGAGTATTATAGTCATTTATGTTTTTTGTCATATTTGTGTGGTACTATAATTGGGTAACGGGTGTTTCCTTTGTAAAACTATTAGTGTAAGTTAATAAAAACATGTTGTAAGTATTACTACTACACGTGACGTCACACGACGGAACCCGCCGCGATACTCCCACCACTCATGTAGAAGCATATTGCATTTGTTCATCGCGTCTTGTTACATTACATATCATATGACCCGGGCAACACTGGCCGCCCCGCGCCCACACACCTTTACCCAATATGACAGTTTCATAAATAAAATTTGTTCATTTAGTATGATATCAACTAAGGGGAGTCGACACACACAGTATAGTATGCGGGAGTGCTAGCGGGAAGTAGCGCGGAACCTCAGCCTTCCTTATCCTACACGACCAAGTTTCGTACAACGACTTTGGAAATTTGCGAAATTGTGTTTCCCATATATTTTGAATGCAAGTCTTTGTATGCCACAAATTATTATATTATTCGTAAATTTCCAGAAGTCATAGGATCCATGTTGTTCGTGTGACGAACTAAACCCGTTCTTAAATGTGTTGCGCTAGCAGTCTCCCTGTAGAGTGTGCTCGCAGAGTGGACTGTGATGTCAGCGCGATGCCGCGGCCAGCTCACTGGAGCGGGGTGGAGCTCGCAGGGCAGGCCACGTGACGCCCGGCACCGGCCCGGCACCGGCCCGGCACCGGCCCGGCGCCGGCAGACAATGCGCCGTTCACGGTAGAAGGCTAAATTCATTTGAGCGCGATCTTCTTTCAAGTTTGGTGAAAACAATATTATCTCAAATGAAATCTGTCGCCGTCTCGCTGCTACCCTTCCCTCCCCCCCCCCCCCTGACTCCTCTCCGCACTACTTGATAACCATCCTACTAATATTATAAAGGCGAAAGTTTGTATGTATGGATGTATGGATGTGTGGATGTACGGATGTATGTTTGTTACTCTTTCACGTAAAAACTACTGAATGGATTTGAATGAAACTTTACCACAATATAGCTTATACATCAGAATAACACATAGGCTATAGCTTATACATCAGAATAACACATAGGCTACAATTTTTGAGGTTTTTAATGTGAGGTCGTAAAAAAACCCATTTTTTGCGCTTACATTGCAAACGCTGACTGAATCCTACAAGATAGATCAAAACAATTTAGTACAGTATTGTACAACTTAAAAAGGTCTACAAAAAAGTCCGTGATGGTATATGTTTATCTCTTAGGAATAACCCACAATAACCATTTTTTATCCTTTACTTTGTACGAGAAATAATGGCTTATTTACGAAGCGATTTTAAGCAATACACTATTAATCCTTATCAAAATAAATTATTTCATCAATAAGAACAGTTTGTGTTGATAATATTTGGTCTTTGAATGATTAAAATTGAACGTTTGGTTTTGAAGTTATGGTGAAATTAAAATATTACGATTTCTGCTGCACGGCCCGTTGCGAAGAGGGCGTGTGCGGGGGAGGGGTGTTTAGATCTATGAGTAAGGTACCCGTGCGGCTCAGTCGCGAGGTTGGCTCCCATCGCAGCGGTCGTGCGCGAAGTCTAATAATTTTCGGGTTTTTTTTTTTATTTTGTTCTTTTAACTACACATACGCAAAAGTTCTTCTCAGAGCTAAACTGTTGTCTAATATATAATACTAGCTGACCCGGCAAACTAGGTTTTGCCTCACTTAAGGGTATGAAAAATAGTACACTATCTATTTTTTTATATAACACGTTATATGACACTTATATGACACGTTCGTAGATTTACCATAGCAGTGCCATCTATTGATTGCTTACTCAACCCAGTCGAAAGGTATCGACATCAGTTAGAATCATTTGGAGTTAACAGATAATTGTGACTGTCAAATAATAACGGACAATAATTAGCAGTAAATTAAAATTGCGACTATAATTTGAGATTTATACTATCCTATCTCTCAAGTTGGATCGAACTGCACATGGTGTGCGAATTTTATTATAATCGGTTAAGTGGTTTAGGAGTCCATTGAGGACAAACATTGTGACACGAGATTTATATAAATTAAGATAAGATTATTAATATTATATGTATGTTTTTTATTATTCTTTATTGTACACTACGTCCTTCTTTAGTCGTTTATAAATTCCTTTCCATCCAAAGGTTGCCTGGATGAGATCGCTTTAAGCGATAAGGCCGCCAATTGTGGTACACTAATTTTAAGTTAATTGTCTTTTACTGTGCCTTTTTTATTTATGTGTCCAATAAAGAATTATAAAATTTCCATGACACAATGTTAGTTACCGTACTCCTCCGAAACGGCTTGACCGATTTTTACCAAATTTCGTATATTTTCGATTTTTACAAAAAATCATATGCGTATTCAGTAGGTCTGAGAATCTTCTACTATATATTTTTAAGGCAAAACAACGTTTGCCGGGTCAGCTAGTACTTACTAATACTGGTGTCTCAGACACGGAGACCGATCTACAACATCATCATCATCATCAGCGGCGCGAGCTCGCCGCGTGACCGGCGCTCGCCTCGGATCCCTGTATTTAACCTGCTCAATGGAAACAACCGAGTTTATCTCGGCCGTAGCGAACGGTAAATGCCCTTTTTAAGGTGCTTAATGTCTGCAAAAAGCCACGTGCGCCAGACAAATGACCGACATGAAAAAAAATATTACGATCTACTTCTTTTCACCTGGATACTAGAGTTCGCGAGCGCTCGGCTCGCCGCGCGTACATCGCCGGCTACACTGCCGGCTGGGACATTGTGGAGGAACGAACGCAGCGATGTACTGCGCTTGGAGGAATCGTCGCTACACGCTTGTTACGTAGCCCGGATTTGAGATATATTTGCTCGAAGGAACGTAAAATGAGTTTTATTGAAAGGTCGGAGTGTGTGCTGTACCGCGGCGCTGTATGTGTACACGCTGAGGAGTATAACGTGAGCACGACCTGCAGCGGGCGCCGAGTACTCGCCTTACCGCGGAGAACATTAAGCCGTGGAAATACGTCTGTATCTCAGCTCGCCTACGTAGCTGCCTGCCTGGCTACTTGATTGGCGGCTGCTTGGCTACCTGGCTGCCTGGCTGCTTGGCTGGCTGGCTACTTGGCTGGCGGCTAACTGCGCTAGGACTCATCGGAATCTGTGCATTTATGTCCTTCTTATTTTTTTTTTTATTTAAGTTAATATTCAACTAAATATTTTAAAATGAATATTTTAAGGGTCTATCAGTTATAGTTAATAATATAGAGGAAAAAAAGAATATGATAAAACACGTTTTAAGAGTCCCCCCCCCCCCCTTAATACTTTTTGTTTTTAGGGTTCCATTTTTTTTTTACTAGTAATGGGCTTGCGCTTGACCGCAATTCACCTGATGGTAAGCGAGATTGCAATCTAAGGTGGAGCGCGCTTGCCCAGAAGAAACCGGTTCAGTCTTGCCTTGAAAACCGCTAGATTATAATTATCGGGAAACAGGGAATTTGGCAAAGAATTCCACACTTTGGCGGTACGCACAATGAAGGTGGAGGCAAACCGCTTAGTGCGCGACTTAGGCACCTCCACGCGGCTGCCTTAATCAAGGATGCCTTGAGTGACTCCAAATCAGGATGAGGTTTTGAGCAGGCCTTTTCCTCCAAGTATTGCCATATCTTGTAATCTAACGGACTCAAATCTGGACTGGAGGAGGGCCAGTCTTCGTGTCGGATGAAGGCGATTTCACGCGCCGCCAGCCAGTCTTGTGTGCTTTTCGCTCTATGGGCTGGCGCAGAATCTTGTTGGAATACCCAGGGCCTGTTATTAAACATGGTATAAGAAACAGGTTCCACAAGGTTCTTGAGGGCTGTATTTTGATACACAACTGCATTCGTTTTTACGCCTTTCTCACAAAAATGTACCTCAGTTAAGCCCCAATAAGAGACTCCCAGCCAAACCATGATCGAAAATGGAAAATGACCTCGTTGGACACGCGGAATACGGTTGCTCGCTTCTTCACTGCTGTGTGCGTACACCTTATCATTTTGTTTGTTGTAGCTCTCTTCAACGGTGAAATTTTTTTCATCCGAAAAAAGAATTTCCCGGTGCTCTTTTCTGCGTACCGCTTCAACAAAGCGCGGCATCTCTTCAGTCTCAGGTCCATTAAACGAGCGTTCAAACGATGTCCTGTTTTTCTTCGATATGCCCTAAGCCCTAAATCTTCATTTAACACCCTTTTCACCGTGGGCCTGCTTAACTCCATCTCAAGGGCCACCAGTTTCTGCTTACGTATGGGATTTCATTGAATTCGCGCCTTCACAGCTTTTATCACTGCTGGAGTCCTAACAGAGCGAGGTCGACCACTTCTTGATCTGTCATCTACACTAGAGTCTTCATTGTATCGTTTTATGGTACGATAAACGAATCTTTTGGTTATATTCAAATTTTTCAGTAAGTCGAAAATCTGAACTGGCGCTTAACCGCAACGATGCAATGCAATAACCCCGACACGGTCTTCTTTAAGTGTCCATTCCATAGTTATAAATGAAGAAAATTCTAAAAATGTACATATTTTTATTATTATGAAAAATTTGGAATTCGAATCCAATAATTTTTTTTGTGGCCAGCTTTCTAAATCCAAAAGTTTTTATTGTGTGACAGAACTTATGACCTGACTAAGTATATATATGTCTATCTGCAGTGCAGTACATCAACTTATATCAACTTACCAACACTAAGAACAATCCCTGCACGAGTGAATGAATTAAATTATTAAAATGGATACACTTAGATACAAACACACATATACTTACACACACAGATCATACTATCACACACCCATGTGACCACTGAATTCCGTGGATGCTAAACTGGTACGCAGATAGCATGCTGCACGACTTGATTTTCAGTTCGAGTCGTGCTGTATACAGATAGTATACTGCACGACTCGATTTTTAGACGGTCACAAAAGCGAACCCTATTTATTTATATGTATTTTTAATGTAGTAACACTAACTAGCTGTCAGTTATGCAATTTAACCTTATTTATTTGTTTACTTATTTTTTTATATTCGTACGCCAGCGCTGCCCGCGCTGCTTCCCCGCGACAAATTAAACCGCCCGCTTTGACCTTCTGTCACCAAAATATTCGTTGTATAATGAATAAGACGAAATCGTTAGAGGTGTTAATGACAAAGGAACTTTCCTGCGATGTAATTATTTTGACCGACCACTGGTTACGTAACCATGAATTGATTTCCGTTACACTATGTAACTTAGATTTATTGTCTTTTACTCAGAATACAGAAAGTACGTATTCTGAGGTCTTTTAGCTGTAGAGATCAAATAGCTCACGGTGGAAGCTGCATATACGTGTTGTCGGGTATGTTGGTCGTTAATAGACCAGACTATTGCAAATTGACCAAAGAACAAATTTTTGGCTTATGCGCCGTGCATTTATTAGACGATAACATCCTCGTTGTAGCGGTATACCACTCCAATGCCACGAGCGTCGCCGAGTACTTAGACTTATTCGAAGAGCTCTTGTGTAAGGTCACAGACGAGGGCATAGATTGCGTAATTATGGAAGATGTAAATATTGATTTCCTAGAGAACTCTACCGCGCAAAATTAGATTTGCTTGAAAGTTTTAAATTCGTGCAACTTGTTGAACAGTACACGCGAGAAGACGCAGGTGGCCGGAAATCACTACTCAATCACGTATACACAAATATTTCGGTGAAACGTGTATCTGAGATTAGGCATGTAGACACGCGACCGCTCAGCGACCATAAAGCGCAGCGCCTCACGCTCGCTACGCTCGCCGCGCCGCAGCCCGCGCCCGCGCACCGGCTCGCTAGGTGCTTTTCGGAAGCTAATGAGCTTAACTTTGTAAATACTCTAGATTCAGTGGAATGGGAGAGTATTGTCAAAAACAGCAGTGTATGTTGTCACGCCTTGTCATCCAGTATTATTAACATTCTTTCCAACAAATTCAGTATTTGTTTTCCACTGAAAAAACAACTTGTCCGCAAAAACATTGGGTCGACGCGGAAGTGCACAACTTTAAGTACCTATTACAGGAGACTATAAGTCTAAAAAAGAGATGTCCTTCAGACGACGTACTGCGCGCTAAGTGCGACGATCTCACAATGAAATACCATTCTCTACTTAAAGAAAAGCGAGTTGGTTACTATTGTAAAATTATACAAAATAACCCGAGTAATATGTGGCGCGTGATTAATACCGAGTTAGGCCGCGGGACACGCGAGAGAGTTGACTTTACCGACCAATTAAAAGACTCAAACGGCCGGCCTATTTCGATAGTCCCTGCGATTAGTAAAGTGTTTGAAGTTGGTCTGAATAGGAGGCTTGTGAACTTCGTAATGGACCGAAACATTTTGTCGGAAAGACAGTATGCGTACAGAGCCGGGCGCGCGACTACCGACTTGGTGCGCGAGGTGCTGTGGAGAGTGCTGAGTGCGCGCGAGTCGAGAATGCAGGTAGCGCTGCTGTGTTGCGACTTGTCGCCCGCTTTCGACACTGCAGATCACGGCCTCATTGCAAACAAGATGAAACACTACGGTATCCGTGGTCCGGCGCTGTCCATACTGACTTCCTTCATGTCCAAACGTACGCTGATGGTCGTAGGTGATAGAGGCCGCGCTAAATCATCCGAGCTAGAGAATGCAATGGGCGTTCCCCAAGGCTCATGCCTATCCAATACCCTGTTCAGCCTTCTTCTTAACGACTTGCCTAGCGCAATAGGCGGTGCTGAGATCTTCTTATATGCAGACGACGTCGCGGCTGTAATTATGGCGCCGAAACACACGCAGCTAGAGCAGAAGCTTAACTCGGTGGCGAATGATCTTGACGGGTGGTTTAGATCGAACGGCTTGGCATTGAATAAAGAGAAAACTTGTTTTCTGAGCTTCAATTTAAATGGTCACGCAACAAAATCCTATTCGGTAGTAGTAGGCCAAACTGCACTCCAGCAGGTGTCCTGTACAAAGCTTCTCGGGTTTTATCTCGATAGTGGGCTAACGTGGGAGACGCACATACACGAAGTGTGCGGGAAGCTGTCGAGCTCATGCTTCGCGCTTCGGCGGCTCGCGAGCACCGCCACCCGCAGCGTCGTGCGCTCCTGCTACTTCGCGACTGTCCATAGCGTAATCACGTACGGGTTAGAGTTGTGGGGCAGCGCTGCCGATAGAGATAGAGTTTTTCGCATGCAGAAACGCGCCATACGTGCCATTTGCGGGGTTCAGAGCGACGTCTCCTGCGTGGAACTCTTTCGAGACCTTGATATATTGCCTCTACCATGTGAATCTACACTTATTATTATTATTAGTATTAATTAATAATATATAATATTATAAAGAGGAAAACTTTGTTTGTTTGTTTGCTAAAAAACTACTGGACCGATTTTAAAAATTCTTTCACCATACGAAAGCTACATTATCCACGAGTAACATAGACTATATTTTATTTTGGAAAAAATAGGGTTCCGTAAGATATTTGGATTTTTCGGACACAAACTGAAAAAAATCAACCAAAGAAGTTACTTATTTTACGTACGCTGCCTAAACTACAATAGATAGAGCCATAAAATGTTATAATTAATTGTAGATCTTAAAAATATCTACAAAAAAGTCCGCGACACACTATACCTATCTATGTCGAGTGAGGCACAACAACCACATTTTTATTTAAACATCTTGAATTTTTTTGGCCTACATTTAAACGCGTTTATTTTACTCATGTTATTAATCCTTATCAAAATAAATTATTTCATCAATAAGTACAGTTTATGTTGATAATATTGGTTTTGAAGTTGTGGTGAAATTAAAATATTACGATCAGTTGCACTGCGGGACTGCAGGCAGAAGTGAACACTTTTGCCGGGAGCAAGACTTAGCGCTTTGCGGGCGATCCTTTAGTTAGTTCTAATCTACACTAATCTTCTCTTATATATAAAATTTCCGTGTCACAGTGTTTGTTACCGTACTCCTCCGAAACGGCTTGACTGATCTTCACCAAATTTTATATGCGTATTCAGTAGGTCTGAGAATCGGCTACTGTGAATTTTTTATACCCCTAAGTGACGAAGGTTGTTCAACCTTAATTTTTTTTTTTAATTTTTCGAGGATTTATTTTTTTTATTTTATTTTTTTATAATGTGGCATTAAAAAATATATAGGTACAACCCTAAATTTTTATTTTTTATCATCAACACCTATATTTCTAGGGCCAATTTAGTATTTCAATAATTTTTCATCTCGCTTGATAACTGATCAAATATAGTGTCTTTACTGTACTTCGAGTAAAAAAACATTTTTTATATAATAACTAAAAAAAATTAACCTGATATATTATGCTTATTTTTTAAAATTTTTGTTGACGAGGGGGAAATCTTCAAAGATACTATAAGGCTACGATGGGGCGCAGACAGGTTATGTGGGATTTGTACCCACTAAGAGGGGAGCGTTTGACAAGCCGCCACAAATTAAAAAAAAAAAACTCCTTCCATTAAATAAACTATGCAACGGTCCATGCGACGAATCTTTGGATGGATGACCATGCATAAGACTGTTGTAAAAAAAAAAATATTTTCATCTGTGCGCTACTGTGAAACGAATTATACGTTAAATTGTAGTCCTCTTATCACAAGCAGTCGTTAAACTAAGGCAAGGACTTAAAAAACTCTCGGCGGCAAAGCTTCATCACTTAGCTCTTACGAAGAAGAAGCTATAAAAATTGATGTACTAATAAACTAGACCCCGAACGTACGAGCAAAAATGTTCAACAAATATGATGATGACGCTACAAATATTTTATTATGCTAAAAATTTTCGCGCTCGCTTCGCTCGCGAATAGCACGCTACGCTCACATCCAGCTCGCTTCGCTCGTTATTGATCCTAGGACGTTTTGGGTCATAGCTTATGACACTACCTATTACTAACAAGTAACCTATTGACTCAGGCGTTACTTTGCGGAAATCCACTTAATAATATTATATCATTACTAACCTTAAAAATTTAACAATGAAATGGTTTAAAAAAAACCGATTTCAAAACTAAACCTACTTTTATAAATATTTATTACTGTAACTAAAAAGTGAAATATAATTTTATGCCTACATCAAATCAAGAATATATAAGTACAATCAAAGTGTTTATTTGGTGTATGTACTTATAAAAATGCTAATTTCAATTTTTATTTATCCTGTATTCTTGGAGTCGGTGCCATATAAGAAGAATAAATTAATGTTTGTTAAATAAAACACTATTACATTATTTCTTTGCTGGCACTGATTTTGTCTAGAAACTAGAATATAAATAATTTATAAGGCAAAACAACGTTTGCCGGGCCAGCTAGTTTATATATCAAGTTGCACTTTTCACACACACACGCACCTTGAGTTATTTCAACGCAGGGGTGCTAATAAAACGTGGGATCTACGTAGCAACGTGAAGAAGATGCAACTGAAAACGCCGGTTCATCGACTTGTGAAATTGGAGAGGTCCGTTTACGTGTTGGGGCCCGCGATCTACAACCGCGTACCTGCGACTGTCCGGGATGCACCTTCCACCGCCAGCTTTAACACTACACTCAGGGTTTGGCTATTAGATCAAACTTTGTACAATATAAATGATTATCTAGAATTGAAAATTGACATTTGATTCATATCATGTACCTACTTTTGTAATGATATTATATTATTAGAATTAGAATTGAAAATTGACATAGACACATATCATAAATACTTTTGTATTCATATCATTTAATTTGACTTGTAACTTTGGTGTTATCAATAAATGATATTTTGTATTCACATAACTGTGAATACAAAATACAAATACATTTTTTTTATCTCAGCAAACAATTTATTTGCCACAAGGAGTAATAATATATATATAAGTCAAAGTAGGTAAAGTGAACATACAAATAGGTTCTATTTAATGCCGTAAGGAGGAACTAACTTCAAAAATAATTCTATAAATATGTTAATAGATCGGAACCCTTCACGCGCGTGTCGTCCCACACGCACTTGGCCAATCATGATCGAATAGTCGTTACGGTCACGTATCAGTCAATTAGTTGATGGGCTCGCGGCGCGGTAATGGCGTCATTAATTAATGTGAGGACGTCATTAGTGGCGAGCAGATAGCGCTGCCGGGCGCGGATATAAGGCGCGGCGGGCGCTGGAGCCGCACTGTCTCACTGCATCCGCCACATCAACATGAAGCTCGCGGTAAGTGTCTCTGCATACTGTACTCACTACACGGCGCTGCACTACACGGTGCGGCGCCGCTCCCGCTGTCTGTGTCGTCTCCAGCTCGTGCGGTGTGTTGCAGGTGTTGCTGGCGCTAGCGGCGCTGTGTGCGCACGCCAAGCCCGTGGAGGAGTCGACGCGGGGGCTCGCGGGGGAGCTGGCGGGGGAGGATGAAACCGAGGGCGACGTGAGCCTGCTGCCGCTGCCGCCGCCGCCTCCCCCGCGCCGCGCGCGCTCCATCGCCCCCTCGGAGGAGCAGGAGGCGCGCGACGCGTTCCTCGCCCTGCTGGAGGAGCTCAACCAGATCGCGCGGGACGGCGGGCAGGGGGAGAGCGGGAGGGAGTACGATTACTTCGCGCTCTTCGGCGTGTTCAAGGAGCCCGAGTCGGGGAGAGCCGTCGTGTACGCCGAGAAGGTGCCGCTAGACCTCGCCGACCTGGACGAGCCGGAAGCAGCGCGCGTGCGCCGCCAGCTCTGATGCGGCGGACACTCGCTCCGCGCGCCAATATACTATAACGAACTATATTCTGAGAGTTGTGTCATTCGGTATAGACTCCTACACCCGGCCCAGCGTCCTCCCCTCCCCTGACCGCACCCACTACTCCCTGAGCTCCACACAGCCAGTAGAGCAGGCGCTCCCATAATAAAGATACTCACTTACCAATGTTTATAGTCGACTGAACTATCACACCTGCACTTTCGCTATTAGCAAGCACCCGATTCCAGTTTACGCTTCCTAATGCCTTGTCAACATTAGCCTCTTTTACAGTTCACAGATCTAGTAATGGATATATTTTTTTTTTCGATTTTTTAAGTTCTTTATAAGTAAAGGCAACACTCGTCAGTCGGAGGCTAACGCGCCGAATGAAATAAGTCCGCAGATGATGTACACGAAGTATAACGACTATTAATAGATGGAGACAGAAGTGTTCGCACACTCGGCCGCTACAATGTTGCGGGCCAGCTTCCCGCCTCCCGCACTCTCGCGCGCTCGGCTCCAGCTAGTGACCGCAGCGTGCCGCAGCGAGCCGCAGCGAGCCGCAGCGTGCCGCAGCGTGCCGCAGCGTGCCGCAGCGTGCCGCAGCGAGCCGCAGCGAGCCGCAGCGTGCCGCAGCGTGCCGCAGCGAGCCGCAGCGAGCCGCAGCGTGCCGCAGCGAGCCCCGGCGGCGAGCGTGTCGCCGCATATAAATGAGGGGTTAGCAGGCGGCGGAAAAAACCGCCAAATGTAAATGTGTCGCGCAGCTCATTACAGCGTGGAGGCGCCGCGAGCCCCGTGTCCCCCGCCGACAGCCCCGTGACACACACCACACTGACCTCGCTGCCAGCGATCGGGTGTGTGTCGGCTGCGCGCACCCGGGGCTATTATTGTGCTGTTCTCTGCGGTTGTATTAGTGAACCCCCGGCGGCCGGCAGGAGCTGTAACCGTAAGGATCCTGCGCTCGTGGCGCGGACTGTCTCTATCGTTCAAATAAATCTCATCACTATTCCGTTCCCGCGGGATCCTCCGCCCACCGCCGCTAGGATGACCTACGCCGCGCGCGACATCCGGTGCGGGGAATGAAGGCAGCTAGTCCCACACGAGCCTCCGGTGTTAGAATATAATGTAAGTAGCGGCCGGCGAGCGCGACGAGCGCTCTGAACAAATTGTTTTATATTCGGAGTGGGTTGTCTCCCCCGCGCTACTCACTTTATGAACTCCACATTTACATTTAAATTGAAAGTAAGGATTTGGTCTCCCCCCCCCCCCCCTGCCGGTCCCCGCGTCCACCCTCCTCCCCTCGCACCTTCACTACTCTCCGAGTGCAAGGTCCGTCACAATGCGATCATTTTATATTTCAAGTAATTTTCTGTTTAGAAAAATTAAGCCGGCACTAGTTTGGTGACACCACGCGTGTAACACAACCCACCGTGTCGTGGTGTGGGGGCAGGGAGCGAGCAATGTGCTGCTCTTACTTTGCATTGCTCGACCGTTGAATGACCCAAGAGGCCGAACCTATTTCGTGCGATCCAGTACTGTCTGGATGGCAAATCCACACATAACTTGAAAGACAAGTTGTTCGATATTATAATAATTATTATGAACATTGAGACAATGGGAGCTTAGTGGACTGTATACGATGGGAATAATTAGTCGGCTGGCGCTGGCGCCTGAAGGAATAGTGATGGACTCGACACAGTCCACACTGCTTCCTCGCACGACGGTGCCGCCGGTGGCGCCGCGCCAATACTATCCCGGCAGGCGCTGCTGCTATGCCATTCATATCACTTGTGTCGTAAGATAAAAGATGTAATTCTTTTAAGGTGCTGTTCGGCAAAAATCCTGTGTCTCCGCTGTCTGTCTGTTTCGGGGCGTATCATGTGTGAAATGTCATAAAGCGCGATAACTACAATAATTGTTTTTATACAAATAAATTATTTCCGTTGACGCTATTTAGGTGACGCTACTAGGAGATTAACTGAATACAAAGATATTTCCAAATTACACTCTAAGAGCAGGCGCTCAGGTTGCACAACAATAACACTGTGTCGCGCAAAAATTAGAAGATGATGCAAGATGACAGATGATTTGCCTTATTAAATTATTATGATAATGACAATTTACCTAATAATGACTGTTGACTCAGTACTCCAGATGGAAAAGTAATCACCGGCGAAACGTCGCTCACGCCGGTACCGAGTGACCCTCCGTTGGCCGTGTGTGACAGACAGTTATACGATGAATACTTTCCCATCAGGCGCACTGACTTACCCAGTCACACAATACAGGCTATTGTATATTACATAATGTGCAAACGAATGTTTAATTTAAAATGTTTAATCTTCATCAAACTGAATGCTGTGAAGCACGGATCGCAGTCGCAGTCGCGGTCATGGTCGTGTTGAAATGAGATGTATGATTTGTCATACAATTTTTATTGATGTGGAACGAAACGAAAAGAAACGAAAAGAAACGAAACGAAAAGAAACGAAACGAAACGAAACGAAACGAAACGAAACGAAACGAAACGAAACGAAACGACCACGCCACGGTTAGGTTAGGTTAGGTTAGGTTAGGTTAGGTTAGGTTAGGTTAGGTTAGGTTAGGTTAGGTTAGGTTAGGTTAGGTTAGGTTAGGTTAGGTTAGGTTAGGTTAGGTTAGGTTAGGTTAGGTTAGGTTAGGTTAGGTTAGGTTAGGTTAGGTTAGGTTAGGTTAGGTTAGGTTAGGTTAGGTTAGGTTAGGTTAGGTTAGGTTAGGTTAGGTTAGGTTAGGTTAGGTTAGGTTAGGTTAGGTTAGGTTAGGTTAGGTTAGGTTAGGTTAGGTTAGGTTAGGTTAGGTTAGGTTAGGTTAGGTTAGGTTAGGTTAGGTTAGGTTAGGTTAGGTTAGGTTAGGTTAGGTTAGGTTAGGTTAGGTTAGGTTAGGTTAGGTTAGGTTAGGTTAGGTTAGGTTAGGTTAGGTTAGGTTAGGTTAGGTTAGGTTAGGTTAGGTTAGGTTAGGTTAGGTTAGGTTAGGTTAGGTTAGGTTAGGTTAGGTTAGGTTAGGTTAGGTTAGGTTAGGTTAGGTTAGGTTAGGTTAGGTTAGGTTAGGTTAGGTTAGGTTAGGTTAGGTTAGGTTAGGTTAGGTTAGGTTAGGTTAGGTTAGGTTAGGTTAGGTTAGGTTAGGTTAGGTTAGGTTAGGTTAGGTTAGGTTAGGTTAGGTTAGGTTAGGTTAGGTTAGGTTAGGTTAGGTTAGGTTAGGTTAGGTTAGGTTAGGTTAGGTTAGGTTAGGTTAGGTTAGGTTAGGTTAGGTTAGGTTAGGTTAGGTTAGGTTAGGTTAGGTTAGGTTAGGTTAGGTTAGGTTAGGTTAGGTTAGGTTAGGTTAGGTTAGGTTAGGTTAGGTTAGGTTAGGTTAGGTTAGGTTAGGTTAGGTTAGGTTAGGTTAGGTTAGGTTAGGTTAGGTTAGGTTAGGTTAGGTTAGGTTAGGTTAGGTTAGGTTAGGTTAGGTTAGGTTAGGTTAGGTTAGGTTAGGTTAGGTTAGGTTAGGTTAGGTTAGGTTAGGTTAGGTTAGGTTAGGTTAGGTTAGGTTAGGTTAGGTTAGGTTAGGTTAGGTTAGGTTAGGTTAGGTTAGGTTAGGTTAGGTTAGGTTAGGTTAGGTTAGGTTAGGTTAGGTTAGGTTAGGTTAGGTTAGGTTAGGTTAGGTTAGGTTAGGTTAGGTTAGGTTAGGTTAGGTTAGGTTAGGTTAGGTTAGGTTAGGTTAGGTTAGGTTAGGTTAGGTTAGGTTAGGTTAGGTTAGGTTAGGTTAGGTTAGGTTAGGTTAGGTTAGGTTAGGTTAGGTTAGGTTAGGTTAGGTTAGGTTAGGTTAGGTTAGGTTAGGTTAGGTTAGGTTAGGTTAGGTTAGGTTAGGTTAGGTTAGGTTAGGTTAGGTTAGGTTAGGTTAGGTTAGGTTAGGTTAGGTTAGGTTAGGTTAGGTTAGGTTAGGTTAGGTTAGGTTAGGTTAGGTTAGGTTAGGTTAGGTTAGGTTAGGTTAGGTTAGGTTAGGTTAGGTTAGGTTAGGTTAGGTTAGGTTAGGTTAGGTTAGGTTAGGTTAGGTTAGGTTAGGTTAGGTTAGGTTAGGTTAGGTTAGGTTAGGTTAGGTTAGGTTAGGTTAGGTTAGGTTAGGTTAGGTTAGGTTAGGTTAGGTTAGGTTAGGTTAGGTTAGGTTAGGTTAGGTTAGGTTAGGTTAGGTTAGGTTAGGTTAGGTTAGGTTAGGTTAGGTTAGGTTAGGTTAGGTTAGGTTAGGTTAGGTTAGGTTAGGTTAGGTTAGGTTAGGTTAGGTTAGGTTAGGTTAGGTTAGGTTAGGTTAGGTTAGGTTAGGTTAGGTTAGGTTAGGTTAGGTTAGGTTAGGTTAGGTTAGGTTAGGTTAGGTTAGGTTAGGTTAGGTTAGGTTAGGTTAGGTTAGGTTAGGTTAGGTTAGGTTAGGTTAGGTTAGGTTAGGTTAGGTTAGGTTAGGTTAGGTTAGGTTAGGTTAGGTTAGGTTAGGTTAGGTTAGGTTAGGTTAGGTTAGGTTAGGTTAGGTTAGGTTAGGTTTTTTTTTTTTTTTTTTTTTTTTTTTTTTTTTTTTTTTTTTTTTTTTTTATTCGTCCTACTCCCCAGTTTTATTCTTGGGGATCCTAGTCTACGCTATACCTTTCATTCCAGTTCTATCATTCGCTACTTCTCGTACTTTCATGCTTCATACTGTTTCTTTCTCATATCCATCTTATCTTTCACTCTTGTTGGTGGGGTTTCCAACTTTCTTATCTATTCTTTATTTTCGTTTTATTGGTTTGGGTTTGAGATACTCGACACAGTTTCTTTATTTATCTAAATTACATTTCTTGTCTTATTTGATACTTTACAATTATCATGTTTAATACATATTGATACTTATTACTTTGATACTTAAATTATTCTTTAACTCTTATTCTTTATTGGACACTTCTGTTATAATCTTAATTATAAAGAAGTGTTATTCCATTGGTTGCTTATTTCTATTTCTTACTTTATTTATTATTTTCTTACAGTATTCCAGAAATTTTTGTATTCTTTCCTTATCATCTATTATTTTGTACAAATTTTCTTTGTTTATATTTATATCTAGTTCCATTTCAAGCTCAAACCTTAGTCTGCCAAAAACCGGACACTCAGTGATCACGTGGAGAACGGTTTCGTCGACATCAGGGTCACAGATGCACGCCGGACTCTCCTTACACTTGAATCTATGCAAGTAAAAGGAGAATCCGCCGTGTCCCGTGAATAATTGCGTAAGTATATTATCTACTTCTATTTTCCTAATTATTCTGTATGCCTTTACAGCATCGGGGAAAAAAGTTTTTGTAACGCCTCCCTGTGCAGCAGATTTGTACCGTTGGTTCCAGCGTTCCATGGAGTCTTCGCGAATGGCCCTCTTTACTTGTGACACTGGACAGCTGTCATACTTTGGCCTTACTTTTAGGTTCAGCGCTGCTTCTTTTGCCAGTTCGTCTGCCCTTTCATTTCCCTCCATCCCCACGTGAGCCTTGACCCAATATAATCGCATTATTTTGTTCTGGTCCTTTAGCTCAGCGATCTTCTTTTTTGTTTCCATTGCGAGGGGATGAAGGGAGCATGGATCGGCTACTGTCTCCAGCGCTGAGCGGGAGTCGCAAAAAATGGCGCAGGTTCTGTGGTTTCGTTTTAAGGCCTCGTTCGTTGCCTCCCTCAAGGCCACAAGTTCTGCCTGGAATACTGAGCATCGGTCATCCAGCTTCATCTTCCGGGTACCAATCTCGGTGGTATCCCTCCATATAGTAAGAGCTGCCCCGACTTTCCCCTCTATTTTACTACCGTCTGTAAATATGTTTAGGTCGTTGTCGAGGTGCTGCTGGAGGGATGCTTCGTTTTCTACTCTTGTGAAGATGAGTCGAGTCTGTAGTGCCGGGTGCGGCGCGGCCTCGTATGGTACAGGCTTTTCCACTTCCCGATTCCCTATTGCGCTACACGAGTAACCTTTCTTGGTTTCGTAGAGCAGGGCCGCTTCTTGGATTCTTATATCCAGCGGTAGCAGTCCTGCGAGCAATAGGGCCGAGTTAAGTGATACTGTTCTGTACCCTTTGACTATCTTTTGGACGAATCCTCGCTGCACTGAGTCGAGCTCCTTCCTTGTTTTCGCTTTACTTGCTGCTGGTGCCCACGCGCTCGCCGCGTACAAGATGGTCGGCTCGACAACAGCGGTATAGATTGTGCGTACTATTTCTGGCTTCAACCCCCAGGTCACCCTTGCCGCGCTTGAGAGCTGTCTGTAAAAAGACAGCGCTTTCCGGCACACATTGGTGACGTGGGAGTTGAAGGTCAGTTTATTATCTATCGTGAGACCCAGCACTTTAATTTCCTCGCGCATAGCGATGTCAACCCCGCCCATGTTCAGGCGTGGAGTGTCAAACTTTAATTTGCGCGTCACTACCATAGCCATGGTTTTGTGTGGCGCAAATTTGAGTTTGTTCTGGACTCCCCACGTCCGAACATGTTCAAGGGTGGCATTTGCTCGCTGCTCTATATCGAGTGCTGTCTCACCACTAAAAACGAGCACGACGTCATCCGCGAACGCTTGTACATGTTCCCCTTTCTGTTCCAGGTTCTTCAGGAGTGGATCCAGGAGCAGGTTCCACAGGATGGGACCCCCGACTGACCCCTGCACGCATCCCTTCTTCGTACTCTTGGCATATTCTTCTCCCAGGTATCTGACCTTCACTCTTCGGTTGCTGAGATAGCTGTCGACCACCCGTCTTAAGTTTATCGGACACTTTTCCTCTGCCAGTCGGACTCTGATGGCTGGCCACCATGCGCTGTCAAAGGCTCCCTCTATATCCAACGATACCACAGTTACGATCCGCTTTTTATCAAGCTCATCGCAAATGCGTCGCGTCAGGGTATAGAGGGAGTCCTCAGTGCTTTTCTGGGGCGTGAATCCGAATTGGCGAGTACTCATCCGTGGCAACAGATGAAACTTAATCCGGGTGATCAGCATCTTCTCGAAGATTTTTCCCATCACTGGGAGAAGACCAATTGGCCTGTACGATTTGGCGGCAGTGTAGGTTTCCTTGCCGGGTTTTCTCAGCACTATCACAGTGGCTTCCTTCCATATTTTAGGGAAGTGGCCGTGTTCCAGACATTTATTTAAACATGCCAGGAACCATTCCGGGTCATGTTTAATGGTCTCCTCGGCATATGTCCGCTGTGAATCCATCGCTTCCGGGGGCTTTCTTGGGGTTGAAGGCATTGCACGCGGTCATTAGTTCAGTGTGCGTAAACGGTGGATCGCAAGGATCATCTTGCTCTCCATTGTTCACCCTATCTGCTTCCGCTCTAATTTTCCGGTGCTCGGTGTTGTCATTTTGCTCTAGGTCTTCCGGGTAGAATGTATCGGCTAGAAGTTTTGCGGAACCTTTGGCATCAAGCACTATGCCTCCATCCCCGAGCGGTAGGTCTTCTTCCCTTCTTTTTGTGCGACCTATTACCCGGTATATCCCATCCCATACGCTCTCACGGTCCTGTTTCTCGCAGAAGTCTTTCCAGGACTGCGTTTTGGCTTTACTCGTCTCCTGCTCGTACTCCCTGTCTTTTCTCTAGGTAGGCTTTTACCACTCCCGCTCTACGAACTGGGGCTGCACATCTGATTCTTCTTCTTCTGACCGTGACCTCACGCTTGAGCTGCGATAACGTTTCGGACCACCACGGCACAGTGATCGTGTGTGTGTTCTTTTTTACCGGTATTGTATGTGTGCATGCTTGTGTGATTGTGTGTGTGTATTTGTTTATCGCTAGGT